>JAMXBD010002395.1:0-201369 GCA_024138025.1 Combretum micranthum | reverse complement strand
AAGCTTCAAAGATCCATTTATGGATTGAAGCAAGCATCTCGGAGTTGGAATCTTCGTCTTGATGATGCAATCAAACAGTTTGATTTCATCAAGAATGAATATGAATCTTGTGTTTACAAGAAAGTTAGTGGGAGCGCAATAGTTTTCTTAGTGTTTTATGTAAACGACATATAGTTCATTGGAAACGATATTCCTACATTACAAAATGTCAAGACATGATTAGGAAATTGTTTCTCAATGAAGGACTTAGGTGAAGCTGCCTATATTCTAGGCATTAAGATCTATTGAGATAGATCTAGAAGGAGCATTAGCCTAAGTTAGAGTGCATACATTGACAAAGTACTAAAAGGATTTAGTATGGAAAAATCTAAAAGAGGATTTCTCCCAATGTCACATGGAATTAAATTGAGTAAGACTCAATGTCCTGCTTAGAAGGAGGAGCGTGAACACATGAGTAGGATTCCATATGCTTCTGCTATTGGTTTCATCATGTATGCCATGTTATGCGCTCGACCAGATGTCGTTTATGCATCACTAGTTGGTATCAGTCAGATCCATGTGAGAGTCACTGGATAGTAGTCAAAAACAGTCTAAAGTACTTGAGAAGGACTAAGGATGTCGTTTTGACAAATGGGATAGGAAACTGATCTTGTGGTAAATGGTTACATAAATATCAGTTTCCAGTCCAATTTTGATGATTTCTGATCGCAAACAGGTTATGTATTTTGTTTAAATGGAGATACTATAAGCTGGAAGAGTTCCAAACAGTACACTGTTGTGGATTCTACCATAGAGGCAGAGTATATAGCAGCATCGGATGCAGCTAAGAAACCAAGATCACATCAGTGATCCAAAAAGATACTCAGATGTTATCATCTCATTCGAGTGATCATCGATAGAAGAGATGTTAAGATATGCAAAGTACATACAGATGACTATGTAGCAGATCCATTGACTAAGCCATTTCCACAGTCAAAGTATGATGGTCATACTAGAGCATTAGGTGTTAGACCTGTATCTAACCAAGCCTAGTGCAAGTGGGAGATTGCTAGTGATGTGCCCTAAGCCATATGGATTCTATGTCATTTGAATGTTTATTATCATTATAGTATATTTGTCATTTTCTTTATCAAAGTTGTTATTGGCTTTTTGTTTTGATAAAGTATTATTCCTTGAATAAATTGGTTATTCCTTATGTCATTAAAGTATGTCACTTTAATAGTAAAACCATAAGGTGAGAAATAACTTTATTCTAAATTATCCCTAGTCGTTCATTATATGAAATAATAATGAATTAAGACTAGTATGTTGGCTGGATGATGATCATGTTTTACTGATTATGGATATGAGATGTCAATTCAGCACATGAATACATGTAAGAGTACATTGTATTGGATTGACCAAATATGAGAATACTATATGGATCAATGCGATAAGTATTTCTCATTTGCAGTGTTATTTTAGTCCTTAGACCTGAAATCATCATAGATTCCAACATGAGAAATATTGTGTTTTGACTCAATCAAACATTATCTTTAACCGGATAATTATAAAGGTTGGGATTCGGCATAATATGAATCATGTAGAGGAAGTTGAGTGATTAAGATGGGATTTGTTCCTCTCATTAATTTGAGAGAGATATCTTTTGGGCCTCTTGATGGGTAAGACTGAGAAATGCATGGCCATGCTCGAATGAATTGATAAGGAGTTATCAATATCATTTGTTTAAGTCAGTCATACTCTGGAATCAAGAAATATGTGATTAAACGATATAAGTGTGTATTGATCCACACCTTATGTTTAATTATAAGATATCGTGTAACAAAAGGATTAAATAACTGACTGTTAATAGGTAGAGTCGGATCACCGATCTTCACTTAATTTGGGTAGACATAATGTCTTGCTAGAGACCAATTATGTCTTGTAGATCTAAAGTGTGTTTTAGATCTACTGCCAACATTAAGTGAACCTACAGGGTCACACACAAGAATGAACTAAAAGGATCGTGGACTGAATTTAAATAAGTCCAACGGGAATAATAAACAATTATAATTTGGCCTAATGCAAGTGGGAGATTGTTGGTAATTATGCCCTAGGCCAAATAGTTTTATGTTCCCTAATTAGATTAGGGATTCTTATGTTCGTTAATTATCTTATAATTTATTTAATAAATTATAATATAATTATTTATCCCTAATTAGATTAAGGGGTAAAAATGTCATTATTGAATGACATTATAAATAGAACATAAGGGTTTGTCTTTAGGGTTAGACAACACATGCTGTCACATTAGACTGCAGTGAAACACTGTAAACCCTAAAGCAAATAACACGAGAGTCGTGATTAGAAAGTTTAATCCCGTTCGAATCTAGAAGGTGTTCTAGATTGTGCTAGCACACAGAGGATCTTTAAGGAGCATTCATTCGTGTGGATACCGTAGAGGGTGTTTGCGTTTGCAACATCTCAGATCCGAATTTCCAGATTTGAAAAAGTACCAAAAAGGTATGGATCTGAAATCTTTATTGTTCTGATCTAATCGATACACATGGATACTGGGTTAGGGTTTTCTTTTGATTCCGCTGCAAAAAGATTTGATCTTTATAAAAATTTTAAACCCTTGGAACCCTACATGCTTAACTTTCTTTCAACCAATATTATCATTCATAATTCATTTCATCTTTTTCTACTTCTAATGCTTCTAGCTACAAGCACAACCAAGTATGAAAAAGGTAGGAAATAAACTCACTTGGCCATGAGGATCTATCTTTCTTACGGATGAGTCGATCGGTAATTCCACTAATTAAAATAATCCTCCGGGTATGAATACTCCTCCTCGGGTTCATCTAATCAAGAAGAATACCCATAATGAGTATTTCTTGTTGATTCTAGGGTACTTATCAAAAACTATATCATAAGATCGTTAAAATTCGCGTAGAAGGTAATTCCAACTTAAAATGGCCATAACTTGGTCATTTTAACTCGGAATCGCGCAAATAATATATCTTTTTCTACTACTCGAAAATATCTATCCATTTCTAAGGTTATTTTTGTCATAAAAGCCATTTGGGTTGCAAACTAACACGGTACAGAATAGTTACGAATTTATAGCTTTCAAAATATGGTTTTTCCAAACTTTTACTTTACTCAAAATTCCTTAAGAAAAGTATATGGATATATATATATAGTTGAAAAATCCTTTGGACATTTATTTATACTCATATGTATGCATGATTTTTGTAATGTTGTCTCAAGATTGATATTTCATAAACAATTTATCTTTAGGGATTTAAAAGGAAAGACTTTTGAAAATTTCTCCTCTTTGAATTGTGAAAACAGAATATATTTGATTTGTTATGAGTAAATGGTTTATTATTATTTCTTTCAAAAGTAAATTCATTTTTCAAAAATTTTGGTGCTCTAAGTTATTTACCAACTCTATTCCTGGTGATTGAAAATGAGTTTTTCAAAATATTCCTTAAGCTTCAAATATTTGGAGTTGTATTAAATATATGTTTTCCTTATATTTTTATAGATATACCTTTAAAACTTTATTTCCTTCACAATTTTATTTTTTCTAAGTTGGTTCTTAAAAATAGGGAGTTAATTTTATATTGGTTTGAAAAACTTGTTTCATTCTTAGTGTTAGTTAAATAGTAAAATAATTTTCTTAGATAAGTTTATAAGAAAAGCTTTCTTAATAAAGATTTGTTAACTTTAGAACTTAGTAAAATTCATTTTAATTTTGAAAGGATAATAACAACTATAAAATTCAAGTTTGAAGATGCTTTCATAGCATGTGATTTTCAAAGTCTAAAATGAACCCATTAAAAGATTTAGTTGAGTTCAAGTCTTTAGTTTAAGACTAAAAATTCTTATCTTGATGGAGTATTTAGCTTTTAAAAGAAATGAGTTCCTTTTATTATTTTGATGAGATCTTCATTACTAATTCTTCTAGAATTTATGATTAGCTTATCCTTTGAAAAGAGTTTATAAAAAAAAAGAAACTTAAATCTTTTGTTGAAAATTCCTTTTATTAAGAAATCTAGTTTACTTTTCTTTATTTAAGAAAGAACCCATTTTTTTTTTTTTATATTTAAGACAACAACATTCTTAATCATGCATGAATATGATTGTATAGTAATGTAAAAGCAAAGATAAAACATAGTAAGATAGAAAGAAATACTTGTAAGTAAATAAACATAAATAAATAATCAAGCATTGGGAACCTTAGCTTCATCAAGGTATCCCGATCATGTATTGGGAGCCTTAGCTTCATCAAGGCAACCCGGAACTAAGAATGGACTAGTCCTAAAAGAAAAGAAAATTGTTTTGACTTGATATGGACAAGTCTAAGACTAGAAAGACTAGTCTTAATAAATTACATAAAACAAGTAAATAAATAAATTGCAAGACTTGGAAATAAATAAATAACAAATGAGCTTATATGCTCTAAATAGATATATATACATAGTATACATAATATTATATAAGTTAGATTAGAGCAAAAATAATAACAATAATAACAACGACATAATAACATAATGTAAAATAGGAACATGAACAAAAACAAAGCATGAACATATTGTTGCTTCTTTAACTCATATGAGCCTAAGAAACATACACTAAGCTCATGCTAAGTTGTATGAACATGATGGAGAAATTTAAGTAGAATTTTACCTAAGGTTTAATGGAAGGTTTGAAAAAGATGAATGGGTTTTGTGTTTGATATTTTTCTTGAAAGTAGAAATGGGTAGAGAGTATTTTGTGAGAGATTTGTTGGAGAGAGGTTTTGAGAGAGTATTTTGGTAGAGTTTTGTTATGTAAAATGAGTGTATGAAAGAACGAAGGAGGAAGGGGGTATTTATAGATTTTTGGAATGGAAATTAGATGTAATTAAATAAAATGAAAAAGAAAATAAATTGAGATGCATGGGGAAGAGGGGCGCCGGTTTGCCTTTTTGTAGGGGGAGAATTGATTTATTTTGTTTGTTTTGTATTAAAAGAAGTAATATGTAATGTAGATATGAAATAAAGTTGTATTGGTAATGTAAAAAGTAAGAAAATAGGTATGTAGGTAGTAAGAAATAGTGTAAGAAAAAGTAGAGATAGGTGAATAGTAATGAATAGTAGGAATAGTACTATGAATAGTAGACTAGACATATAAAATACCGGTAGTAATAAAAATACGCGTAAACGAGCTATATCTGTTATTTTTAGTTACTGAAAAATTCTAAAACTGATATTTTTGAAATCCTTGTTTAATTATGAGTCTTTTGGTGTAATAGGAATATTTTTAATATTTCGAGCTCCGGGACACGTTTTCCAAGAACTGATCTCGTTCGAGTCCGAAGGACACTTGAAATTTGCGAATATGATATTTTTATGTTACCCTATATTATTACGAACTATTTTAAGGTAATAACTTAATTTCGTTTTCTAGGGTTGGAGAACGCGGGATTACCGGAGTTGAAATTGTTTGATTGTCTTGACCTTTGTTGACTTTTAAAGTTCCGGTTTGACTAGGGTTAGGGTTTAACCCATCTTTTCCTTAGGAATTGAAAGGTTTAACTTAGGGATTGGATAGGTGGATCCTTTCATATTCAGATTTTCGAATCGAACGATTATTGAACTTTCTATTTTTGTTTTTGAAATTTCTCTTATGAAATTCCGCGATCGAAATTGCTCAAGGTTTGGTTTCATCTTGGGCTAGACTTTAGGGTTTTCGATTTGATATTCCAAAACCATAATCGAAAAATTTGGGGGCTTACAAATGCAATTTATTTCAAGTTGTTTTTAAGACTAGTCATTCTAGTCTTAGACTTGTCCTCATCAAGTCAAAACATCTTCTTTTCCTTTCTCTTCTTTTTCTTTTCGAGACCACTCTTTTCTTAGTCCCGGGGTACCTTAATGAAGCTAAGGTCCCAATACTTGATTTATTTCTTTATATGCTTATTCTTTTAAGTTATTATGTTCCTTTCATATTTTCTTAGCTTATAATTCATATTCATGCATGAACATAATGTTTTTGTCCCAACAAAAATTTAATGAGGAAGTGTTTTCTTAAACTAAAGGTTCTTTTTAAATAAATGAAGGAAATAGATATCTTAGAAACTCATGAACATGCTTGGAAAAGATTTTCTCAAATAAACAAAAGATTTCATGAAAACTTATCTTTCATCAAGAATTAGAAATTCTTTTGAAATCACTATGAGCAGCAAAAGTAACATTTTATTACTTTTAAAAGTTGTTGAAATCTAAGTTTAGAAAATAAAAACCACTCCTTATGAATTTAAAGTAATCACAAGAGATTGAATTTAGAAAGAGAAATATTCATCTCACATAACTCAAGAATCCTTTCAAAAGCAAAATGAATATTCCAATAAAATCTTAAGTTCAAAGTCTTTTAAAACCTTACTTTTCACAAGTTGAGACAACTTCATTTACTTCATACATTTGTTATGAGTCATTTCATATATGTATATACCTTTCAAAAGTCTACAAAATACTGGAAATATTTATCTTTTCAAATGAGCTTTGTTTACAAAAGGAAACAAGTTTTAGCAAATTCGTGGCAAATCTGGTCGCTATCTTTTCGGAACCCAAACGACCTAGTTTTATGAAAATAAGCTATAAATGCGTAGATCTTTCGAGTAGGTAGAAAACAGTATATTATACACGAAATTCCGAGTTAAAATAAGCAAGTTATGGCCATTTTAAGTTGGAATTTCCCCTTATACGATTTTACCTCGATTTTAAGAAAAGGTTAGAAACTTCAAGAATATAAGTCTTATGAAAGACTCATTTTGGGTATTTCATCTTGTTTAGGTGAGGGACTCGAGATCGTCTATCTAGAGGACTACTTTGATTAGATCCACCGACATGGAGTGAGTTAATTCTTTTCTAAGTTTCATTTCCTTGTTTGTGCTTGTAAATAGAAGCACTAGAAATTTAGAGAAAGATAAAATGAACAATTGTTATGTGATATGAATTATGATTGTTTGAATATAAATTAAGAATATCGAAAGAAAGTTTGATAATTATATTGTGATTCTTGTATTGATATGATGAGAATTGTGTTGATCACCTCTAACTTGAATTAAATATTCTTGGTTAAAATTATATTGAAATTAAAGCAAGCATATCATATACATAAGTCACATTTGTTCACTACTTTTCTTTGTGTGGGGAAACGAGGAAACGATAGTGGTGGCTGGTAGGCGTCGGAAAGTCTACACGGTGGCTAGTAGGAGCCGGAAAGTCTACAGGGCAAGCAAGAGCTAGTAAATTTGCAGATATTGATGGTTGTATGAGCCTGTAAACCTCCCAACCTTGTCATGGAGGGCGTAAATCCATGCTACACTTGATTTCCAGTTGATCATGTGTATCTTGCTTGTTCATATGATTTGTGCATTTTCATATGTTTTGACTAAATACTTGGTAAATTTTCGGAAATGTCTTATAGTTGGAATTATCTCACTAAGCTAGTCATGCTTATACCCTTATAGTTTTCTATTACAGTATAATTATCTATGGTTGGTCCCGAGGAGCCCCGTATGCCAGGTACGAGTATAAGCTATAGGAGTTTTTGGAGGAAGTTTATGTATTTTTAGTTTTAAACATAGACTTCTAGGAAAAATATCTATAGTAGACTTATGTAGTAGTTATGCTTATTTTGTTATTAGTATAGTTGATCAAAGACTTTAAGGCGGGGGAATGCCCCTAAGATGATGTACGAATTTGTTATGAAATGAAGATCTTATGTTTATCTATTTAAGTTCATGCTTGATTTTGCTATCTATTTAAAAGTAATACCCCTATGAGTCTCCTACTATCTTGGAAGCACGCCTTGCATATGATATTCGAAGCTTCTAATGACTAAGGTTGTCATCCATTAGCTTCAGTATTGTATGCGGCGGACTGCCACCTTTAGGGTACCCTCTGAGGCGTGACAGTTTTAGTTGGTATCAGAGCGCAAGTTTTAGACATAAGATAGTAGAAATAGACCTTAAGATAGATCGTAACAAGATAGAACTCTAAGCTTAAGATTTGATCCCCTTTTGTTTTACTTGATAGCTGACTTTCCCTGAGGTTAAGGAAAAATCCCGACATTTCCTTAAGGACCATGTCGAGACCTTCGTGAACTACCACCTTAGACTAAGGATTCTGTGTGAGGAGTTTGCATTAGTTGGAAGGCCCAGGACCGCCTACGAAATGTTCAAGTTATGGAAGAGAGGATTGAGACATTCTCTGTGGAGGAACTTGCCCCAAGAGCTGAGGTTCGATGCTGTAAGCAATCGGAGATGGAGTGACGTAGAAGTTATTTATGTAGTCGGAAGAATGATGGTTTTTATGTACCGGGAGACCATGCTGCAACAGATGACCTTCATCTTGAAAGCGGGAGAAGGGCGACAGGAACCAGACTTCCGGACTTGGAATAAGCTAGGACCCCTGTACATCTACGCACATGATGAGTTGGTGGATCATACGGACTGGCTGAAGGCAGATGCTGAGGAACAATTTTATTGGTATGCCGCTTACCGACGAATTGTCCCTACGCCACCGGAGTACAATACTCAACCTAACTCCATCGGAATGCAACTAGACATTATCCCAGATGAGGACTTCATCATGGAGGAAGCCCAAGCAAACGAAGGAAATGGAGAGGCAAACGATAGCCCTAAAGGAGATCTGAACGAAGACTCAGAGCCTAAGGAGACCCAATCTGCATCTCTCTGGGAAGATAGCCCTTTAATCCCCAATTAGGCACCTCCCCGAAGGTTGAGTCAAGACGTACCAATGGAGACCGTTGCAAGGAATAACCCCGTAATGATCTTCGATTCTGAAGAGGAAGGGAGAAGAGATAACGCTTTTGACCTAAATAGATTCCTGAGAAGCAGATCTCAAACCCCCGCAATAGCAATGGCACCAGAAGAAGAAGAACCAGAGGAAACAAATGGTACGACCCATGGAGAAAAAATTTCCGTACATGACGAAGTTTGGCCATCTCAGGCAGAGATCACCTCACGATACCGAGGAAAGAGAATGACTGTGAGTCAATACCTACGACAATTCGTCAAACGACACAAAGGTTCCACCAGCAGGAGTATGAACCCAATGCTGTCCCCGTAAGAAGATTGATGGAATGAAGAAGGGAGCATAACCCAATAAGTCCAACCTAGCTTTTTCCTAGGCTTATCTTTGTTTAATTCATTATGTTTTGCTTTTCTATGTTTTATTTGAACAATTATCTTTTTGATGGGAATGGTTTCCACCTTCTCAAGGTTATGTAAGGATTATTAATTTCCTCCATTTGAATGCAAGTATTTTATTTGATGATTCCTGGATTTGATTGCTTTAAATATTTTCTATGGAATTTCCGATTTTCGATCTCTTTAAAAGTCTAAAACTAGAGTAATTAACAGACGTGGTAGGAGAGGTAGAAGACGCGAACGTCACGCCTCTAATAACATACGAGCAAAACTAGAGAATCTTCGGGCAGGACAACAAGCCCCAAATCCCCCACCGAATCAACAAGAAGATGTGTGGGCCGCCATCAACCAACTAGTAGGGTTGGTTAATAATTTCATGCAGCATGCACAAAACATGCCACCGCCTACTGCAAATGCACCAGAAGCAACCGTTGAGGCACCTGCAGCTCTAGAAGCTGAGTCTCATACCATCCCTTTGCCAGCGCCCCCGCCGCCTCGACCTTATAGAAGTTACTTGCTAGACTTCATAAAAAGCAACAGATACTTCGACGGGAATTTTGGAAAGCTAGATGAAGCTGAAGACTGGCTAGCCTAGATAGAAAGGTCGTTCACCGCCTACGAAGTCCCCATCATCTGCGCCTGGATTATGGCACGTACATGTTGGGGTTCAATGCCAGAGTATGGTGGGAGTCGAAAAGTAGGGAATTGTAGCCGCCCACGACCTGGGCAGCTTTTCGTAGAGAGTTTCTGGACAACTATTTCCCTGGGAGCTTAAGGATACAATACAGTAGAGACTTTCTTCACATATCCCAGAAAGGAAGGACGATAGAGCAGTACGAAACGAAGTTTAGCCGACTGCTTCAGTACGCGCCTGAGTCCTTTAAGCATAGTGAGGAGCTGAAGAGGTAAGTATTTCTGAGTGCCCTGTATGAAGATATAAGGATGCGTCTGGAGGAGTTAGACCTGAGGACCCTTCGAGAATTGGTAGAAAGGGCTCGTATCATTGAGGGAGCAAAGAAAAGGAAGAGCAAAGCCCCTGAGAAGAAGACTTTCGTGTTCGGAAAGAGAGCTTAAGATAGCTACAACCCCAGCTTCCAAAGCAAAAAGTTTAAACCCTTCCACAGCTTCAAAGGAAATGTTAATAGCAACAAGGAGACACCTAAGATCAAAGTGACATGCTGGAAATACAAGAAGGAGCATTACCCAAAGATGTGCCCGCTGCTGCAACACAAGTGCTACTTTTGTGGAGACCCCAGCCACAAGATAGGTGACTGCCCAAAGAAGGCTTCTACTATTTGCTTCGTTTGCAAGCAAACTGGGCACTTCGCCAATGAATGCCCACAAAGGAAGAATGCACCAGCAAGACCGTTTGGTTCTACGGGAGGAGCAGCACTAGCAAAGAATGGAAATGGAGGGAGCAACTCGAATCGAACTGGAGTAGCTGTCCACGGAATGAGGATATACAACTTGGAAGGACAGTGGGTATGCAAGGAGTCCGATGATGAAGGAGTGAGCTAGCACCGTAGATGGAGATTATGGCTCAGATTTTGGATGGTAACAGGTCAGGATCGAAACTCTTTCCTTTAAAGCAAGTTATTAAGTTTCTACGTTATCCCTATGCTACGAAAGTTTTATACCCTGATTAGCTTAAGTATACCAGTCTCGTAATTAGTATAAAAATTCGAGTGCAGGACACATACGTGTAGCTAGTCAACTTGCTTATGCTTTGTTCGATACGGGAGCTACCCATTCTTTTATCACCATTAGCTTGGCTAAGCAAATTAGGTTACCCATAGATACTATTGCTACTGGTTTTCGATTTAAGACCCCCACCGGAAGCATAGTAACGACAAAGGAAATGCTTAAAAGCTGTACAATGGAGATACAAGGAAGTCACTCTAAGTGTGACCTAATAATCTTAGAGATGAGCAAATACGAAGCAATCTTGGGTATGAGTTGGTTGACATCTGTCAAAGCCTTAGTAGATTGCAAACAAAAGGAAGTGAAGTTTAAGGACCAAAATAGATGTGAAGTGATATTCAAAGGAGAATCCACGGTGAAGTTAAATTCGTTCGAGTTAATGGACGACAATGAGATCAACCTTAGTAACCTGGATGAAGAAGAAGAAGAAAAGCCTGAGCTTAGATCCATACCCTGGTCAATGAGTTCCAGATGTATTTCCGGACGAATTGCTTGATTGCCACCAAAGAGAGAGATCGATTTCGAAATCGACCTATTGGTCAATACAGAACCAATCTCAAAGGCACCTTATCGGATGGCACCAGTGGAGCTTAAGGAGTTAAAGGTTCAATTGCAAGACCTGTTAGATCAAGGTTTTATCCGACCAAGTGTATCACCTTGGGGAGCACATATTGTTCGTAAAGAAGAAGGATGGTTCCATACGCTTGTGCATCGACTATCGGGAGCTAAACAAAGTCACCATCAAGAACAAGTATCCAATCCCAAGGATAGATGACCTTTTCGATCAACTTCAAGGAGCAAGTGTCTTTTCAAGGATCGATCTACGGTCAGGATACCACCAGTTGAGGATTAAACCTGAGGATGTACCGAAGACAGCTTTCAGAAACTCGCTATGGACATTAAGTTTCTAGTGATGCCTTTTGGATTAACCAATGCACCAGCAGCTTTCATGGATCTCATGAATCGAGTATATAAGCCCTGTTGGACAAATGGTATAGTCTTCATCGACGATATCTGATCTACTCAAAGACGCGAGAAGCAACATGAAAACACTTAAGAATGGCATTACAACCTTGTGTAGCAGCAAGTTGTACGCCAAGCTACCTAAGTGTGACTTTTGGTTGATCGGATATCTTTCCTAGGACATGTAATATCTGGAGAAGGAATATTGTAGACCCTGAGAAGATCAAGGCAGTGATGGATTGGAAACAACCTAAAACTGTGACTGAGGTGAGAAGTTTTCTCGTTTTGCTGGATATTATAGAAAGTTTGTGAAGAATTTTCACCATCGCCAAACCCTCACGCAGTTAACCCAAAAGGAGGAGAAGTTTGGACAGATAAGGAGAACAAAGTTTCCAAGAACTAAAGAAAAGACTTGTCTCTACCCCGATTCTAATCCTACTAACCCAGAAGTCCTATACAGTACACAGCGATGCTTCTAGGAATGGCCTCGGATGCGTGCTATGCAGATGGAAAAGTGATCGCTTATGCATCTCGACAACTCAGACCCCATGAGTAGAATTATCTTACCCACGATCTGGAGTTGGCCACCGTTGTTTTCCACACCAAGTTACGGAGACATTACCTATATGGACAAAGGTGTGAAATCTACACAGACCATAAAAAGCCTCAAATACCTATTCACACAAAAGGAGTTGAATATGCGGCAACGGAGATGGTTGGAGCTCATTAAGGATTACGACCTTGGAATCAACTATTGTCCAGGGAGAGTGAACGCAGTTGCAGATGCCCTAAGTAGGAAAAATTATGGAGAAGTTGCTTCTTTGCTCACTGATAAGAGAGAGTTGATAAAGGAGTTTGAAAGAATGAGCATTGAATTCATTGGGCAAAGTGTGGAAGTAGAGATTGCCAACCTTGTCTTAGAACCCACCTTGGTGGAAAGAATCAAGGAGGCCCAGCGATATGACGGCAATTCTGAAGATTAAGAAAGAAGTGCAGGAGGAAGGTATACCGATTTTGCCATAGATGAAGACGAAGTAGTGAGAATGAAAGGAAGATTATGTGTTCCGGATGATGAGGACATAAGAAAGGAAATCATGGATGAAGCACATCACTCCGGATACACCATGCATCCAGGAGGAACAAAGATGTACCAAGATCTGAAGAGCCACTATTGGTGGAACGGCATGAGAGAGACGTAGCAGACTTTGTGTTGAAATGTCCCACGTGCCAACAAGTAAAAGTGGAGCACCAAAGGCCTGGTGGACTTCTAAAACCCTTGCCAATACCTGAGTGGAAATGGGACTAAATCACAATGGATTTTGTGTGTGGATTACCAAGGACGTCGGCCGGATATGATGCGATTTGGGTCACAGTGGATCGATTGACGAAGACAGCACATTTCCTTCCAATAAACATGACGTACTCTATGGACAAATTGGCAAGAATATACATAAGAGAAATAGTACGCTTGTATGGAGTACCCGCTGGAATAGTCTCCGACCGAGACCCAAGATTTGTATCCAAATTTTGGACAAGTTTATAGAAATGTATGGGAACTAAGCTACATTTCAGTACAGCTTATCACCCTCAGACGGATGGTCAGTCGGAGAGGACAATACAAACATTGGAGGATATGCTGCGAGCCTGTGTGATAGAGTTCAAAGGTAGCTGGGACGCACACCTACCTTTGGTAGAGTTTACCTACAACAACAGCTACCATTCCACGATCCAGATGCCAACCTATGAAGCGTTGTATGGAAGAAGATGTTGGTCACCTTTATTTTGGGATGATGTAGAAAAATTGAGCATCGAACCTGATTTGGTACAAGATGCGGCCGACAAGGTGCGTATCATCCGAAAAAAGATGAAAGAGGCACAAGATAGGCAAAAGAGTTGAGCAGATATGAAAAGACGTACACTTGAGTTTGAAGTTGGAGACCATGTGTACTTGAAGGTAAACCCCATCAAAAGTATTCGTCGAGTTCGAGCATAAGGAAAATTGAGCCCACGTTATGTTGGACCTTTTGAAGTGCTGGAAAGAGTAAGAGATCTTGCTTACCTTCTGGCACTACCTCCTAGCCTATATGGAATTCACAATGTATTCCACGTGTCCGTTCTACGGAAACATGTGTCAGACCCTACCAGGATTGCAGAGTTAGAACCTGTTCAGCTGAAAGAAAATCTCACATATGAGGAGCACCCAGTTCAGATCCTAGATCACAAGGTGTAGAAGCTTCGGAACGAGGAAATCAAGTATGTGAAGGTTCTATGGAGAAACCATTCACACGAGGAAGCAACTGTCACGCCCCGAAGGGTACCCTAAACGTGGCAGTCCGCCGTATACAATATTAAAGCCTAAGAATGACCACCTCGGTCACGCGAAGGCTTCCATACTATGTACAAGGCGTCTAACACATAAAGGAGACACATCGGAATGATACATTTTATGTTGATACAATTGAGTAACAATGTAAAGGAAATACAAATTTACTAAACTTCAGATACAAATCCTTACACTTCATATACGAATCACTACACTTCAAAATACAAATCATTCAACTCCAATTACATTCATTCCGCAGACTTCCCTACATAAACTATTACAAGACAAATCATAACACTAGCAGATAACTTCAAACATTCATATTCTTTGCCGAAATCCCAAAGTCATTCCTGGCTCCAACCAATTCGGTCCCCATCTTGCATTCTTGAGATAACCTGTTCATTTAAACAACTATTGGGGTATAAGCTACACTAGCTTAGTGAGAATTCCCTTAATTTCATACCATAACAAACAAGTATTAGTCAATCATATGCTATGCATGAACAAACACGTGAGCAAGCAATTATGCGTGGGTATTCGGAACCCACACACAGAACGGATTTACGCCCTCCGTATCTTGGGTTAGGAATGGTATTGAGTCTACACGACCGCATCTAGTCCCCAAGCCCTTGGCTCTTAGCACTCGACTCGGCTAGGCTCATCCAAGAATGCATCCACATGCGCCTTAGTACCCTGAATGAGCTCTGGCACCGGGTTCGTTATCCAAACGAGTCATCCACGGACCATACCGATCGACCTGCGTAGGAGTAGCATGCTACCAAATGCAATATGTCCAATGCGATGCATGACCAATTTAATTTTTGCTTAGGTCAAAAATATTTATACATTTTTTTTAGAGTGCCTAATCAATATCACACATATAACAGAAATAATATAAAAGGTGCAGTTATCCAATCAAATCGGGATTTCGATATGCTTTAGTATTCTTTGGCACACATTCGTCACAGTCTCATCATATATCCCATCCCCATTCATATCGATTTTTATCTGTTCCTATAATTCTAATGCAACTAACTACAATCAAATCAAGGTAACAAAACAAGGAAAACTCACTCGGCCATTGGATCACCGGTCTAGTAATAGTAATCCGGTGGTAGGGAATCGTCGATTTCGGGATCTCCTAAAAAGGAAGAAATACTTTAATAAGTATTTCAACTCAAACTAATCCAAACAATTTCATACGAACTATCAAATTCGTAATTCTTATCCTAAGCGGGAATTCCAACTTAAAACGGCCATAACTTGGTCATTTTAACTCGGAATCTCGCAAATTATATATCGATTTCTATCTACTTCAAAAGATCTATCTATTTATAATATTATTTTTAAGTTTTGAAAAGTTTGAAGCTTTGAAAATTTCGGATCAGATTAGGGCAGCAACAAATTCAATTTCAAAAAAAATAGCGTTGTAATGTTCCTACTATATAAATTAGCTATACATGCAATATGAGTGATTTCCTAACATGAATGGCATGAAATGAGTTTTATGTATGCATGATCTTGATGATTTTTGGTAAAAAAATTTGGAACTCTTTATTTTGCAAGACTCAACTATAACTACTTTTTGAAAATCTAATTTTCTAACTTTGATCATTTCTATTTGTTTTGGATTTATTACTTAAGAAAATATAATTATTTTTGTTAAAATTGAGTCTTCATTATATATATCTTATGACCTTCATTTCTACATAAAATTTCCATTTTACACTTTGTAAGCATGTTTTTAAGTGGGGTTGATTCCAAAATCCGAATTTGGTAAAAATTGGTTTTTGAGTGATTCCTTTGAGTAAAAATCATTTGATATTTAGAAAATTAGGGTCAATCATACATAACCACTAAGGACTTCATTCTTACACAAAAATTTGCATTTTACACTTTGCAAATATGTTTTCCAATATGATTTACTCAAAAATCCGAATTTTAGAAAATCCACTTTTTGAATGATTCACTTGGGAAAAACTTGTTTAATGTATTGAAATTTAGGACTTTACTACATCTATTGTCTAAGGACTTCATTTAACACATAAAACTTGCAATTTGAGCTCAAATACTAAGTGATTACATATGCATCATCTTAAATTACGAATTTGAAAATTTGATCACTAACTCAAATTTTTCCATTTTAATTCCATTACTTGTTTTACACATTACTCATGCCTAAACTCATTTTAACTTGTAAAAATCATTACTTAATGATACCTATTACCTATATACTTCATTTTTCACATAAAACATGAGTTTTGGAGTTGATACATGGGTTCTAAAAATTGGTCTTGGTTGGGGTCCGAATTTACAAAATTCATTTTTGGTTATATCTTTTGATAAAATCTATCTAAGCTCATGAAAATCCATTACATATCATATCTTATGAGCCTTTCATTTCTTAAGTAAAATTTACATTTTGACACTTGGAAAGTGGTTTTTAAATGGGGGTCTTGCCAAAATACGAATTTCACAATTTTGTTTGAGTTCATAACTAAGATCTATACTTAATATGAACATAAACATAAAACAAATGCATGGTAATAAGCTATAAACATCATGGATCTAAACTTCACTTATCAAAATCCTTCATTTATGGTATCTATACCCTAAGCCCTTCATTTTAAATGAAAAATACACATTTTGAAGTTGAAAAACCACTTTTCTAACTATGGGTCCATTTTCATCCGAATTTTCAAAGTTGATTTTTGTTGAAAACGAAATAGATCTTGGGTTTTCTACAACTTTCTACCATCATCAAGCTATAGCAAGTTGTTCATGAACATAAACAAAGATCTAATGCATCTATGAACTCAAAACTTTAGATCTAGTTTTCTAAACTAGTTTTACATGCATGAATCACTAAGATAGACATGTGGAGGATAGATCTATGCATAAGTCATAAGGAATAACAAAAATAACAACTTAAATACAAGATCTATGGCATAAACAAAAATCAAAGCTATAAAAAGTTAGATCTACAATATATATCAACTTTAACAAGAAAATCATTATAATACAAGATAATAAAAGTGGAAGAGAGTGTTTCATTTTTGGCATCATCATCCTAAGCTTTTAAGCTTATGGAAAGTCATTTGATGCATGAAACCTTCATTACACTTTACCTATATCACCTATGGAGGTTTTGAGATGAAGATTTGCTTAAAAATCTTCAAGGAATATGCATGGAGGCTCAAGAATGGAATGGGGGCAGCTTGTTCATGGAAGAAACAAGAACAAGAAGAAGAAGAAAAGAGAGGAAAAAGAGAGAGAAAAGGTGAAGGAATGAAAAAGGAAAAATGAGTAAATGAAGGAGAGAGAGAAAATAAGTGTATTAAATGAATGAATGAAGAAAAAAAATAAAACAAGGCAGATTTTGGGGGGAGAGATGCTGTCCACGTGAAAAGAGGGAGGAGAGAGAGAGATTTTGTTGAATTTTGACTCAAAATTGAATTGTATAATAAATGTGTAATGTAACTTTCTTAAGAAGGAGTGGAAAAATAATTAATTTGGTCAAAATGGAGTAAATGAAGGACAATGGCAGCCATAAAGGATTCAAAAATCTGCCATGAAGTGATTTAATAAAGTGTAAAAAGATTGAAGTGAAAAGGAAGTGATGTGTGAAAGGTGTACTTGAAAGTATGGGTTGTAAGAGTACTTTTTTAATAAAATAAAATAAAATAAAATTAGAAAAATTATTCCAAATAATTGTAGCAGATTTTTCATAATTAAAATTAAATAATTATTTGAATTATTTTAGTATTTTAACAAATATGTTACCGGTATGATCAAAATACGCGAATATGGGCTATAAATGATATTTTTATAACCGAAAAATTCTAAAAAATTATTTTATGAAAATAAAAATATTTTTAAAATATTTTCCAATTATTAAATTAATTTATTTTATTTTTAGTATCGATCTTAAACAGAATCTGATCCCTAAAGACCCGAAACGAATTAAATTTTAGAAAAACAAAATTTTCTATAACATATAAAATATTTATCTAAAAATAAAGGCTTTATAAAAAATAAAATTTTGTAATGAAATAAAAATGAATAGTGCAAAAGAAGACTCAATTACCGGTAATAATGGAAATACGATAAAAAGGTTATAACTGTAACTTTTATAACCCGAAAAATTATAAAACTGATATATTTAGAAATCTTATGAAATTACGAGTCTAACGGTACTATTGGTATATTTTTGATATCTCGAGCCTCGGGACACGCTTTTCGAAGTCTGTATCCGAACGGGTTCGAAATAGGTTAAAAATTTACCAATCTGATATTTTTAAACAAACTTATATACTATGAGCTATTCTATATATTTAAACTACATCTCGGCCTCTAGGGTTAGGGGCGCTAGATTGCCGGACTTAAGCTATTGTATTCGCTTAGGGTTTCCGGGTGATTTTCCGGTTTAGACCTTTGCCAATTTGGAAACTGATATTTGTTTTATACAACATATTTAATTTGAGAAAATTATTTTAAATTTTATTATTATTTTTTAGTATTTAATATCTTTTAACGTTTTCGGAATTTTTGAATGGGTTTCATTTCCGAAAGTTAATCGTTATTTACTTTTTAATAATTCGTTTTTGGGATCATATTACCTACCCGATTTTATAAATTGGAGTCACGTATAGAATTTGTCGTACGTAGTGGTTTTGGAATTGTAGTATGTTGAGTTCTTACTTCGTTTTTTATAATTCTTATTTTTCCCAAGACTCGGAATTTTTTTGAATATTCGTGATTTAAGACCAGTTGAAATTCAATTTTAATTTGGAGTGATTTTTTAGGGTTTATTTTCGAAGTTCATTTTGAAATTATTTACTGAAATTTTCCGGGGCTTACAGCAACCTAGGAGGCAGAAAGCGATATACGCCAAAAGTACCGGAGTCTGTTCAAGGAATCAGGTATGAAATTCAAGTTTTGAGGACAAAACTTTCTTTAAGGAGGATAGGTTGTAAATCCCCGAAATTTTTGGATCCGAATTAAAAGCCTAAACCCTAATCGAAAGTCAACCGGATTTCCAAAGTCAACAAAACCCTAGGTTACCGTAACCGCTTAAGTCTGGCATTGCCGTTTTCTCTTGCCCTAGAAAACGAAGTTGGAAAAATTAGTTATAATAGTTCGTAATTGCTATAGGTTGTGTAAAAATATCAAATTGAAGAAATTCGAGCGTCCTTTGAACCCAATCGGACAGAGTTCTTGAAAAACGTGTCCGGGAGCCCGGAATAGAAAAATTATTCCGAATATACCGTTAGACTCGTAAAAATATAAGATTTCTAAAAATATCAATTTCGTAATTTTTCGGTAGCTAAAAGTATCAGATATCGCTTTTATACGCGTATTTTCTTACTACCGGTATTAAATTGTCATGTCTACTTTTACATTATACTATTTTCTACTATTCTACACTATTCATGTATCTCTACTTTTTCTTACAACCTACTCTTACAAACCATACACTTATTTCTTACACATTTTCATTTCCAATACAACTTCACATATATCATTTCTTACTTTTAATTAACAAAATAACAAAAAAATAAACTTTTGGTCTTCCCCATGCTTGAAATTGCGCCGGCCCCCTTCTTGATGCCCTCAATTTGTTTTGTTTTTCATTTATTTAATTAACACAAATTATCTCCCATATTTTCCTGTAAATACCCCCTCATACCTTCACTTCTTTCACACCACTTCTTCTCTAAAGTTATTATAGCAAAATCTCTCTCAAATTCTCTCAAGAGTTCCTTCAAGAAGTTCTTCTTAGTTTAGCTTCTTTTAGGTAAGAATTCCTTCAAGATTCTTTTATGTTCATCTACTTAGTATGAGCTTAGTGTGTGTTTTCTAAAACCATGAAGGTTAAGAAAGAAACAATAGGTTCATACTTTGTTTTTGTTCATAATATCAATTCCTTTATGTTTCTTTATGTTTCTTTATATTTCCTTTATGTCTATAACTATCTAACATACCTATATAGTTATATACATTATTTAGAGCATATAAGCTCATTGTCATGCAATTTATTTACCTTTCATGCAATTTATTTATTTCAATGCAATTTATTTCAAGTTATTTTTAAGACTAGTCATTCTAGTCTTAGACTTGTCCTCATCAAGTCAAAACATCTTCTTTTCCTTTCTTTTCTTTTTCTTTTCGGGACTAGCCTTTTCTTAGTCCCAGGGTACCTTGATGAAGCTAAGGTCCCAATACTTGATTTATTTCTTTATATGCTTATTCTTTTAAGTTATTACGTTCCTTTCATATTTTCTTAGCTTATGATTCATATTCATGCATGAACATAATGTTTTTGTCTCAACAAAAATTTAATGAGGAAGTGTTTTCTTAAACTAAAGGTTCTTTTTAAATAAATGAAGGAAATAGATATCTTAGAAACTCATTAACATGCTTGGAAAGGATTTTCTCAAATAAACAAAAGATTTCATGAAAACTTATCTTTCATCAAGAATTAGAAATTCTTTTGAAATCACTATGAGCAACAAAAGTAACATTTATTACTTTTAAAAGTTGTTGAAATCTAAGTTTAGAAAATAAAAACCACTCCTTAAGAATTTAAAGTAATCACAAGAGATTGAATTTAGAAAAAAAATATTCATCTCACATAACTCAAGAATCCTTTCAAAAGCAAAAGAATATTTCAATAAAATCTCAAGTTCAAAGTCTTTTAAAACCTTACTTTTCACAAGTTGAGACAACTTCATTTACTTCATACATTTGTTATGAGTCATTTCATATATGTATATACCTTTCAAAAAGTCTACAAAATACTGGAAATATTTATCTTTTCAAATGAGCTTTGTTTACAAAAAGGAAAACAAGTTTTAGCAAATTCGTGGCAAATCTGGTCGCTATCTTTTCGGAACCCAAACGACCTAGTTTTATGAAAATAAGCCTATAAATGCGTAGATCTTTTCGAGTAGGTAGAAAACAATATATTATACACGAAATTCCGAGTTAAAATGAGCAAGTTATGGCCATTTTAAGTTGGAATTTCCCCTTATACGATTTTACCGTGATTTTAAAAAAAGATTAGAAACTTCAAGAATAGAAGTCTTATGAAAGACTCATTTTGGGTATTTCATCTTGTTTAGGTGACGAGGGACTCGAGATCGTCTATCCAGAGGACTACTTTGATTAGACCCACCGATATGGAGTGAGTTGATTCTTTTCCTAAGTTACATTTCCTTATTTGTGCTTGTAAATAGAAGCACTAGAAATTTAGAGAAAGATAAAATGAACAATTGCTATGTGATATGTATGATTGTTTGAATATAAATTAAGAATATCGAAAGAAAGTTTGATTATTATATTGTCACGCCCAAAGGGTACCCTAAACGTGGCAGTCCGCGAAGGCTTCCATATTATGTACAAGGCGTCTAACACATAAAGGAGACACATCGGAATAATACATTTTATGTTGATACAATTGAGTAACAATGTAAAGGAAATACAATCCACTATACTCCAAATACAAAACACTATACTTCAAAATACAATTCATCAAACTTCAATTACATTCATCCCAAGACTTCACTACATAAAACTATTACAAGGCAAATCGTAAAGCTTAGCCAAAAACTTCAAGCATTCTTATATCTTGCCGGAATCCCGAAGTTATTCTCGGCTTCAACCATCTCGGACCCCACTTAGAATACTTGGAATAACCTGCTCATTTAAACAACTATTGGGGTATAAGCTACACTAGCTTAGTGAGAATTCCCTTAATTCCGTACCATAACAAACATTGTTATCAATCATATGCTATGCATGATCAAACACATGAGCAAGCAATTATACATGGTATCCGGAACCCACATACAGAACGGATTTACGCTCTCCGTATCTTGGGTTAGGAATGGTATTGAGTCTACACAACCGCATCTAGTCCCCAAGCCCTCGGCTCTGAGCACTCGACTCGGCTAGGCTCATCCAAGGATGCATCCACATGCGCCTTAGTACCCCCGAATGAGCTCTGGCATCGGGCTCGTTATCCAAACGAGGCAACAATGGACCATACCGATCGACCTGCGTAGGAGTAGCATGCTACCAAATGCAATATATCCGATGTGATGCATGACCAATTTAAATTTTTTCTTAGGACAAAAATATTTATACATTCTTTAGAGTGACCAACAAATATCACACATATAACAGGAATAATATGAACGGTGCAATTATCCAATCAAATCGTGGTTTCGATATGCTTTAGTATTCTTTGGCATACATTCATCAAAGTCTCATTATATATCCCATCCCCATTCATATCGATTTTTATCTTATTCCTATAATTCTAATGCAACTAACTACAATCACAATCAAGGTAACAAAATAAGGAGAAAACTCACTCCGCCATAGGTTCGCCTTTCTTCTAGTAATAATAATCCGGAGGCAAAAAGTCAACGTCCTCGGGTTCACCTATTCATATAAGAAATACCCTAATAAGTATTCTACCATCTAAGGATACTAATACGCTAAGAAAACTTAGTGAAATCGAAATTCGCGTCATTTTTGAAGTCCCGATTGAAAATGGCCATAACTTGGTCGTTTTAAGTCGGAATTTCGCAAATTTTATATCGATTTCTATCTACTTCGGAAGAGCTTTCTAAATATGAAGTTTAAATCAAGTTTTGAAAATATATAAGCCTCAGAAATGAGGGATCAGATCTGTACAGCGGTGTTATTGATTCCGAAAATGTGGTTTCTATGAATTCACTTGAGATTCCTAAGTGCAAAATGAAACTAAATGCCATGGTAATGATTTTCCCTATCATGGATGTCATGATATGAACTCTAATGAGCCTAAGTTCTTATAACTTTTAGACTTAAAGAATTTTAATAAACTTTTTCCTAGAAAATCATTTCATGCTATTGTTTAACAAGTAAGTTTACTACACTTGGTCACACTTACTTATTATAAGGATTTTCTTTAGAAAAACTCCACTTTGTTTAAAGAAATTTTGATCCTTATATTAGTTATATCTTAAGGCCTTTATTTCTTTAATAAAATCTTCATTTGTAAACTTTTAAGTGGATCTTACACCAAGGTGGTTACAAAAATCGGAATTTAGAAAATTTTATTTTCAAGTTGATTCTTTTAAGGAAAATGTATTTTATACTTAGAACTTTAAGTATTTATTTTACCTATACCCTAAGGACTTCATTTATTTAAGAAAATACCATTTTTGAAGTTGGAAAACTAGTGTTTTCTAACCATCTATCCATTATTACGAATTTAGCTTTCAAGACTTTTCAACTCAAAACTTCTATTAGACTTCATCTCTTGTTTTTAATATTTTCTTTTATAAAAACTCATTTAAACTCATGAAAAATATTACCAAACATTATCTATCACCTATAGACTTCATTATTCTTGTAAGATACATGTTTAGAAATTGACAAAAGGGTTTTTAAACTAGGTTTCTCAAGTCATCCGAATTTACAATAACTCATTTCTTGAAAAGTGTTTTCCTTTTTGGTATTATTAACTTATCTACCTATAGATCTATATACTAGGTAGGTTATTTACTAAGGACAAAAACATTAAAGACTATGAATGCACATAAACTCAAAATAAAGATGAGATCTTAAATGTCTACATGAATATGAGTAGTAAAATGATAGATCTACTATATCAAGTGCTTAAATAGGTTTTGAAAACATAAAAACCACATTTTCATAAAAGATCTTTGGTTCAAAACACTTTTTGATGGATAAACATAAAGCTTTTGGCATGAAAGCTCCTTTAAATGTTAGATCTACTTTGTGATGGTTTGGTATTCTTGTTTTGATATTTCATTCTCCCTACCAAGAGATCATGGGGACATTTAGTTGAAATATCTAAGAATATCCTTACCATTACAAGGATCTATGAGTAGAAGGAGTGAAAGTTCTTTTACTTAGAGTAAAATAGGAGTAAAAAGGAAAAGAAATAAGTTGTGTGTGTGTGTGTGGGAGGCCATGGAGGCTCACGGCATAGAGCGAGTGGAGAGGAGAGAAAAGAGAGATTTTCACCTTTTGAAACTTTGAAAAGTGAAGAATGAAGAAAGAGAGAGAAAATGTAGCTTATATATTAAATAGAATTAGGTTAAATGGTACTAAAATAATAAAAAAAAAAATTGCACAATGGAGCTTGTTGGGGAGGGTTTCATGCCAACCAATGCATGAGGGGGAAGAAAAGAATTGATTTTTGATTGATTTCTCTTGATAACTTGCACATCAAATGTCATAAATTGTAGTAATAATTAAGGGACAAAAAGTCTTTGGAAAGGAAGTGATTGAGTGATGGTAAGTGTTGCAAATATAGGGTGTACAAATAGGTAGTCGTAGATTGTACTTGTGAATAGTAATGAATAGTAATCAAGACAACTTAATTACCGGTAGTAAGAAAAATACGAATAAAAAGGTTATAACTGTATTTTTCGTAAGCCGGAAAATTATGAAATTTATATTTTTGAAATCCTTATTTTATTTCGATTCAAATGAGTATTCATAAGGAAATTTTTGAAATTCTAGTTCCAGGGCACGCTTTTCTATAATGGGTCTCGGGATGACCCGGAATTGAAATTTTCTCAAAATCTGATCTTTTCTTGGTTTGAAATATAATGAAGAACTATATTCAAAATTAAATTTTCTTAATTAGAAACCGAGAGAAAGCCGGAACTAGAGTTCCTAGTTCTCATTCCGATCTTAGGCTATTCCGATTTAGGGTTTTGGTTTCCGGTTCTTGAGTTATCTTAGTTACTTGAAAAACCGAGGTTTACAATACTTTGAAACAATATTCCATATTAAATTATTTTATGAAATTTCTTTTGATATGAAACCGAAGAAAAGCCGGATACAGGGTTTCTAAGTCTTTCTCACAAAGCTAGAACTAAACCGGTTTAGGGTTTCATTTTCCGGTTTCCGAAGTTTACTCGATTACTAGGAAACCCGGGATATACATTATAAAAATAATAAAATTGTGTAATGAAATAAAATGAATAGTGCAAAAGACTAATCAATTACCGATAGAAATGAAAATACGGTAAAAAGGTTATAACTGTAACTTTTATAACCCGAAAAATTTTGTAATTGATATATTCGGAAATCTTATGAAATTACGAGTCTAACAGTACTATTGGTATATTTTTGATATCTCGAGCCCCGGGACATGCTTTTCGAAGTCTGTGTCCGAACGTGTTCGAAATAGGTCAAAATTTTACCAATCTGATCATTATAAACGAACTTCTATTACTGTGAGTTATTCTATATATTTAAACTACATCTCGGTCTCTAGGGTTAGGGGAGCTAGATTGCCGGACTTACTTATTGTATTCCGGTTAGGGTTTCCGGGTGATTTTCCAGTTTGGACCTTTGCCAATTTGGAAACTGATATTTATGTTTATATAACATATTTAATTTGAGAAATTTATTTTAAATTTTATTTTTGTAAGTATTTAATATCTTTTAACGTTTTCGGAATTCTTGAATTGGGTTTCATTTCCGAAAGTTAATCGTTATTTACTTTTTATTAATTTGTTTTTGGGTTTTATATTACCCGATTTAATAAGTCGGAGTTACATATAGAATTTGTCGTACGTAGTGGTTTTGGAATTGGAGTTTGTTGACTTCTTATTTTGTTTCTAAGGATTTTCATTTTCTCAAGATTAAGAATTTCTGAATTCGTTCGTGATTTAAGACTTGTCGAAATTCGGTTTTAATTTGGAGTGATTTTTAGGGTTTATTTTCGAAATTCATCTTGGAATTATTTACTGAAATTTTCTAGGGCTTACATATATTGTGATTCTTGTATTGATATGATGAGAATTGTGTTGATCACCTCTAACTTGAATTAAATATTCTTGGTTAAAATTATATTGAAATTATAGCATGCATATCATATACATGAGTCACATTTGTTCACTACTTTTCTTCGTATGGGGAAATGAAGAAATGGTAGTGGTGGCTGGTAGGAGCCGGAAAGTCTACATAGTGGCTAGTAGGAGCCGAAAAGTCTACAGGGCAAGCAGGAGCCTGTAAATCTGCAGATATTGATGGTCGTATAGGCCTGTAAACCTCCCAACCTTTGTTATAGAGGGCGTTAAATCCATGCTACACTTGATTTCCGGTTGATCATGTGTATCTTGCTTGTTCATATGATTTGTGCATTTTCATATGTTTTGACTAAATACTTGGTTGATTTTCGGAAATGTCTTATAGTTGGAATTATCTCACTAAGCTAGTCATGCTTATACCCTTATAGTTTTCTATTATAGTATGATTATCTATGGTTAGCCCCAAGGAGCCCCGTATGCCAGGTATGAGTATAAGCTATAAGGAGTTTTTGGAGGAAGTTTATGTATTTTTAGTTTTGAACATAGGCTTCTAGGAAAAATCTCTATAGTAGACTTATGTAGTAGTTATGCTTATTTGGTTATTAGTATAGTTGATCAAAGACTTTAAGGCGGGGGAATGCCCCTAAGATGATGTACGAATTTGTTATGAAATGAAGATCTTATGTTTATCTATTTAAGTTCATGCTTGCTTTTGCTATCTATTTAAAAGTAATACCCCTATGAGTCTCCTACTATCTTGGAAGCACGTCTTGCATATGATATTCAAAGCTTCTGAATGACTAAGGTTGTCATCCATTAGCTTTAGTATTGTATGCGGTGGACTGTCACGTTTAGGGTACCCTCTGGGGCGTGACAACAGTCTAAGATAACCACTATATGTAGCTTAGGAGTGTTCAATAAGCAATCTTTAATCCATACATGTTTCATTTGAATAAAGAAAATTGCTAATTATTTAAGTTTTACAGGTCAACACAAAACATAGGATGACTAGAAGCAATCATTTCTTAACACATCAAAATCAAGGTATATAATATTATCTTCGTGTATCACAATTCTCTACCCATTTATATAACTTCTCAAAAATAAAAGAATATACATTAATAAAAATAAGTTTTACTAGTGATACATGAACCTTTTGAATATAACAGAATTGTACCTAAAAATATTTTTTACCCAAGAAAATACTCAAACTTTTTAAATCTTCCACCTACTGTACCTTTGGTTAAAATTCGACCAACTCTTCAACAATCTGCTAAAAGAATCACTCTCTCCCCCTCTACACTATTCTTCTTCTTCTTCTTTAACAAAAAAAATTGAAACCAAACAACCCCATAAAAAATCAAAACAAAAAACTTAAATGAAAAAACCTCAAAAACCCAAATTGATAAAAGGCAACCAAAATAAAAATAAAAAAATCCTTATCATAATCCTTTGCATATTATCTATGGGTGAATTAAACCTAAAAGTATCATTGTTTGAGGGTAAATCAATTTAAGCTATGAATGTTTTAGGTAATTAAAAAGTGATATAAACGTTTGACAAAGTGGATCAAATGAGGTATCGACATTTGTAAAGTTTATTTGAGATATTGATATTTGAATTAATTTTAATTAAATCTCTTTAAGTTTCCATCAATAGTCAATTATTAATACCTTATTTGATTTACTTTGCTAAAATTTGATTCCTATTTTCAAACATTCAAAATTGATAACTTAAATGAACTTATCACGCCCCAAGGGATATCCTAAACATGACAACCCAATGTACACAATATTTAAGCCTAAGAATAGCTTTCTTAGTCACATAGAGACTTTCATATCATGAACAAAGTGTACAACACATTAAAGGGAACACGTCGGAGTAATGCAATTTACTTTGGTAACAATTAAATAACAAGGCAAAAGAAATACTTAACATTAAACTTAAATAAGGTCAGTTACAACTCTTAGGGGTATGCCTCTACAAATGCCCTCAACGGATTAAACATATAAGTGTTTCTTAAAAGTCTCCAAAATAATAATATATTACATACTGCTCATAAAGAGATTTTAAATTCGACTTCATCCTATGCTCTTAATTCTTCCATAAAGGCTCCAAAGTCCATAAGCAATTTTCTTAAGATCTTATCCTTGAGTGAATCTCAAGTATACCTACTTTAACAAAAATCTATGGGGGTATAACCTACAGCATGCTTAGTGAGATATTTTCTCAACATTCGTGCCAACAATCATGGACAAACAAGGTTATTAAGTTCAAACATATGTTATGCATGTTATGCAATAACCACATGATCACACAAATATATGTGGTTATCTAAAAACCATATATAGAATGGATTTACGCCCTTCATGATAAAGGTTGAGAATAGTTGTGGCAAGTCTCCATGACCTCCTCTAATAGTCCTCAGGCCATACGCCCTTAGTAATTGGTTTGGTGTGACTCCTCTGTGAGGCCATATTCCCAAACGTTTCATGCCTCATGCTTGAAGCAAGATTGCTTTCGGGTCCACCAATCCATTTGATCACTCGCGTAGGAGTAGCAGTCTTCTGAATGTAACTCCACGATATGAAATGCATGAACATTTTGTTTTCTTGAGCCAAACCTTATTAAGGTTCATTAGGGGTGATCAAACAATTTCAACAAACACCTAGCAATCATAAAAGTAAATAGGCAAAACACTTAAGCAAATAATTCGAAGTTGCACATGCTTAACTTTTCATTTCATCATGTAAGCATAGAATCACATACATAGCCTATGAATTCCCCATACATATCCATTTTTATCTTTTCTTAGTATGCTAGAGCTATTATTTTATAGGAAAAAACAGGGTAACGAATTTACGAGGAAAAACTCACTCGTTTATTTAGCAATCTGCTTTGTAAGGACACGATATCACCTATATAATAAAAACATGTGATAACCTTCCTAACCACATATAACCTACAAAATTATATGTAAGGTTATCCTAGAAGAAGTATTTGAAGAATTGTTTCTCTAAATCCTCAAAATCAACTAATTTGAGAACTATTGATTTTTAAAACTTTTAATTAAAAACATAACATCATCACCATCATCATCATATATCACAAGATAAACAAGTTCAAGAAATACATAACCAAATTTAGATATTACAAACAAAGGCTTCTTACAAGCCTTAAACAAAAGACATAAAAAAAAATTAAAGCTATAACAACAATTACAAGCATCAAAAGATATTATACCAGTTTATTACAAAATGGAAATCCATCAAGGTCCATGGTCAACAACTAATCCTCCATGTCATCTAGAAAATCCTCAAAGTCGGTACCATATCCCATATTCGCATAGAATTCATCATTATCATCACCTGAAATTGTTAAAATATGAACTAAAGGCCCAGTACACAAGTAACCAATATAAATGAGAAGTGATACACACATGTTTAAGCTAAATGCAAATGCAACAATCTTTAGATTATTAGTTAATTTTTAATTAGCCAAACAATACTGGAGCATTCAAACTCCGGACAACAGAGATTTCTAGGGGAACCTAAGTAACGATCACGATGCTCAGGGGGTTAATATAAATAGCTCGGATACTCATATCTCCTAGATAATTTTATCAAAAACGAAAAAGTAATCTCATCTAAGGTGCTCAGTCGTTTCTTGACTTTACTTAACTCAATCCATAATATCACATAATTCAAGTGTTCCCATAAACATTAAATTAAATCATATTACATGCTTTGAAGAATAAGTAAATGTTATATCGATACCGAATACCCTATCATTACCTGCTGAACCACTTATGAAAGTCATTTCAAGATGACAAGGGTGGTCTAAGCGCCTAAAACTCCCATGCCCCCAATCTGAGCAGGGTGTCGCTCTTTAAACCAGATTTAAGCGTAAAAGATAAACATTTAAACAATTCTTAAATTTTCTTAAATTAAAGTATTTTTAAAGAATGTATATCCTAAGTAGAGAATAGAGCATGTTCCTATGTACCCGAAATAGCTTGGGAACTAATAAGGGTAGTCGAGCAAGGATCTATCACCATACAAAGAAATTATTGTTGTAAGCCCTGGAAAATTTCAGTAAATAATTCTAAAGATGAACTTCGAAAATAAACCCTAAAAATCACTCCGAACTAAAAACGAACTTCAACTAGCTCAAAGTCATGAACAAATACAGAAATTTTCTTAATCTTGGACAAAGACAAATTTTTTAGAAGTAACATAAAGAACTTAATAGTTTCCAAATCCAAAACCACTACACATGACAAATTCCATGCTTAACCCTTACTTGCAAAAGCGGGTAGTATAACACCTAAAAACGAATTATTAAACAAGCGAGCAACGATAAACCTTCAGATATAAAACCAAATTTCATAATTTTGAAAACGTTAAGAGATATTAAATATCTGCGAAGATAAGATCTAAAATAAATATTCTCAAATCAAATAAAATTGTATAAACATAAAATATCAGTTTCCAAATTGGTAAAGGTGTAAACCGGAAAGTCAACCAGAAAACCTAGGTCCACAAACTCCCAAGAAACCTTGTAGCCTAGATCCGACAATTCCGTATTCCTAAACCAAGGAGTCGAAATAAGAGAAAAGGTGTAGTTGGTTCGTATTAAGTCTAGGATGCTCTAAAAGATGAGATTAACGAATTTTCGATCTATTTCGAACTCGATCGGGTACAGACTTTGAAAAGCGTGCCCCGAGATTTGAAATATTAGATGTATGTTGTTAATACCGTTAGACTCATATTTTTATAGGGATCTCTAAAATATTAGTTTTATAAATCTTCGATAACTAGAATTACCTAATTTTGCGATTTTATTTGTATTTCATTACTACCGGTAATTAGCTGGTTTTCGGTACTATTTACTATTATTCATTTCACAATTTTACTATTGGTCTGGTTCAAGCTTAGTGAGAGGAGCTTAGAAACCTTAGATCCGGCTTTTCTTCGGGTTCATAACAAAAGAAGTTTTATAAAATAAATGAATGTGAATTATTTTTTTAAAGTATATTTTAAACCTTAGAAAGTTTTAAATTTGGAAAATTTTCTATTCCGGGCTTTCCCGAGCTCAATTACGAGAAAATGAGCCCCGGGACCAGAAACTCAGAAAAATATTCCGAAATACTCATTAGAACCAAAATTTTATAAGGATTTCAAAAATATAAATTTTATAATTTTCTAGGTTATAAAAATTATAGTTATAGCCTTTTTCCCGTATTTTCCTTACTACCGGTAAAGTAGATGTCTTATCTACTATTTACCACTATTCACAAGTACAACCTACACTACACACTACCCATACCCTATTCTTACATCCTTACAACTACTCATTACATTTTCTTTTCCAAGAAATTTTGTCTCTTAAATAAATTATCAAATTTAAACTTTTATTACATGAATTCCAATTTTCAAACAAATTCAACATCTCCTCTCTCTTTCCCCTTAATGGCCGGCACATGACCCCCCTAATTGCCTCCCAACTTGATTCATTTTATCTTCTTTTATTACTTAAAATAAACCCTAGTTTACTTAATATAAATACTCTTTTAGTTTCTCTCTCCTTCACTTTATTTCATTTGTTCCAAAAAGCTCTCAAAACCTTCCTTTTTTTTTTCCTTGCCGTGAACCATCCTTCTCCACACACACACACAAAAGCTTCAATCTTCTTCATTTCTTCACAAAGATCCAACCTTAGGTGGTGATTCTTAGGTTTATTACTAAATCTTGCAATAGCAAGAGTATTCTTGTGTGTTTTCATCTTGAAATCCCAATGAGCAAATGATAGGGAAGAGAAAACATTAATACATAAATCTCAAGCCATTACAAGAGTAGATCTCGTGTGTAATGGGTTTTTGTTGAAGTTTCATTATGTTCATGCATATGAAAGTAGAGATCTTGCATGAAAAGTAGATGTTCATGTCCTTAAACCCATTTTCATGCACTATAAGTAGTAGATCTAGCATTTAGACACTCATATTTTTCTTGGAATTCATGTTCATATGAGTATTTTGTGTTTTCATGCATTAATGATCATAAAAGCTTAGTATTGCATATCTAAATGTGTTAGATGGTAGATCTTTATGAATATAAGACAAGGAACTTGAAAAGAAGAGATTTTTGTTAGAAATGTCTAGTGGAAAATTCGGATGATTTTTTAAACCTATTTTAAAAACCCTTAAAACCACTTTGAAACTCATATTTTTCATGAAAAATGAAAGGTATATGTAATAGGTATCTCTAAGGAATGATTTTTACAAGTTAAAGTGACTTTAGGCATGAGTAATGTGTAAAACAAGTAATGGAATTAAAGTGGAAAATTTTGAGTTAGTGATCAAATTGTCAAATTCGTAATTTGGAATGATGCATATGTAATCACCTAGTATTTGAGCTCAAATTGCAAGTTTTATGTGTTCAATGAAGTTCTTAGACAATAGATATAGTAAAGCTTCAATTTTTTATGCATTAGACAAGTTTTCTCATAGGAAATATGCAAGAAATGAGATTTTTCCAAAATTCGGATTTTTGTGAAAAGATTGTTTAAAAACATATTTGCAAGGTGAAAAATGTGAATTTCTATGTAGAAATGAAGGTCTTGGGTAGTATAGATGTTAAGGACTCATTTTTATTTAGATAACAAGTAAATTTTAAGAATAAAATCCTAAAACACTCGGAGATGTAAAATTGGAAAAATGGATTTTTAAGAAATGGCTATTGTGGAGTCTTGTAATAATTAGGAGTTCTTAAGAGTTCATTATCAAAAATCATCAAGATCATGCATATATTGAACTCTTTACATGACATTCATATTAGAAATTCATTCATATTCCATCTATACATGAATCATCAACTAGAAATATTTTTACCAAATGCGAAACAATTTTTCGGAAATGGAAAAGTTACAGAACAGATCTGATCCCTCTGTTCCGTGACCTTAATGTTTTCAAAACTTAAAAATAATATTAGAAATAGATAGATCTTTCAAAGTAGATAGAAATCGATATAAAATTTGCGAAATTCTGAGTTAAAATGACCAAGTTATGGCCGTTTTACATTGGAACTTCCACAATAGAGAGAATCACGATTTTGTTTAGTTTAGATGTGTAGTTTGAATTAGTTAAGTGATGAGATTCTTATTTAGGTTATTCTTATTTGGTAGGTGATCCCAAGCACGACGATACCCTACCACCTGACTTATTACTTCCGATTTCAATTATTGCTTGTGATTGTAATGATAGTTGCATTAGTTGCTTAGGCAAAGATAAAAATGAATATGCATGATGGGGTATTTGGGAATTATAATTGTCTGCTGTTGATATGTGAAGTTGAACTTAAAGAATATCGAAGCCGGGTGATAAGTTATTGCTTGTATAGAGATGAGCTAGAATTGATTTTCTGCGAATATTGCTTGGCCACCTAAAAGAATTGGATTAATCGAGTATTGGACTTCAATTATAATTTGAACTCATTCATATCACGATGGGGAAGGAGCATTAGCACTTGTTGGTTTTTCGTGATCCATAAAACGAATATATGTTGGTTAATCGTGATCCATAAAACGAATTATTGTTCAGTTGACCGTGATCCATAAAACGAATATATGTTGGTTAATCGTGATCCATAAAATGAATATATGTTGATTAATCGTGATCCATAAAAAGAATATATGTTGGTTAATTGTGATCCATAAAATGAATATATGTTGGTTGATTGTGATCCATAAAACGAATATATGTTGGTTGATTGTGATCCATAAAACGAATTATTGTTCAATTGACCGTGAGCTTAAACGACGTCATACCGCAGGATTCGTTAATCTGTTAACTCGGGATGGGAGGCGCAAGTCCATCCACATATGATTTACGGCTGGTCATATGTTTGTTGATCTCATTTGTTTGGTGCATTCACTTGATTGGTTAATCACTTGCTTGATTGTTATGCTTTAATTGTGATATGGAAGTTTTCACTCACTGAGCTAGTGTATCTTATACCCCAATAGTTTTCTGTTGCAGTATGAGTACTTTTGGCTATCTCCGAGGCATGGACATCAGGTACAGCTCTTAGATATTAAGGAGCTTTCGATGAGGCTGGGCCCTAAAAGTAGAAACGGACTTTAATTTTGTTTCCTAAATTAGTGTTTGAAGGATAATACAAGGGATTTTGTGAGCCTGAGAACTCTTAACCTTGTTAACAAGGTATGCCTCTTAGCTCATGTAATAGAATAGTTCCATATGAGACGGTTATGATTTATATCTTGTTGCTATGTATGTCTACTTAAACTACTACGAGGCAAAGCATGGTCTTTGTATGTTAAGAGTGAGCCTTACACCCGATGTTCAAACTCATGGGAAGACTAAGGTTTCCTTACTTGAGTTTAAATATTGAGTGTGGAGGACTGTCACGTGTAGGGTACTCTTTGGGGTGTAACAATTGCAATTCTCACTTAGTTCAAGCACAAACTCAACTAATTTCAATCATAATCAATCAAAGAAATTCAAATAAATTATCACCATAGCATTTAGACTTCATATAACATCATACAATACTAAAAAAATACTCAAATGATCATATATCAAGCTTTGGAGAACATTTGAATCAATATACTCCTCATGCTATTCAAAGGTCATTCTAAAAAGTTAATCTAATCCAATTATTAATTAAATCTATAAATATACTTAATTCATGCCTAAATATATCACTTTATCATCATTATACATCAAATACATATATCTATCTCATTTTAGTCCAAAAAGATCCATTTGCCAAAGCAAACACACATAAAACAAACAAAAACAAGTTTTTAACTTTGTTTAGAAAATGCAATAGCTGGAAAGAAGTAAACTTTAAGCATTGATATTTTTAGAATTTGAAAAATCTTAAAACATGAAAGTTGTAGATCTCTTTTTAAGCTTTCCAACGCAACTTGAATCATCTCAATTTGATAGCATATGAAAATATTATGGCTAAATTACAAAATAGTGCCACAATAGGGGATAAATCAGAATTTGCAACCGCTTGAAACAAGGCGTTTGGACGCATGTTTCAATCCAAGAAGAAGTGTTCGAAGTCAATGAAGGCAACGGGCGTGCAAATAGGGGTGTTTGAAGGCTGTTTAACTCAAGGAAGGCAAAATTTGAAACCAGTATCTGCAACACCCCTCCAAAAGGGCCGTTTAAAGGTTGTTTGCTCTATACAACCACCCCCCCAACCCTTAGCTTACAACCCCACACCCACCACAAAACCCCCACCAACACCACCCCCCCCCCCCCCCCCCCCCCCCACCCTTCTAATGGAGTGTTAAACAGATTTTTCAAAATTTTTGCCTTCTCCTTGTTTTCAAACATGAAAATTCTACAACTCTACACTTTTAAGTCTTCTTCCAACACATTTTCAACTTCATCATCCTACTTATATCTTTTCATCGTCTAACATTCATAAACTTCATTTCTAATTTAAATACAAATTTAACACAACATACCACCAAATCCACTTCTCAAAACCACTCTAACACTTCTCATATTCAACTTCAGTTACACCAACACTTCAAGTTATATGTTTAGCGCATACAATAAGTTCTTTTATCATCAATATACTACTTAAACTACCAATAACACACAAAACTCATCCAACACATATATTTAACATTAAAACCTTATTCACATATGAAAGCCTACTAATAAAATATATAAAACAAACAACACACATACCTTAAGAGCTTTATGTCTTGAATTTGTGGTCTTTTTGCAAGCCTTTAATGGTTTTCTTTGTAGAAGTTGAAGGGGTCAATGATATATAACCATAGGTGGGCTTTTGGAGAAGAGAAAATGGGGTTTTGAGCTTTATAAAGGAGTGTTTTGGATGTCTGAAAATTTCACATGGAATTTGTACTATTTGAGATGATGTTTATCAACTTGTTGACTTTAGGGGTTGCCTTAATTAAGACTTTAAGTGGGCTTGGTTTTAGTTAATAAATAGGCTTATTTTAGGGCATTAAATGTGTGTTTTTGGGCTTAGTTAATGGCTAAAAATTCTGCTATGTAAGAAATTTATTTTTTAGCATATTTTTACCTATTTTAAGCTAATTTATCACACACTTATATATAATCACAAATTTATAAACTCAATATTTAGTTATTATAAGACATTTAAGTGTTTTAACACATCAACATAATGCATATATCATATATTAACATAAATCACATCCATCATACTTCAAAATCATGCATAATTTAATTAACACATTTATGAAACAAAACTTGGGAAATTATGACTATTTCATTAGCTCAATTGGTGAGAGGCGTTGCCTTTAAGGTAAACAAAAGGCTTAGGTCTAGGGTTCGACTCCCACAAGCTGCAGCTTGGAGTTAACTTTGCTTAAAAGAACAATACCTTGTTGTGTTGATAAGGAAACTCACTACGGTGATCCCCTGAAGTCAATGCTTGTGGGGCTATGGTCGTAGCATCACGTTAGCCACATAAGCTGTGGTGAATTGTAGGGCATGACATGCTTAGTCGTAATAATTCTCTAGAAGGAAAGTTTCATATTTCTCATTACCTAGACAAAGGAAATACATTAAATGAGTATTCCATTGAAGTTCTACTTAAACTTTCTAACTCTACCTTATTACTTCTATCAAAATTCGAATTATGCGAAATTCCAACTTAAAACGATCATAACTTGCTCGTTTTAACTTGGAATTTTGCATATTAGATGTCGTTTTCTACCTAATTAAAGAGATCCATCTATTCTAAGGTTATTTTTTACATTTAAAGCCATTTGGATTTCAAAACGGGTCATTATAGAATAGAAATGAAAATTCCAACCCTTAAATTGAAAATTTTCCAAGTTTTACTTCACTTAGACATTTTATAACAACCATATAAATATTTCTACCTTGAAAATCATTTAATATATACAATAATCCATATTATATGCATGATCTAATGATTGTTATCTCAAAATTAATTCTATAAAAGATTCTTGGTAGGTAGTAACAAGGTTGAGTTTTTGTCAAAAATCATTTTCTTAACTTGTGATAAAATGCGTCTGTCATGCCCTGAAGGGTACCCTTAACGTGGTAGTCCGCCGTATACAATATTAAAGCTTGGGAATGACCACCTCAGCCACATGAAGGCTTCCATACTACGTACAAGGCGTCTAACACATGAAGGAGACACATCGGAGTGATACATTTTATATTGATACAACTTGAGTAACAATGTAAAGGAAATACAATTCATTATACTTCAAATACAATTCGCTATACTTCAATTTCAATTCATCAAAAGATTTCACTACATAAAATTATTACAAAGAAATTCACAAAACCTAGATAATATCTTCAAGCATTCTTATTTCCTATCGGAATCCCGAGGTCATACTCAGCTCCAACCATCTCGGTCTCCACGTAGCATTTTGAGTTAACCTGTTTAATCAAACATCTATTGGAATATAAGCTACACTAGCTTAGTGAGAATTCCCTTAATTTTGTACCATAACAAGCAAGATATAAAACATCCATATGCTATGCATGAACAAACACATGAGTAGACAATTATGTAAGGGTATCCAGAACCCATACATAGAACGGATTTACACCCTTTGTATCAAGGGTTAGGGATGGTATTGAAAGTTACACGACTGCTGCTAGTCCGAAGCGCCTCAAGCTCATAGCACTCGACTCGGCTAGGCTCATACATGGAATGCATCCCGGTGCGCCTTAGTTCCCTATGAATGAGCTATGATACTGGGTCTCATTATCTAAACGAGTCCTTGGACCATATTGATCGACTTGCGTAGGAGTATCATGCTATCAAATGCAACATGTCCGATGCAATGCATGACCAATTTAATTTTTTTTAGGTCAAATTATCCATACATTCTTTAGAGTGACCAACCAATATCATACACATAAACATAAATAATATGAACAGTGCAGTTATCCAATCGAATCATGGTTTCGATATGCTTTAGTATTCTTTGGCATACATACATTAAAATCTCATCGATTATCCCATCCCTATTCATATCGGCTTTTATCTTGTTCCTATAATTCTAATGTCACTAGTTACAAGCACAAATAATGTAACAAAGTAAGAAGAAAACTCACTCGACCATTGGATCACCGGTCTCTTAGTAAAAGTAATCAGGTGGTAGGAAATTGTCGATTTCGGGGTTACCTAGAAAGGAAGAAATATCTAAATGAGTATTTCAACTCAAAACTAATCCATCCTATCTCATACAAACTATCAAATTGATAATTCTCGTCTTAAGTGGGAATTCCAACTTAAAACGGTCATAACTTGGTCATTTTAACTCGGAATTTAGCAAATTATATAACGATTTATATCTACTTCGAAAGATCTATCTAATTCTAATATCATATTTAAGTTTTGAAAACTTTTAAGCTTTGGAAAGATCCGGTCAGTTCATATCAGTAGCGAAATCTAATCAAGAAAATTGATTTTGTGAAAGTTCATGAAGCTTCTACTATCCAAAGTAAGTAGACATGCAATATGAACAAGTTACTATCATAAATGATATGTCATGAGATATATATACACATGTTTTTTGATAAAGAATAAAAGAAATTTTTAGAAAACTTTTTCCTTGTAAGACTTTATGAAAAATCAACTTAGAAAGGCTAGTCTTGTATTCTTGACAATCCCCACTTGTTTTTAGAAAAATTCCTTGATAAAATTTATTTTTCTTAAAATTAAGCCTTAATTATGTATATTCCTTAAGGACTTTGTTTTTCAATAAAAATTTCCATTTTACACTTTGTAAACATGTTTTTAAATATGGTTCATTCCAAAATCGAATTTTGTAAAAATTGTTTTTGTGGTGATTCTTTTAAGTAAAAATAATTTGATACTTAGAAAACTAAGGCTCAACCGTACCTAGCCACTAAGGCTTCATCCTTTAATAAAACTTTATTTTGAGTTTGAAAAATAGGGGTTTTCATACCATTACTTATTATTACAAATTTCTTAAAATGACAATAATTCAAATTTTCCTACTTTATTTCTACTCGTTCTACATATTTTTCTTAGCAAATCCCATCTTAACTTATAAAAATCATTACTTGAAGATATCTATGACCTATACTCTTCATTTTTCATATAAAACACAAGTTTTGGAGTTGATAAAAGGAGCATGGTCTTGAAACCATCCGAATTTCACAAAGTTAGGATAAAATTCAAATTTTATATTTTGTAATCTCTTCCTATTTTGAGAATCTCTATTAGTAGATCTACCATTTACTTATCAAAAACATCTCCTATTAATACTATTCCATAACCTTTCATTTTTTAAACAAATCCTTCGTTTGGTGTTATCCAAAATGGTTTTCAAAATTGGTCTTGGTTGAGATCCGAATTTAAAAATTTGTTTTGGAATATTTTTGATAAAATCCATCTAAACTTATGAAAATCCATCCCTTACATATCCTATCTTAAGAGCCTTTCATATCTTGAATAAAAACTTCATTTTTGAGTTGGAAAACATGTTTTTAAACTAGGCCTTGGCCTAAATCTGGAAATAGAATTTTCTTTTGAAAAATAATCTTTGAAAATCACCTTTGAACATATAAAATGAAGTCTTGATGATATATACCCATTAAGCCTTCATTATTTCAAGTAAAACTTCCATGTTGACACTTAAAATGGTTTTTAAAAATGGGTTTTGCCTAGTACGAATTTCACATTTTTGTTAAGTTCAAAAACCAAGATCTACACTTTCTATGAGCATAAATATAAAAATCCATTTAGTAAACTATAAACTCATAGATCTAAACATAAACATAATCAAAGTTACAAAAAAGTTAGATCTACAAAATATAACTACTCTAAGTAAGAAAATAATAATAATACAAGAGAATAATCATGGATTAGAGGAGTGTTTCATTTTGGCATCATCATCCTTAGATTTTTAAGCTTATAGAAGGGCATTTGATGCATGAAACTCTCACTATACTTTACCTATATCATCTATGGAAGCTTTGGACAAGATTTTTTTCAAAGGATCTTGATGAAATATGTGTGGGAGCTCATTTATTGAGTAGGGGTAGCAAGTGTTCTTGTAAGAACAAGACCAAAAGAAGAGAGAAAGAGAGGAAAAATAGAGAGGAAAAAATAAGGAATGGTAAAAGGTTGAAGGTGTAAATGAGAGAGAGTGTATAAGGAAAGATAAAAGGAGTTAAAGGCACTTAAATGAAGTAAAAATAAAAAATAAAATGGCAGCTTGTACAAGTCCTAGGCTGGCGTGAAATATAAGAAGAGAGAGAGAGGGAATTTGTTTGGTTTTTTTAACTTAAAATTGTAATGTGTAATTAATGTGTATCTGTTGCTTCTTAAAGAAGGATTGGAAGAGGTTTATTTTAATCAATTTGGGAGTAATTCAAAGGACAAGGGCAGCAAAAGAAGTAAAAAACCTACCATGAAGTGATGAGTAAAGTGTAGAAAGATTGAAGTAAAAAAAAAGTGATGTGTGAAATGTGTACTTAAAGGTATGGGTTGTAAGAGTACTTTCTTAATAAATAAAATAAAAATAAATAAAAATAGAAAAAGAATTCCAATTTTTTTATAGCAGATTTTTCATAATTAAAATAAGATAAATAATTAATTTTTTTAGTGAATTATCAAATAAGTTACCGGTATGATCAAAATACGCGAATATAAGCTATAATTGATATTTTTATAACCCGAAAAACTCTAAAAAATTATTTTATGAAAATAAAAATAATTTTAAAATATTTTTGAATTATTAAATTAATTTATTTTATTTTTAGTATCGGGTCTTAAACAGAAACTGATCCCGTAAAAACCCGAAACTAACTAAATTTTAGAAAAACAGAATTTTCCATGATATATAAAATATTTATCTAAAAAAATTATTATGGTTTACGAGAATAATAAAATTGTGTAATGAATAGAACAAAAGACTAGTTAATTACCGCTAGTAAAGAAATATGAATATAATCGCAAAATCAGATATTTCTAGTTATTGAAAAATTATCAAACTATTTTTGAAATCCTTATGAAAATACAAGTCTGTTGGTCCGAAAGATAACCAAGAGGGGGGGTGAATTGGTTATAAAATTTATTTTCAAAATTTAAATAAATTTCACACCACTTGGTTATTCTACTAAAATGGCTTTAAAACTTTCTTAAGATAATCTTAACAAATAAAAGCTTTAAGCAAAAATTCGGATCAAAAGTGAATCAAGACTTTCACACTTAGAAACCTTCTGCTTAACTCTCTGAGTAAGAAAAATATGAATGATTTACTCTCTGATTAACCTTCTGAGCATATATCACACATATACAACATCAATAATAAATCACGAAATTAAAGAGAGATAAGGAGTAGAGAGTGCAAAGCGATATATAGAGGTTCCGCCTCGAGCGTCAATCCTCTCTTCCAGCTCCAAGCCAGGGTCCCGGTATTCCTCACCGGTTGTGTTCTACTATCCAATCAAATCAATGAAGTTACAAGAAGTATTTGCCAAACTTTTGGCTACAATTCACTTAGCTTGATTCTCACAAACAATCAATCAACTAAGCCTACTTGTAACTCTCAACTCACATTAAATGTGTAACAACAAATCAGAGGAATAAAGAATTATGTTTCCTCAAATGTATTCGCTCAAGGAATAGTAACAATAGAATATGACAGTAAATTTGCTCAAATTCAAAGAAATTCGTGGCTCTTTGTTTTCCTCTTTTTCATGTGATTGTGCTTCCTTTTTTTCTGTCTTGGGTGAGTATACTTATCCTTGTATCTTCCAACGGCTAGGAAATCAATTGGATAAACTTTGCTCCTTATTTTGTGCGTAATATTAGCTTTTCTCTTTCTTCAAAATCTGCAAATTTTGAATAACTTGAGATCTTGTTGTTGTAATCTCGAAATTCTTGCTCCAATGGATAAGTTTAAATCTCCAACAACTTGTATAATTATCTTGAACTTGAAATTCGAATTTGAAATCACCGTTGTTGACTTGTTCCTTCGTCTGGTACTGTTCATGCAACAAAAATATCGTATTTTCCATAAATTTCGACTTCCTTATATGGATAAATAATCATCAGACAAGTTCCTTGCATATTTGGATCATGTTTTCCATATTTCCAACTAAAACTTGAATAAACTATTGAAAATTGATCCTTATAAGTCACGTTCTTTTTCCTTGATGTTAAAACAGAATTTTCTCAAAAAATGAACTTTAATCCGATGAAATTCGAATCCCCATGGATATTGAACCAACTTTGTAGAACACATTGAGTATATTACCCAAATATACTCAATCTTTGGAGCTGGGTCTTCAACATATTAAATCTAAAAAGAAAATTCGAATCTGGAGCTGAAACTCGTCATTTTTTTTTGTTGCAGTTCACCTTCTGATGTACCTTCTGATGAACCTTCTGACGAACCTTCTGATAGTTTAAAAAGCCAGCGGAGAACCTTCTGATTAACCTTCTGACAGCTCATTTGTTCTTGAAATCTTCTCCAAACACTTTCTAAAGTATTCTTTGCATGGAGTCTCTTTTGAAATCATTCTCTTAAGTTATTGTAAACCACTTTGATTATATTAAACCTTGCACACTTAATAAATATGTTAGTAATTATTTACTCCTTTTTGTTATCATCAAAATCATCATTTGAGATAAACCAACATTCTCCCCCTTTTTGATGATAACCCATATAAACAAAATTTTTTTTTTAAATGTAAAGTGCAATCTAAATATTTATCTCATATTTTGTTTACTTTCTCCCCCTTTTTGTTAGCATCAAAAACAAAATACTTATTCAAAAAAAATATAACCAAGCATTCTTTTCAAGCATGTAAAGAACATTTTTGTGCAAAAGTGTAGTTTTTTTATGCTGTTTTTTTTAAAAGCTGCAGAAAAATGTGAAACATGCAGAATTTTTTTTTTTACACAGAAAATGACAGATTGAAATTGCAGAAAATGATGGAATTGCAGAAAATATAAGAAAATGAAAAAAGTGCAGAAATTACATAACATATGCAGAAAAGTGCTGGAATTGCAAAAATTATGCAGAAAATGCAGAAAAAATGCATATATTGCAGAAAAATGCAGTTTTTATTGCAGAAAAGTATCCTTTAATATGCACATAACAAGAAATTACAAAGTAAAACAATTTCAACACATTTGTTCAATGTACTTATCTTGTTTCAAACATTTCTCCCCCTTTATAAATTTCTTTTAGAAAACAAGCTCCCCCTTAATATGATACCAATTGATTTAAAAAAGTATTCAATAATTATTTTCATATCAAAACATGGAGAGCAAATAAAATAATATATAAGGGAGTTGGAACAATAGTATCAAATTTTCAGATTTTTCCTTCTTGCTTATGAATGCATATTTTCTCTTCCAATTGAGGCAATTATTGATCATGATAATATCTATGTGCATTTGCCTTTAGTACCTGCACTTCACTCACAAACAAGTTAAACTTCTTTACGAATCCATACAAGTTTGGGTCCATTGAAAAATTTGTTTTCTTGTTGATCACTAAGCTTGTTGCTTTTGTAAAAACAATATTTTTCTATATGACCTCTTCTATTATAAAATGAACATGCATATGAATGTGTATTGTTCATTTGATTTACCTTTTGATAATAATTTTGTCTTGGATAATTATTATATGCATACCTGTACCACTGCCATACCTTCTATAGGATAATTTTGTTAAGTATACCTTCTGATGTAGCCTCTGTTACCATTCATCCTCTTTTTGACAGATTGCATAACATCTTTTTCATTCCCAGATTCATTTGCTTTTACAAACACTGTTTTATTCATGCTATTTGTCGAATTTTTCATGTTCATATCCAAGTCCATGCTTAATAAATGATGGTCTTTGACTACTTATAAGCATGTTTAACTTCTTATCACTTTCATTAAACTTACTAAAGTGTTTTTAATATATTGTGATAAACCTTCTACTCTTCCTTTTAAATCTTTAATCTCATTCTTCAAAACATCATTCTCTTTCTTCAAAACATCAGATTTGACAAACAATTTTTCATTATCATTTTTCAAAATCATTCTCATCAACAAGCAATTTATTTATTTGTTTCAAAACATCTTTTTCATTTTTCAAAGCTTTATTTTCGGCATCTAGTTTTGAATTCTTCAAATCAGCCTTTTTAAGAGCCTTTAAGAGCTTTTTCATCTCAATATACATCTCATTATCATTCATTTCAGTTCGGATTTAGAGTTTACCTCAGATGTAGCCATCAAGCACAAATTGGCTTCTTCTTCATCTTCACTTGTACTTTCTGATTTAGTTTCTGACTCGTCTAAATCGCTCCATGTGGCAAGTAATGATCTATGCTTCTTCTTATGCTTTTCCATCTTCTTCATAAGCACAGGGCATTCATACTTAATATGGCCCGGCTTCTTGCATTCATAGCACACCACTTTCTTTTTCTCCTTCTTCTTTCTTTTTCTTTGTAACCTTTTCCTACATCACAAGTGGAGCAATATTTCTTATACTTAACAGTTTTCTTACCTTCTTTCTTTAGAATTTTGTTGAGATGTCGAACTAATGAGTTGACTTCCTCGTCTTCATCACTACTAAAATCAGAATCTGAGTCATCATCCACCTTTTCTGTTTTGAAAGCCGTTTCTTTTTTGTTTCCTTCACTCTCTTCTGTCACATCTATGTGAGATTGATATGCCATCAACTTTCTTTGAGTTGGCTTAAGGAGAGAGTGCTAAGATCATTGGCCTCCTCTATTGCTGTCTTCTTGGCATCCAAGATTTCGATAGGATTCTTAGAATTTTCCTGACAAGATCAGATTCTTCTAACTTCTTTCCAAGAGAAGCTAGCTCATTAGTAATAGCAACAAATCTATCAAATGCATCCTTAACTTTCTCATTAGGTTTAAACTTGAACAACTCATATCTTTGCAAAAGTGCATTGATTTTAGTATCTTTTATTGTTCTTGTTCCTTCATATGTTTCACTAAGAGGATCCCATATTTGTTTAGCAGTGCTACATGAAGAAAATAAATAAAATTCAGATGATGCAATGGTAGTTAAAAGAAGATTCTTAGCCTTGTTGTTTTTCTCAATGGCTTTCTTTTGATCATGAGTTATATGCCCATCGCCATTCATGAGTGACTTGTGTGTCTCCAAGCAAGATGACCTGCCATGAATCAAAATCATTAGCTTTGATTTATGTCTCTATTCTCATTTTCCAATAAGGATAATTCATGCCATCAAAGAATGGTGCTCTATCAATTGCAACATTATTGTCAACCATTATTCAAGGATCACTCAATATGAGAAAAGAGTTTAGCTTGGATATCAATTGTAGTTATCAAAATTTTAAAACAAAAACTCTTTCTAAAAATTGAGCCCCGCTCTGATACCAATTGTTGGTCCCGAAAAGATAACCAGAGGGGGGGTGAATTGGTTATAAAATTTACTTTCAAAATTTTGAATAAATTTCACACCTCTTGTGTTATTCAACTAAAATGGCTTTAAAACTTTCTTAAGATAATAATCTTAACAAATAAAAGCTTTAAGCAAAAATTCGGATCAAAAGTGAATCAAGACTTTCACACTTAGAAACCTTCTTCTTAACTCTCTGAGTAAGAAAAATATGAATGATTTACTCTCTGATTAACCTTCTGAGCATATATTACACATATACAACATCAATAGTAAATCACGAAATTAAAGAGAGGTAAGGAGTAGAGAGTGCAAAGCGATATATAGAGGTTCCGCCTCGAGCGTCAATCCTCTTTTCCAGCTCCAAGCCAGGGTCTCGGTATTCCTCACCGGTTGTGTTCTACTATCTAATCAAATCAATGAAGTTACAAGAAGTATTTGCCAAACTTTTGGCTACAATTCACTTAGCTTGATTCTCACAAATAATCAATCAACTAAGCCTACTTGTAACTCTCAACTCATATTAAATGTGTAAAAACAAATCAGAGGAATAAAGAATTATGTTTCCTCAAATGTATTCGCTCAAGGAATAGTAACAATAGAATATGACAGTAAATTTGCTCAAATTCAAAGAAATTCGTGGCTCTTTGTTTTTCTCCTCTTTTTCATGTGATTGTGCTTCCTTTTTTTTTTTTTTTTTTTGTTTGGGTGAGTATACTTATCTTTGTATCTTCCAACGGCTAGGAAATCAATTGGATAAACTTTGCTCCTTATTTTGTGCGTAATATTAGCTTTTCTCTTTCTTCAAAATCTGCAAATTTGAATAACTTGAGATCTTGTTATTGTAATCTCGAAATTCTTGCTCCAATGGATAAGTTTAAATCTCCAACAACTTATATAATTATCTTGAACTTGAAATTCGAATTTGAAATCACCGTTGTTGACTTGTTCCTTCGTCTGGTACTGTTCATGCAATAAAAATATAGTATTTTCCATAAATTTCGACTTCCTTGTATGGATAAATAATCATCAAACAAGTTCCTTGCATATTTGGATCATGTTTTCCATATTTCCAACTAAAACTTGAATAAACTATTGAAAATTGATCCTTATAAGTCACGTTCTTTTTCCTTGATGTTAAAACAGAATTTTCTCAAAAAATGAACTTTAATCCGATGAAATTCGAATCCCCATGGATATTGAACGAACTTTGTAGAACACATTGAGTATATTACCCAAATATACTCAATCTTTGGTGCTGGGTCTTCAACATATTAAATCTAAAAAGAAAATTCGAATCTGGAGCTGAAACTCATCATTTTTTTTTTTTTTTGCAGTTCACCTTCTGATGTACCTTCTGAAGAACCTTCTGATAGTTTAAAAAGCCAGCGGAGAACCTTCTGATTAACCTTCTGACAGCTCATTTGTTCTTTGAAATCTTCTCCAAACACTTTTCTAAAGTATTCTTTACATGGAGTCTCTTTGAAATCATTCTCTTAAGTTATTGTAAACCACTTTGATTATATTAAACCTTGCACACTTAATAAATATGTTAGTAATTATTTACTCCTTTTTGTTATCATCAAAATCGTCATTTGAGATAAACCAACAAAGTCTAATGGTATTAATGGTATATTTTTTATATTTAAAGCCCTGGGATATGCTTTTGAAAGTCTGTATCCGAATGGGTTCGAAATAGGTAAAAAATTTACCAATTTGATATTTTTAAGCGATCTTATATTACTACGAGCTACTCTACATACTTAAACTACACCTCAGCCTCTAGGACTAAGAACGCAAGATTGCTGGACTAGAACTATTATATTCCACTTAGGGTTCCCAGGTAACTTTCCGGTTTAGATCTTTGTCAATTTAGAAACTGATGTTTTATGTTTATACATCACATTTAGTTTGAGAAATTTATTTTAAATTTTATTTTTTGTAAGTATTTGATATCTCTTAACGTTTTCAGAATTATTAAATTGAGTTTTATTTCCGAAGGTTTATCGTTATTTACTTTTTAATAATTTGTTTTTGGTTCTATATTACCCGATTTTACAATTCAAAATTAAGTATGGAATTTGTCGTACGTAGTGGTTTTGAATTTGAAGACTGTTAAGTTCTTATTTTATTTTTTAAGATTTCTCATTTTCTTAAGATTAAGAAATTTCTGGATTTGTTCGTGATTTAGGATGAGTCGAAGTTTGATTTTAATTTGGAGTCATTTTTAGAGTATATTTTCAAAGTTCATTTTGGAATTATTTACTAAAATTTTCTAAGGCTTACAATGTCATCTTACGTTTTTATAACTATGTGTCTTAACAAAATTTATAGTTCAATATATATATTTTTAAATTTCAAAGGTCTTTTATTTGTTAAAAAATCTTATTTAACTATTTATTCTACATGATACAGTTTTACTTGCTTGTGACATAAAACTCTAAGTATATTTTGTAACACCCTAAATTGTAGGCATTAAACTCACCACGTGTCCTTCTCTTATTAAAAACACACAAAGGCTATAAAACACTATACCACAATTATATCAAATATAATCACCAAAACTCACAATTGGTTTACTTTAAAACATCCCATAAAAATAATCTCCTTGAAATCATGAACTAACAAAAATATGAAACTACATGTCTTCAAAACAAATAAAAACCTAACAAACTAGTCTCATAAGATTTCCAACAACTAATAACATTCAACATAAAATCCATAAAGTCTTCCATTTCTCTCCCCTACATCCAACGCTCAGGATCTAGGAGTCCCCAAATGGATAATCAAGTCCACTATCGCCATCCTCATGATCTACATATAGATCATACCCAGATAGATAATAAACAGTATCATCTTCACCTATACCTAAAAAATTAAAGGAATAAGTGAGAACACCCAGTACGTCATACCATAAACAAATACACATGAACAGGCAATATACAAATATCACATACAATCTTAAACTAATGCAGCAATCACATATTATTATCTTTGATTAGTGAAACAAACAGTATAGTTTAGAACCATATGCATCTAGTCTTAAACCTAGAGTAACTCATGATCCCGATTCACATCTTTTATATAAAAATAGTTTATATACATATATTTTGATGTTGGGTACTCCCTACACATCGTTGCATACCGTTATATGGATCGGAACGACTCCTAATCTACTGGAATCATCTCTATGCACAAGTCCACTCGGGATACCCTCACATATAGATCATCAGGACGACTCATTAGTATCGCACTCCACGTGGCCTTTACTAACAAAAGCCAAACACAAGCAACAATGTAAGCCCCTAATTTTTAGCATAATATCAAGTTCAAACCTTAATCTGAAAAGTTAACCGGAGACTTTAAGTCAACCAATTTCCCAGGAAACCCTAGTAATTTAGATCCGGCAATCCCATGTTCCTAAACCAAGAGGTCAAAATACGAGTGGAGAGTGCAGATTGGTTCGTAATAATATTAGAATGTATAAGAAAATCAGATTAGCGAATTTTCGATCTATTTCGAGCCCGATCGGATACAGACTTTGAAAAGCATATCTCGGGGCTCGAGATATTAAATATATGTTATTAATATAGTTAGAATCGTAATTTCATAAGATTTCCAAATATATCAGTTATATAATTTTCCGGGTTATAAAAGTTACATATATAACCTTTTATTGTATTTTCATTACTACCGGTACTTTAAATGTCTAATCTACTTTTTGATTTCTTTTACACTATTCATCAAGTACAACTACTCATAACCTATTTCTTACATCCTTACATCCTATTCCTACTATTTCATCATTTTCCTTACAATTTACTTTTCCAATCTAACTTTTACTACTTAAATTACTTATTTAATTTCAATAGTTATACAACACACTTTTCTCTCTCTCTCTGTCTTTTGGAACCGGTGCTACTCCTTTTCCTCTCTTCCTCTCACAATTTGTTTTATTTAACTTCTTTTACTACATAAACCCTAATTCATTTCTCTATATATACTCCTTTATACCAACTTCATCTCACTTTTCCACTTTTCACTAAACTAAACTCTTGCAAAAAAATTTCTTTCTCTCTTCCTCTCCTCCTTGCAAACCGTGACACACACCATACACACACACTCACATATTTTCTTCAAGTTGCTTGTTCCAAACATCTAATAGGTAATAGATCTATACCTTATTACCTTAAAAATATGTAATGGTAAGATCATTCATGTGTGATTCCACTCAAAAATCTCTATCAGCATTAAGCTAGGGATGTGGAAATATTTGGACATGAGATCCTTGTCATCACAATGTTATATATCTTGTTATTTGAGTTATTTTGCTATTACCTTGTTTTACTATCAAGTTATGTTGTTATTATTAATGATTTGTGCATATATTCATCATCTAATCATATTTACATAATCATCATAGTGTTCATGCATTTATGACTAGTATAGTAAACTAGATCTAGCTGCTTTGAGTTCATAAATGCATTAGGCTTTTGTTTTATATTCATAAAAATAACTTGTAATAGCATGAAGATAGTAGAAAAGAGATAGAAAGCTCAAGATCTACTTTAGTTTCAACAAAAATGATTTTTGAAAATTCGGATAAAAAAGGAACCCTATTTACAAAAGCTATTTTTCTACTTCAAAATGTGTATTTTACATTCAAAATGAAAGACTTAGGGAATAGATATCATAAATGAGTGATCTTGATGAGAAAAGCTTAGATCTACAAGGGAATATTTTCAAAACAAGAAAAAGTTTACAAAAGTTATGTTTCAATCCCAATAACAAGTTTTAAATTTGTAATAAAGGAGTCTTGAAGTATAAACACCCATTTTTCAACTCCAAAACAAGATTTTTATTAAAGAAATGGAAGCCTTAAGGGTAGGTTTGATTAGGAAATGGTTTTTAAAAGACTAAATGAGTTTTACAAAGAAAATAATCTCAAATGAAAATTTCAAAATTCGAACTTGAAAATGGCCACTATTTAAACACCTATTTCCAAATGCCAAAATGATGATTTTTATGGAAAAATGGAAATCCTAGGGAATGCATGTAATAAAGACCAAATTTTGACAAGGATAAGAGAGTTTTATCAAAGTATAATCCTAAAATAAGGAATTGTTTCAAAGAATAGATTAAACAATGTTTTCATTCTCTAAAATTTTATAAAATTCGTAATTAGGTAAACCATGTAAACCCCAGTTTTCATAGTTACCAAGTAAACTTCGGAAACTAGAAACCGAAACCCTAAACCGGATTAGCTTAAGCTTAAAAGAAAAACCTAGAAACCCTGGATCCGGCTTTCCTTCGGTTTCAAATTAAAAAAACTTTTATAAAATAAGTTAATGTGGACTATTGTTTTAAATTATATTTCAAACCATAAAAGATCTGATTTCGAAAAATTTTCTATTCCGAGCCTTCCCGAGATCCATTAACGAAAAGCAAGCCCCGGAACTCGAAATTCGAAAAATATTCTGGAATACTCTTTAGAACTGAAATTTAATAAGAATTTCAAAAATATAAGTTTATAATTTTTCGGTTTATAAAAATTACAGATATAGCCTTTTCTCGTATTTTCTTTACTAACGGTAAAGTAATTGTCTTGTTTACTATTCATTACTATTCACAAGTACAATCTACTACACTCGCAAGCCAATCCCTACTCTTATATCCTTACAAAAACTCAATTATATTTTTTTTCCAATGAAAATTTGTCTCTAAAAAATTATTACATTTAAGACTTTTTATTACATAAATTACAAAATAAAACAAATTCAACTTCTCCCCTCTCTCCCTCTCTTCCAAACCGACGCACCCCCTCTATCGCTATTTTTACCTTAATTTATTTTATTTTACTTCCTTTTTATAATAGAAACAAACCCTCATTTACCTACTATATATAATCTTTTACTTTCTCTCTTTCATTCACTTCATTTGTTTTTCAAAAATTACACAAACTATCTCTCTTTTTCCTTCATTGCCATGACCCTCTAGCACCTACACACACACTCACACAAATTCATTTCTTCTTCATTTTCCTCTTGATTCAAACCTTAGGTGATGAATCATAAACCTTCTTATCATTAAATCTTGTAATGGAAAAATTATTCATGAGTGTTTTCATATTTAAGTCCCCATGAGTACTTGCTAGAGACAAGAAAATGCTACTACATGAATATGAAGCCATCATAAGAGTAGATCTTATGTTTAAATGAGTTTTTGCTAAATTATCTTTATGTTCATGCATATTGATAAACCAAATTTATTCCTAATTTATGAGTGCTAAAATATATTTAATGGTCATTTTATTGATAAATATTAGAATTTATCACTTAAAATTATTAATTTTAGCTTTCAGGTCATTAAAGGAGATGCTTTACAAAAAGGAAGCAAAACAGGTCAAGAATGCAAGGATGGAAGATAAAAAGTGATCAAAATAACAAAGACAGGCCGTGTCTTTCCACCTTGTCAACCTGGAAAAGACACTAAAAAAGACACGACCTATCTTTCAACCCTATCTTTTAGGAAAGTTGAGATCAGCCAAAGACATGCGAATCTACACAACTTGTCTTTTGACCTTATCTTTTTGACAAATTTTTATTTTATAAAGACACGATGTTTGATTGAATAGTAATCCTTTATTTATTGAAGACACAATTGTTGGGCAACAAAAAGGTGTTATTTGGGAAGCCAAGAGACCCGTATCTGCATGAACTCTCACAACCTTTCCACCTTCAACTTCCATTATTAATTGAGTAGTAGCCTTTTATTTATTAAAGACACAATTGTTGGGCATCAAAAAGGTGTTATTTGGGAATCCAAGAGACCCGTATCTTCATGAACTCTCACAACCTCTCCACCTCCAACTTCCATTATATATTGAAGAGGAAAGGGAAAAAGAAGAAAAAGAGATATATACACCAGATAACAAAATACAATACAAGACAAGCGAGAAAGAGAAACCGAAGGAGGCAAGACATAAGCTTTAACGATCTATCAACAACAACAAGTCAAGATTATCTCAGATTGAAGATCTACAAATTTGAACTTCAAGTTTCTAGGGTGATATCACGATTTTTATTTCTTGTTTTGAATTTCATGTATTATCATTAAATACTATGCAAGAGTGAATTCTTAGATCTGGGTTTTGTTGAAATCTAATTTTATTATGTGATGAGGTTTGTTCGTAATGAAATATTGAAGTTTCTTTTGTTCAATTACATGTTCTTTAACCATTCTTAATTTTGTATGCCTGGAATACAATTTTACATTTGATTTTTGTTTAAGCTAATCGAAAGGTTAATTTCATGAATAAATCTATGTAATTGATAAGATTTATTTGTAATTCTAGACATAGAATAGCAAGAATCTTCTGTGTATGATAATTCAAATGGGGTTCATGATCTTTATGCGGGTTTAGGTTGCTATTGATTGAGGAGACGTCCTAATTGATTAACCTGAGCTTAGATAAATTGATAAATTCGAAAGAATTACCTTTTTGCTTAAGGAACTCTACAGCTTAAGAACTCAATCCTAGAAATTTGATTTGAAGTGCCAAGGATTCTCATGATAATTTAGATGTAAAATAAAAACCTGGTTATTGGTTTTAATTAAATCTTGCTTATTGTTACGATCTCTATTTATCTTGTCTCCACATAATTTGGATTAGTTAATAGTTGTAAATCCCCGAAATTTTGGATCCGAATTAAAGCTTAAACCCTAATCGAAAGTCAACCGGATTTCCAGAGTCAGCAAAACCCTAGTTTACCGTAACCGCTTAAGTCTGGCTTTGTCGTTTTCTCTAGCCCTAGAAAACAAAGTTGGAAAAGTTAGCTATAATGGTTCGTAATAGCCATAGGTTACGTAAACTATCGGTTTTTCAAAATTTGAGTGTCCTTAGAACCCGATCGAACACAGTTCTCGAAAAACGTGTCCAGGAGCTCAGAATAGGAAAATTATTCTGAATATATCAATAGACTCATAAAAATATAAGCTTTTCAAAAATATCAATTTCGTAAATTTTCGGTAACTAAAAATATCAGATATCGCATTTATACGAATATTTTCTTACTACCGGCATTTAATTGTCATGTCTACTTTTACATTTCAGTATTTTCTACTATTCTATACTATTCATCTATCTTTACTTTTTCTTACAACCTATTCTTACAACCCATATACCTATTTCTTACACATTTTCATTTCCAATATAATTTCACATCTTTCATTTCTTACTTTTAATGAACAAAATAACAAAAATTAAAATTTTTCTCTCCCCCATGCATGGATTTGCGCCAACCCCCTCCCAATTTCCCTCAATTTGTTTTGTTTTTCATTTATTTAATTAACACAAATTATCTCCTACATTTTCCTATAAATACCCCTTCATACCTTCACTTCTTTCACACCATTTCTTCATTAAAGTTAATCTCTCAAGAATTCTCTCCAAGAAGTCTCTTACAAGGAGCTCCTCTCTTCTTCTTTCTTTAAGGTAATATGCCTTCAAGAAATTCACATGTTCATCTACTTAGTATGAACTTAGTGTGTGTTTTCTAAAACTATGAAGGTTAAGAAAGCAACAATAGGTTCATACTTTGCTTTTGTTCATAATCACAATTCCTTTATGTTCCTTTATGTTCATAACTATCTAAATATCTATATAGATATATATATTATTTAGAGCATATAAGCTCATTGTTTTGCAATTTATTTACCTTTCATGCAATTTATTTACTTCATTGCAATTTATTTATTTCAAGTTGTTTTTAAGACTAGTCATTCTAGTCTTAAACTTGTCCTCATCAAGTTAAAACATTTTCTTTCTTTTCGGGACTAGTCTTTTCTTAGTCCGGGGTACCTTGATAAAGCTAAGGTCCCAATACTTGATTTACTTTTTTATTTGCTTAATCTTTCAAGTTATTATGTTCCTTTATATTTCTATAGTTTATTATTCATATTCATGCATGAATATAATGTTTTTGTCTCAATAAAAATAAACGAGGAAGTGTTTTCATTAACTAAAGGTTCTTGTTAAATAAGAGAAGAAAATAGATTTCTTAAAAACTCATGAACATATTTGGAAATGATTTTTTCTATAAACAAAAGGTTTTATAAAAACTTTTTTTCATCAAGTATTAGAAACTCTTTTAAGAATCATTTCAAGAAACAAAAATATCATTTTAAAATTGTTGGAATCTAAGTTTAGAAAATAAAACCACTCCTTAGGAATTTAAAGTAATTGCAAGAAATTAAATTTAGAATAAGAAATATTCATCTCAAATAACTCAAGAATCGTTTCAAAAGTAAAATGAATATTCAAATAAAATCTCAAGTTCAAAGTCTTTTAAAACCTTACTTTTCATAAGTTGAGACAACTTCATTTACTTCATCCATTTGTTATGAGTCATAACATATATGTATATACCTTTCAAAAAGTTTACAAAATACTTGGAATATTCATCTTTTCAAATGAGCTTTATTTATAAGAAGGAAAACAAGTTTTTGCAAATTCGTGGCAAATCTGGTCGCTGCTTTTTCGGAACCCAAACGACTTAGTTTTACAAAAATAAGCTTAAAAGTGCGTATATCTTTTCGAGTAGGTAGAAAACGATATATTATACGCAAAATTCTGAGTTAAAATGAGCAAGTTATGGCCATTTTAAGTTGGAATTTCCCCTTATACGATTTTATCGCGATTTTAAGAAAAGTTTAGAATCTTCAAGAATAGAAGTTTTATGAAAGACTCATTTTGGGTATTTCATCTTGTTTAGGCAACGAGGGACCCGAGATCGTCTATCCGGAGGACTATTTTGATTAGATCCACCGATATGGAGTGAGTTATTCCTCTCATCAAGTTACATTTCCTTGTTTTATGCTTATAAATAGAAGCACTAGAAATTAAAAGAAAGATAAAATAAAAAAAATTGTCATGTGACTTGTGATTATGATTGCTTGAATATAAAATAAGAATATCGGAATTTGGTTTGATAAATAATTTGTGATTCTTGTATTGATATGATGGGAATTGTGTTGATCACCTCTAACTTGAACTAAATATTTTTGGATAAATTTATATTGGAATCAATTCATGCATATCATATACATGAGTCACATTTGTTTCACTACTTATTTTCATGTGGGAAAATGAGAAAATGGTAGTGGTGGCTGGTAGGAGCCGGAAAGTCTACATAGTGGCTAGCAAGAGCCGGAAAGTCTATAAGGCAAGCAGGAGCCGGTAAATCTGCAGATATTGATGGTCGTATGGGCCTGTAACCTCCCAACCCTTGTTATGGAGGGCATTGAATCCATGCTACACTTGATTTCCAGTTAATCATGTGTATCTTACTTTTCATATGATTTGTGCATTTTCATATGATTGATTAAAATACTTGTATGATTTATGGAAATGTCTTACAGATGGAATTATCTCACTAAGCTAGTCTTTCTTATACCTTATAGTTTTCTATTATAGTATGATTATCTATGGTTGGCCCCAAGGAGCCCCGTATGCCAGGTATGAGTATAAGCTATAAGGAGTTTTTGGAGAAAGTTTATGTATTTTTAGTTTTGAATATAGGCTTCTAGGAAAAATCTTTATAGTAGACTTATGTAGTAGTTATGTTTATTTTGTTAATAGTATAGTTAAACAAAGACTTTAAGGCGGGGGAATGCCCCTAAGATGATATACGAATTTGTTATTAAATGAAGATCTTATGTTTATCTATTTAAGTTCATGCTTGCTTTTGCTATCTTTTTAAACATAATTCCCCTATGAGTCTCCTACTATCTTGGAAGCACGCCTTGCATATGATATCGAAGCTCCTGTGTGACTAAGGTTGTCATTTATTAGCTTTAATATTATGTGCGGTGGACTGCCACGTTTCGGGTACTCTCTGGGGCGTGACAATAGTATAATAGTATAAAATCATTTAAGTTTGTTTTAGTTAGATAGTGGAATTAAAGTTATTACTAGTACTTGCATATTCCTTGAGGATGATCCTGATTTAATTTCTATATTACACGATAGGTACACTACCATTGTGTGGATCTAGAATTAATAGGACTTATAAATTATAACTGGTGATCTCACACAATCACATATAATAGTAGAGTAAAGTAGAGATCTTGCATAAAAATCCATGTTTCATGTTTTCAAACTCCATTTCATGCATGATAAGTAGTAATCTAGCATCTAAATGCTCATATTATACTTGACATTCATGATCTCATGAATATTTTGTTTTTAATGCATTAATGATCATAAAGGTTTTTCTTGTGTATATAAATGTTGTAGTTAGTAGATCTTTAAGTATATGAGACAAGAAACTTAAAAAGGAAAAGTTTTTGTTTGAAATGTCCAAATGAAGATTCGGATAACTTCAAAATCATGCTTTAAAAACTCTTTTATCAACTCAAAAACTTGTGTTTTATATGAAAAATGAAGGTATAGGTAATAGATGTCATTAAGATGATTTTTTATAAGCTAGAATGATATGTTTAAGAAAAATATGTAAAACAAGGAGTACAAATAAAAGAGGAAATTTTGAGTAGCTTGTCATTTAAGAAATTCATAGTAATGGTATGAAAATACTTATGTCCAAACTCAAAATAAAAGATTTATTAAAGAAATGAAGTCCTTAAGGGATAGGTATAATAAAGCCTTAAATTTTATATTAAACAAGTTTTTCTCAAAGAAATCTTTAAAAACTAATGTTTTTCAAAATTCGGATTTTGGATTAACCCCTATTGAAAACATGTTTACAAAGTAATAAAATGAGAATTTTTTTGTAGAAAATGAAGGTCATAAGCAATAGATATAATGAAGACTCAATTTTAAGTAGGATAATTAGATTTTCTACAGAAATAAATCCAAAACAAATGAGAATGATAAAAGTTAGGAATCTAGTTTTCTTAAAAGTAAATAGTCATGGAGTCTTACAAATAAAAATTTTTAAATTTTCCTTTTAGTAAATATTGTCAAAGCATGCATACATTAAACTCATAAATGCCATTCATGATAGGAAATCATCAATATTGCATGTATAATTGATTTATAAAGTAGAAACATTCCAAACATTTACAAAACTATTTTTCGGAATTGGAATTGCTACTTATCATACTGATCCTACTGTTTCGTGACCAAACATTTTCAAAACTTGAAAATAATATACAAATAGAAAGATCTTTTGAATAGATAGAAATCGATAATAATTTTTGCAAAATTCGATTAAATTGACCAAGTAGAGCCATTTTAAGTCAGACTTTTCGCAAATGACGAAAATTGCGGAATTTACTATTTGGTTAAATAGTTTGGATTAGTTAAGTGATGGAATACTTATTAGGTATTTCTTCCTTTTTAGTGACCCCAAACCGATGATTCTCTACCACCAGATTATTTTACTAAAATATCGGTGATCTAATGCCGAGTAGTATTACTTCCGTTCCATTTATTGTATGTGATTGTAATGATAGTGCATTAAATATTGTAAAGAAATATGGATATGCATGATGGGGATGAATGAGAATATGTATGGTTTTGTTGAATGAAGAAATCAAAAATAATAATATCGAAGCCGGGTGATTAACTATTGTGGTATAGATGAATAGGATTGAATGTGCAACTATTGATTGATCACTTAAGGAATTGATATAATTGCACTATTCGAATTGAAAATAAATATGACTCATCATATCATAAATGGGATGGAGCATTAGCATTGGTTGTTTTCTGTGACCAAAACGGTGAAAAAGTTGGTTAATTGTGATCTATAAACGAATTAATGATTGGTTAATTGTGATCACAACGAAATTATAAGTTTGTTACCGTGATCCTAAACAAAATATTTGAGTAGTACCGCAGTATTCGTTACTTGCTAACCAGAGATGGAGGGCGAAAGTCCATTCACTATTGTAAGACCCTAAATTTTCGAAATAAAGCAAAACCCTAAGAACCGAAAGTCAAAACGAAACCCTAAAGTTAACCTAGTTCTACATTTAGTCTAGTGAATCTAGATCCGAATCCCGTGTTCTTAAACCCTAGAAAACAAATTGAGATAATTGAGAATAGGTTTGTAATAATATAGAAAGCTTAAAAATATAAGATTCTTAATTTTTTAGTGTCTTTCGATCCGAACGAGATCAGTTTTTGAAAACCGTGTCCGGTGCCCCGATAATGAAAATATTTTGACAACCACCAATAGATTCATAAAAATATAAGGTTCAAAAATACAGTATTAAAATTTTCGATAACTAAAAATATCAATATAGCCGTTACGAGTATTTCTTTAGTATTGATATTTTAATTGTCTAGTCTTACTATTCCTAGTACTTTTCTACTATTCATTACTATTCATCTATCTCTATTTTTTTTTACACTCTATTCTTACACTCTACCATACCTATACCTTACAATTTACATTTCCCATACAACTTTAATCACACCACACATAACACATTACTTCTTTTATTACAAAACAAACAAAATAAATTAATTTCTTTCCCCTATACTAAGAGAACCGGGCCCCCCTCTCTCCTCATCTATCTCATTTTATTTTCTTTTTCAATTTATTTATTACATCTAATTTCCACTCCAAAATCTGAAAATACTCTCTTCTTCTTTTATTCTTTCACACAACACAATTCATACTAAAACTCTACTAAAAACATTCCATAAAATCTCTCTCAAAATCTCTCTCAAGTTCTCTCTTTTCTTTAGAAAACCCATTCCCACACATTTACTACAAACCATTCCATTCTCTCAACCAATACATAAACCTTAGTAAAATTTCTCATATTCACTCATCATGTTCATACAACTTAACATGAGTTTAATGTATGCTTCTTAGACTCATGAGAGTTTAAAGAAGCAACATTTATTCATGTTTTGTTCTTGTTCATATTCTTATTTTGTTTAGTTACTAATAGATGTTGTTGATTATTTTTGTTCTAATCTACCTTATATAAGTATTATGTATATATGTATATACATTTATTCAGAGCATATAACTCATTTTTTATTTATTTACTTTCAAGTTATGCAAATTTATTTATTTCAGTAATTATAAGACAGTCCTTTCTAGTCTTAGACTTGTCTAATCAAGTCAAAACAATTTTCTTCTTGCTTTCTTTTCTTTCTTTTCTTTTGAGACTAGTTTATTCTTAGTCTCTGATACCTTGATAAAGCTAAGGTTCCCAATACTTGACTTTACTTTTATGCTCTTATTTTATTCATCTTATTAGTGATTTATTTCATTTTCTCATAGTTACATATTCTCATTTATACATGAACATGTTGATATTGTCTCAACCATAATGGAAATGAGTTTTCTTAAGTAATAAAAAATGAACTCTCTTAAAAATAAATGATGCGAGAACCTTCGCAATCACGCGTGAGAACCCTTTTGGATATTATGAACCCCCAGCAGTAATACGAAAACCCACGAATTCTATCGGTAATCAATCCCTAAGATGGATTAGAAATAGGTTTGTCTTAGTGTTTGATCTAAATAGATAGAACAAGGTCAGCCCTATCTCCGAAACACTCCACAAAGAAGGCGATCAAAACTCCTTTGAATGTTCCTTTAGCATGTATTCTAAATCAAGAACACAAAGAATTCAAGCAAAAGCTTTGGTTTTTCATTCAACAATAATCTATCTTGTACAAGGACCCAAATAGGGTTTATATAACTCAAACAATGAAAACAAAACGTCAAAACAATGAATTCAATACGTCCTAAATGTTGGCTGGCGGCCAATCAAAGATGGCAGGCGGCCATGAGCATTCTGGAGCAAAATTGTAAAGTTCGAAAAATTGGCCAGGGAGTCATGGCCGGCGCCATGGGAGAATGGCTGGCGGCCATTCTTGCTTCTCTGCACAAATCAGCTTTCCTTGGCTCTATTTGATGATTACTTGAAAATATTGAAGTATACTTGCTCCATCCTTGTTCCAAAGCCTTGATAACCTTGTGATTCATCCTTGGCATGCTCTAATAAGCCTTGGAAGTGATTATTGTAGGCTTGTTGAATCTTCTTAGCTCTAGCTCTTGTGATTGGTCCTTGAGGAAAACTTATTGGACTTGAATTTCTTTGAGTTTCCATGGTTGCCACTTGGTCTTCATGTGATTCGGATCTAAACTTTGGACCGTTGGCTCTTCTGTAACATTCCCCCTCTCCTCAAAAGGATTCGTCCTCGAATCAAAAGCATCACCTACATCAAAAGGACTAAGATCAGCAACATTAAAGGTTGCACTAACATTATACTCACCTGGTAAGTCCACTTTATAGGCATTGTCATTGATCCTTTCAAGTATTTGAAATGGACCATCTCCTCTTGGATTCAACTTGGACTTTCGTTGTATTGGAAACCGCTCCTTGCGAAAATGAACCCAAACCCAATCTCCGGGTTGAAAAATCATAGGTCTCCTTCCTTTGTTCACCCTTGAAGCTACCTTGGCATTTTGTTGCTCAATCCGGTCTTTCACCTTTTTATGTAGCTTCCTCACAAAATCTGCTTTAGATTCAGCATCAAAACTAACAAACTTGTTAGGCGGTAATGGCAATAAATCAATAGGAGATAGAGGATTAAAACCATAAACAATCTCAAATGGAGAACAATGAGTAGTGCTATGAATAGCCCTATTATATGCAAATTCCACAAAAGGTAAGCAATCCTCCCAAGTCCTAATGTTTTTCTCTATTATTGCCCTTAACAATTGAATCAAAGTTCGATTTACCACCTCCGTTTGTCCATCCGTTTGTGGGTGACAGGTAGTTGAAAACATGAGCTTAGTCCCCAACTTTCCCCACAAAACTCTCCAGAAATGACTCAAAAATTTTACATCCCTGTCACTAACAATGCTTTTAGGTATGCCATGCAAACGCACTACCTCTCTGAAGAACAAATCAGCAATGAATGTAGCATCATCAGTTTTATGACATGGAATAAAATGAGCCATTTTACTAAACCTATCAACCACCACAAAAATACTATCATGTCCTTTCCTAGTCCTAGGCAATCCTAGTACAAAATCCATAGACACAGCAGTCCAAGGTTCATCAGGAACAGGTAATGGTGTATATAATCCATGTGGTTGTAGTTAGACTTAGCCTCCTTACATGTAATGCAATGTTGACAAATTTTATGCACATCATGTCTCATGCCAGGCCAGAAAAATGTTCATGCAGCATAGCATAGGTCTTATCTACCCCGAAATGCCCCATTAAGCCCCCTCCATGTGCTTCCTTAACCAACAATTCTCTAATCGATCCTTTAGGAATGCACAATTTATTCTTTTTAAACAAGAATCCATTGGATACAAAATAATCATTTATTCCAGTCCCAATCAACACAAGCATTAAAAATTCCAGAAAAATCAACATCCGTTGGATACAAATCTTTTACTAACTCAAAACCTAGTAAAGAAGTACTAAGAGAGTTAAGTAAAGCGTACCTCCTGGAAAGTGCATCAGCAACAATATTTTCCTTACCTTGCTTGTATTTGATCACATATGGGAATGTCTCAATGAATTCCACCCATTTGGCATGCCTCCGGTTCAGCTTATCTTGACCTTTCAGATGTTTCAAGCTTTCATGGTCAGTATGTATGACAAACTCCTTAGGCCAAAGGTAGTGTTGCCATGTTTGTAAGGCTCGAACTAAGGCATACAACTCCTTATCATATGTTGGATACTTCAATGCTGCTCCACTCAACTTTTCACTAAAGTACATTAGTGGCCTGTGGTCCTGCATTAAAACAGCTCCAATTCCTATGCCACTAGCATCACATTCAATCTCAAAAGTTTTGTCAAAATCAGGTAAAGCAAGCAATGGTGCATTACACAATTTTTCTTTAAGTTCATTAAAGGCATGTTCTTGTGTATCACCCCAAGTAAAACCAACATTCTTTTTAACAAGTTCATTCAATGGTGCAGCAATAGTACTAAAATCCTTGATGAATCTTCTATAAAATCCAGCAAGTCCATGAAAACTGCACCTCTAGCTGTCTTAGGTCTAGGCCACTCTTTAATGGCTCTAACCTTCTCTTCATCACCTCACTCCATGACTAGACACAACAAAACCAAGAAAATTAACCTTATCCATGCAGAAACTACATTTCTTAAGGTTTGCAAATAACTTTTCCTCCCTTAGTTTTGCCAAAACCAGTTTTACATGCACAACATGATCATTCAAAGACTTAGAGTAAATCAAAATATCATCAAAATACACCACAACAAATTTACCTAAGTATTCACGCAGCACATGATTCATCAAACGCATAAAAGTACTAGGTGCATTTGTAAGACCAAAAGGCATAACAAGCCATTCATACAAACCATATTTAGTCTTAAATGCAGTTTTCCATTCATCTCCTACTTGCATGCGTATTTGATAGTATCCTGATTTCAAATCAATCTTTGTAAACAAACATGAACCATACAATTCATCTAACATATCATCTAACCTAGGGATAGGATGACGATACTTTACAGTGATTTTATTGATGGCCCTGCAGTCTACACACATTCTCCAAGTCCCGTCCTTCTTAGGTACTAAAATTACAGGAACCGAACAAGGACTTAAGCTCTCCCTCACATACCCCTTCTCCAGCAACTCTCAACCTGCTTTTGAATCTCCTTTGCCTCACTAGGATTAGTCCTATAGGCAGGTCGGTTGGGTATGGTAGCTCCAGGAATGAAGTCAATCTTATGCTCTATGCCCCTCACTGGTGGAAGTCCACTAGGCATCTCTTCTGGAAACACATCTTCAAATTCCTACAACAAATCAGAAAACACACTAGGCAAAGATGGGTTAATATCATTAGTGGCCAAACAAGCCCCTTTGTACAAAAATACAAATATAAGCCTACTGGCTTTCAACGCATGCCTAACCTCACTTGTCCTAGCAATCAAACTCACACTCTTATTCTTTTGCTCTCTAGGCGTTCTTTATTTTGCTTTTCACTCCTCTCTTTTCTTTCTCTCAACTCACCTTCAACGCTCTTTTGTTTGCACTCTTATTTTTCTCTCCCTCAAGAATGCTTTTTCTCTCTTCACGCTCTTTTCTTTCGGCCCCTCTCTTATCCTCTCCAATTTACATTGATCTTCATACACTTCTTTAGAGGATAGTGGACAAAATGTTTTTCTTCCATCTTTGGTAAAAGTATATCTATTTAAATAACCATCATGCATTGTTTTCCTATCAAATTGCCAAGGTCTACCTAACAAGATATCTCCAGCATGCATAGGAACAACATCACATAACACTTCATCATGATATTTACCAATGGAAAAAGAAATTAAAGCTTGCCTATTTACCTTCACCTCGCCACAGTCACTGAGCCACTGAAGCTTGTATGGTCTAGGATGTGAAATAGTAGGCAATCCCAATCGAGTAATTAGAAGTGTACTCACCACATTTGTACAACTCCCTCCATCAACAATCACACTACATGCCCTTCCCTGCACATGGCATCTAGTATGAAATAAATTCTCCCTTTGCTCCTCATGGCAATCCTCTTTCAACTGTGTGTTAAGTGCACGCCTTGTAACAAATATGTCACCCTTTACCGGCTCCTCAACACTTCCCTCATCACTACAATCTTCCAATTCAGGCATGTTGTCATCTCCACTCTCATTATCAACCCCTTCATCATCAGTGACAACTTCACCATTCCTAACCACCATAGTCCTCCTATTAGGACATTCCCTACTAATGTGTCCAACACCCTGACACTTCCAACATTTGATATCTCTATTCCTACCCTTCTGATCAAGGACTTTAGGCTTCTCAGATGAATCCCCACTAGGCTTACTTTTTGCTACATCCACTGTAGACTTATTTCCACTTTTATATTCAGATTTTCCATACCCTTTCCAAGAATTATTATAAGTGGAAGAAGATTTGGAAACATACCTGGTTGAACCTTTGCCTTGGAGTTGCTTCTCAATTTTAATAGCAAGATGTACTATTTCCTCCAATTCTTCATAATGTAGCAAATCTACTTTTCGGCAATCTCTTTGTTCAAACCCCCCAAGAAACGTGCCATGGTGTCTCCTCATCTTCTACTAAATCAGCCCTAGTCAAAATCATCTCCATCTCCTTGTAGTAGTCCTCCACACTCCTACTTACCTTGCTTCAACAATTGTAACCTTTGAATCAATTCCCTTTGAATATATTTGGGAACAAATCTCTTTCTCATGATGGCCTTCAAATCGGGCCAATTGTCAATAGGATACTCCATATTCCTCCTCTTGCTAGTCACCAATTGATCCCACCAAGAAATAGCATAATCCTGAAACTGAGTGACAACTAACTTCACCTTCTTCTCTTCACTATACTGGTGACAATCAAAGATCAAATCAACTCTTTTCTCCCATTGTAAATAAGCCTCTGGATCGGATTTTCCCTGAAATACAAGAAGTTTCAATTTAATATTACATAAATCTCTATCTACATAGTCTTCATTCCACCTATTTCGACCAGTAGTATAGCCTCCTGCATTTTCCTCACAAGCACTCCCTGTCGTGTTTTGCACTCTAATAGATGGAGTTGTTCACTCGTTTTCTCAAGAATAAGATATCTCACTCGGGTATTCCTCACACCTCTCAAGCTTGTTTTCTTTCGCGTTCTTAATGCATCACCTTTTAGAACGATTCCAAGAATTTCAAATCTGAGATAATATGAGTGTCACAAAAAGAATCCTTGTTCTTTCCCTCTCTCTTCTCTCTCTCTCTCTCCTCTCTCTCTCTCTCTCTCTCTCTTTATATATCAATTTCAAATTTTTTTTTATCAACTCAAATCACTAAATTCAAGAATTTCGAAACCCTAACTTGTGTGTTTCCCTATAGATCTGGACTGATGACACTCAAAAGATCACAAGGACATCTTTATGATGTATAACAAATAAAGGTATGAACTTTTTGTCTCACAAAATCAAGATGTGAGCTTTATGATCTAAAAGAAATAAAGATGTAATCTTTTTGATTGATTTTTGAATTTGAATTCAAAGAACAAAAATAAATAATGAAAGAAAGATATAACCTAATCTAGAGCCAAAGCTCTGTTACCAAATGATGCGAGAACCTTCGCAATCACGCGTGAGAACCCTTTTGGATATTATGAACCCCCAGCACAGTTAATACGAAAAACCCAAATTCTTATCGGTAATCAATCCCTAAGATGGATTAGAAATAGGTTTGTCTTAGTGTTTGATCTAAATAGATAGAACAAGGTCAGCCCTATCTCCGAAACACTCCACAAAGAAGGCGATCAAGATCTCCTTTGAATGTTCCTTTAGCATGTATTCTAAATCAAGAACACAAAGAATTCAAGCAAAAGCTTTGGTTTTTCATTCAAGAATAATCTGCCTTGTACAAGGACCCAAATAGGGTTTATATAACTCAAACAATGAAAACAAAACGTTAAAACAATGAATTCAATACGTCCTAAATGTTGGCTGACGGCCAATCAAAGATGGCAGGTGGCCGTGAGCATTCTGGAGCAAAATTGTAAAGTTCGAAAAATTGGCTAGGGGAGTCATGGCCGGCGGCCATGGGAGAATGGCTGGCGGCCATTCTTGCTTCTCTGCACAAATCAGCTTTCCTTGGCTCTATTTGATGATTACTTGAAAAATATTGAAGTATACTTGCTCCATCCTTGTTCCAAAGCCTTGATAACCTTGTGATTCATCCTTGGCATGCTCTAATAAGCCTTGGAAGTGATTATTGTAGGCTTGTTGAATCTTCTTCGCTCTAGCTCTTGTGATTGGTCCTTGAGGAAAACTTATTAGACTTGAATTTCTTTGAGTTTCCATGGTTGCCACTTGGTCTTCATGTTGATTCGGATCTAAACTTTGGACCGTTGGCTCTTCTGTAACATAAATTTTGTCACATAAGGAATAATTTCTATCTTAACAAATATTTTCTAAGATTAGATAAGTTTAGCTCAAGTTTTAGTAATAACACTATAGATGATTTTATCAAGAAATACATAAAGTAAAGTTATTACAAACTCTCTTTTCAAACCAATAAAATAAGAAAGTTTTTTTAAACTTAATTCCTTGTTTAACCAAAAGTTTCCTAGACTTATTTATCAAAGTTTTCTACCAACACTCTAAAATACTAAGGTCTAGATAAGTTTTTGAAAATTAACTTATAAGATCATTGATATTATTCTTTTAAAGTGAATCTAATATTAGAAAAGCTTTAGAACACATAACCATCAAATAATTAGAAAAACTATGTTTTCCAAAACACTAGGAATAAATTTAATGGGAATCTTAAAGGATTAAAATTTCCTTTTGAAAATGTAATTATTCTCAAAGTTAAGAAATGGAGTTAAAATAAGGGAATACTTACTAATAAATTTTCCAAACAAAATTAAAAAGGAGATTTTCAAGTCTTAGCTTTTCTCACTTTCAAGAACACATTATTTTACAAGATCATTGTTGAGACAACACCACTAAATTCTTGCATATAGTTTGAGTCTATATATATATATTCAAAGGATTTTTCAACCATACAATTGTCCATATTTTTTGTACAAAAGTTCTTAAATGAAGAAAAGTTTGAAAACTTGAGTTTGAAATTTGGAAAATTCGTATCAATTCCGTACATTACTATTCCGAGACCCAAATGACTTCTTTTGATAAAAATAATCTTAGAAATAGATAGATCTTTTCGAGTAGGTAGAAATTGGTATATAATATGTGAAATTCCGAGTTAAAATGAGCAAGTTATGGCCATTTTAAGTTGGGATTTCCATTCATACGATTTTTGACGAGTTCAATAAGATAGAATTATAGAGTTTGAATAGATCTTGGATGAAATACTCATGTCGGGTATTTCTTTTGTTTAGGTATCGAGGACTAAGATCTTCTCTTCCTCGAGGATTACTTCGACTCCTAGAAGAATGCTATGGACGTGTGAGTTTCCTTTACGCTTATATATTCGCGCATGTGCTTATAGAATAGAGCACTAGATGTTAGGAAAACATAAAATTGATATGCATGTGGGATATTATGGGAATTATGTATCTGAATCATCGTGTGCGATCAATGAACAATAAGTATATTGATGATTGCCTTCAAGCGTAGTTTTAAATTTATAAAGTCCCGTTCTTAATTCACTATAAAGGCAATAGGCAGTGTACCTATCGATTGCAGAATAGAATTAATACGGGTGTCGTCCTCTAGGATCTGGATATCAAGTACTAGTATTACCGTTTCTCTACTATGTAACCGACAATTTTGATGATTACTATTTTATCTAATTTACTTTGAACAATATTAACACGGATCTAGTAACAAACAAGCAAGATTCAATAAGAACAAATGATCAAGATTTTGTCTTACCTCCAATTTATCATGTAAATCCTTGGCAACTCATACTAGATATTTAAGATTTAGTTCTTAAGCTATAGAATTCCTCAAGCAAAATGTCAATTCTTTCGAATCTAACAAATTGTCTAAACTTAGGTTAATCAATTAGGATGTCTCCTCAATCAATAGCAACCTAAATTGCAATTAGTAACATGAACTCATAAAAATCATAGAAATTCTTACCATTCTATGTCTAGAATTACAAACAAATCTCTTCATTGCATAGATCAAATCATAAAAGTAATCTTTCAATTAACTAAATGAAAATCATACATAAGCTTGCATCCGATATACAAACTTAAGAAACAGTTAAGAAAAATGCAATTGAATCAAGAACATCAATCTTTCATTATACCCAAATCCTCATCACAAAATAAAATTAGAGTTCAACAAAACCTAGATATGAAAAATTACTCTTCCATAGTAATTAACAAGATACATGAAATTCTAGAACAAACTAAAATTCATGATATCACTCGAGAAAAATGAAGCTCAAAATTGTGATCGTCTAATCCAAGATAATCTTGACTTGTTGAAACTCTGAAAAACTTTATTATGAATTCTATATGTGCTCTCTCTTTCTTCCTTTCTTCTCTTCTTTCTGTTGATTCTTCCTCCATCTTCAATTTATAATGGATTTCACATAAATGAAATTGAAAGCTCATTATGGAGGAATTTGGAAGTTATCGGGAGTTATGGTCTTTTGGCTTTTCAAAGTAACACATAAATGGATTGAATGCTCATTATGAAGGAAATAGGAAGTTACGGAAGTTACGGGTCTTTTGGCTTTTCAAAGTAACACCCCTTTAATGTCCAAGAGACGTTTCTTTAATAAATAGGGGTTACTATTCAAGAAAAAAGTCGTTTCTTAAAAAGTAACGGACTGTGAAATCGACAGGTTTAGGGACAGGTCATGTCTCTTGAATGTCTGGCTGTTTTCTTCACTATGGAAATCGGCATGACTAGGGACACAGCTTTCCTAGAGTTGTGTCCTTTACTGTGGTCTTTTTTCTTCACTGACACGACTTGGGACACGGCTTGTCCCAAAAATGTCCCTTGCAAAGCTAATTTTCCAGATTGACACGGTTTGGGACAGGTCGTATCTCATAAATGTCTTCCAAAAGCTTGATATTTAGCCCTTAATTTTGCTTCTTTCTTGTAATGGTTGAAAGACATGGCTTGTTCTTGTCATGTTGAGTTCTTCTTGATCCAAACTTTACATTTTTGACCCGTCTTCGCTTTCTTTGAAAAATATCTCCTTAAAAGACCTGAAAGCTTAACTCCATTAATAAAGTCCCGTTCTTAATTCACTATAAAGGCAATAGGCAGTGTACCTATCGATTGTAGAATAGAATTAATACGGGTGTCGTCCTCTAGGATCTGGGTTTCAAGTACTAGTATTACCGTTTCTCTACTATGTAACCGATAATTTTGATGATTACTATTTATCTAATTTACTTTGAATAATATTAACACGGATCTAGTTACAAACAAGCAAGATTCAATAAGAACACAATGATCTAGATTTTGTCTTACCTCCAATTTATCATGTGAATCCTTGGCAACTCATACTAGATATTTAAGATTTAGTTCTTAAGCTATAGAATTCCTCAAGCAAAATGTCAATTCTTTCGAATCTAACAAATTGTCTAAACCTAGGTTAATCAATTAGGATGTCTCCTCAATCAATAGCAACGTAAATTTGCATTAATAACATGAACTCATAAAATAATAGAAGATTCTTGCCATTCTATGTCTAGAATTACAAACAAATCTCTTCAATTGCATAGATCAAATCATAAAAGTAATCTTTCAATTAACTTAAATAAAATCATACATAAGCTTGCATTCCAGATATACAAACTTAAAAAACAGTTAAGAAAAATGCAATTGAACATAAGAACATCAATCTTTCATTAAACCCAAATCTCATCACAAAATAAAATTAGAGTTCAACAAAACCTAGATCTGAAAATTACTCTTCCATAGTAATTAAAAGAATACATGAAATTCTAGAAACAAACTAGAATTCATGATATCACCCGAGAAAATGAAGCTCAAAATTATGGATCTTTAATCCAAGATAATCTTGACTTGTTAAACTCTGAAAAACTTTATGTATGAATTTTATATGTGCTCTTTCTTTCTTCTTGCTTCTCTTATTGTAATGGTTTGAAAGACATGGCTTGTTCGTGTCATGATGAGTTCTTCTTAATCCAAACTTTGCATTTTTGACCCGTCTTTGCTTTCTTTGAAAAATATCTCTTTAAAGACCTGAAAGCATAATTAATATTTTGAAGTGCCAAATTCGTAATAAAAATGATCAATAAAAGTTCATTTTGGCATTCATAAAATAGGAATAAATTTGGTTTATCAAATTCCCCCACACTTAAACACTTGCTTGTCCTCGAGCAAACAATTTAAGAACAAAGGAAAAAAACCACCGTCAAATATTGCACAGAATTTTTCACAAGTGAAAACTTAAATAGCATTCATAAATCATTTTAGATCATAACAACTTGCTTTTGTACCTATTGCTCAAATCTATATATGTAACTAGCATACCAAAAATCGAAATTCAAGGCTAATCTAGGTAAGTTAAACTATTACCCTCACCAATTAAAAATAGCTTCCAAAGTCACAAAATAAACAAAGTCAACAATAGCAAAAGAGACCCAGTTATACTTCACCACTTATTAACAAATATATAACTCTTCAACTACTTTTCTAAGCACAACAATCTAAAGTGAAAGTAATTGTATCTGTTCTTCCCTGATTTTCTCCCTTTATTTAAAAATCTCTTCATTTTTTTTTTTTAGCCTTCAGAGGGACTGGGTTTTTGCCCGCTTCTTTTCTTTTTCTCTGGACCAGGGTGTAGCCTGCTATCTTTTCAGCTTCTTTTTCAAGTTCATCTAATGAACTTTGCCTTTCCACCCTTCTCGTTATAGTGAGTTCATCGAGTCGGCACATCCCAGGCTCACACCCAAGTGACCAAGTTTTAAAAGGACCCCATCGAACTCTCTACTCACTCTAACCTTCAAGTTAGGATACTCATAACTCAAATGCTTGAGTCATTGGAGTATTGGCCTTTTGATTTTTTCCTTTCATCAATTGTATATAAGAAACATGATTTGTATTTATACAACAATTGATTATTTCCAAAGAGATTTATTCTAAAAAAGGATCACCAAGTGATGAACTTCATATACTCTTTCACCAAAGATTAGGAGGGCTCTCAAAATATTTGAAAAGAAAATATATAAATCAACAAGCTTAGAACCACAACTATTTAACTTTCAACTAAGGACTTCGATCCACTTTTAGACTCTAGATTCCATCCCTAATTAACAAGTAAGTTTACCACACCTAGATTTCATCCTACAATTTCAACTAGGTATACTAATCACAAAATAGATGAGTAAGGTACTAGAAGTCTATTTTTTTTTTTTTTTTTATGAATGCTATTTCTAAACATTTTTCTGAGTATATTTTCAAGTACAATAGCAAAGTGTAAAGTGGGTTTTTTTTTTCATTCAAAATAAGCATAAAAAACCAGATATTCCCTTCTCAAGAGTATCCCTAATTCCCCCACACTTAATTGGGACATTGTCCCCAATGTCAAACTATATGCAATAAGCGAGGAAAGGAAAAAGAAAATGAACTTCCCTGTTTATGAATCAACATCCAGCTACAAGATAGTCATATTCTTCATCAAAATAGAGCAGTTGTGAGAGCAAGTCATAACAAAGTGCACACGGGCTGGAGTTTTCTCCTTTGTTTCCTCTTGAATTTCCATCCTACCATTAAGAACAACACTTAACCATCAACCAATAGCAAAAAATGATAAGATCATGAGTCTAAAGAAAAAGACAAAAAGAAAAGGAAAGTTAGACATGGGTTGCCTCCCAAAAGCGCACTTTTTTAACGTCGTTGGCTCGACTTATTAACAAAAGTCATACTCTCATCCACCAGGATCCCAAACAAATGTGTCCCAGACACAAGTTTTTACCAAAATTAGTAGAAATTTGCTTCTCATCCTAGTTTTCTTTTTAAGCACAACAAGATTCAACAAAAATTTTAGAAAATTTTCATTGGGAGAGGGGTATTGGAAAATTGGTTCTATCACAAAATCAATTATATATCCAATAGCTCATGATCTCCCAAACATCCAATGATCTCAACAGATGGAGAGAAATTAATATCTTCATATTGCTATCTGTTGTTCCATCTCTCTAAACATCTCTTCTTCTGGGGTAACTTGAGGAAGTCCTCCATATATGTGTTCTCAATAATTGGAGTACTAGGAAAGGATTAAGACACACACACTTTAGTCTCCTCAGAATCATCTTTTTCCTTAATAGACTCCAACTTATCTTCATGATTGTTTAGATTTACCCTATGATCTCAATTTCATTTTCTTCTCTACCAATTCATCCTTCAATTTTGATGACTCCTCAAGTTGTATATTTGGATCATTTCCTCCTAATGCTTCGAAAGGACTTGTAATTATTCTCCACATGTACTTCCTCATGTCTCCCAAGAGTTTTTAAAGATTCAATCAACCTACTTACCCACTCTTGAGATGGTCCTAGAAGAGTGGCCAATTCTTCTAAACTTATGAGTTTGTAAATTTTAGGAGCACAGGATTGCCATGAGTCTGCTTCAAAAAGCGCTTGCATCATACTAACAAACAAATCCATGTTATCATTTCTTGAATCAATGATCCGTTCCAAAATAGATTTATCTTGAGGATCTTTTTCAGTATGGCTCAAGAGGAAGATGGTGTGCTTAATGTAGCTTGAGCATGGTCATAATGTGAATGTGAAGAAAAATGTGAGACAGGTCTCCCACTTTGACATTCAAAAGTCCAATGTCGTCCACCACTCTCCTTGCAAATCAGAGCATTAAGAGTCATAAGGTCATTATCTGGAAATTGTTGATAAGAATCAATAGAGGATAATGCATTTGCATAACAGGAGTTAGAAGATGACAATATGGATTAGGGTATTTATAAGACAAGATCACCTCCACAATACAAACACAAAATCAATGAAATTCATAGTTCACACAGTCATAAAATATCAAGAACACCTTCACTCAAATGAATTACCCCAAAAGCAAAAAAAAAAATTTGGTTACAGTAGTAGATACTAAAGCTTTTCCTAGTATTGGCTTACCAGATCCCCGGCAACGGCGCCAAAAACTTGATAAATTAATTCAAAAGACCAAGTTTTAAATTTATAAATTTTCTAAATCGTTTTCTTTTCAACTATGGTCTTACAAGGCAAGCGCACCCATCAGATGTAGCATAGAGAAATGATCTAGGTCATATTCCTAGGGAACGTTGATGAGTAATTCTACTCACTCTTTTCCTATTATCAGCAAAAAAAAAAAAAAAAAATAGATTGGTTATATATATAGAAACTAAACTAAGTCTAATATTCACAAATTTCACAGCAAGCATACAAAAATAAATCAATTCACAAGGTTGCTTGGTTATGCTTCACTTAAGATCTATTCATATGACTCAAGAATTTTCTCAATAATTTGTATTGATTATTGAACATCGGATTCACTAAATTATGCTAATGCTTCTCTCAAAGTCAAAAGCACCTAAACCTAAGCCAAACTATCGGAATGTCTTCTGACTATTAGCAACTTAAATTTGCATAAAGAACAAGAATCCTTCGTTTTAAAACCAAAGTGATGAATTCAAAACGAGTGACAAAAGATTTCACCATCCCTATCTCTAGGTGATTATGAGCAATCTCATCAATAGCTTTAGATCTATTCATTAAATCAACCTCGGTCTATTTTTAACAAAATTCACAATGAATCCAATGGGATGCACCATCCAATTAGACTCATTCTTTGGGCGCAAGCTATTGAATACAATAAAACAACACATTTTGAAATTAAGAACAAATGAATCACATGAAATCAATCAAGGATCCACAATACCCAAGCAATATTAAACTACTCCTCCATAGATAAAACAATATAAATCAATAACAAGGAGAAATAGAAAGGATTAAAATTATATTAGCAATACAAATGATGTTCCTTGATAAATTGAAACACTCAAGCACAAATGCTTCTGCAAAATACATAAAAAGTGTGTTTTTTTCTTGTCTTGTCTCTCCTTTTCTTGTTCTTCTCTTGTCGTTTGATTCTTCCTCCATCTTCAATTTATAATGATCTTTGCATAAATGGAATTAATGCTCATTGATGGGGAAATGGGAAGTTACGGGAGTTATGGGTCTTTTCTTTCAAAGTACACATAAATGGAATTGAATGCTCATTGGAGGAAATGGGAAGTTACGGGAGTTACGGGTCTTTTGGCTTTTCAAAGTAACACCCTTTAATGTCCAATAGACGTTTCTTTAATAAATAGGGGGTTACTATTCAATAAAAAAGCCGTTTCTTATAAATTAATGGACTGTCAAATCGACAGGTTTGGGGACAAGTCATGTCACTTGAGCATGTCTGGCTGTTTTCCTCTACATAAAAATTGACACGGCTTGGGATACGGCTTGTCTTTGTTATGTTAACCACTTTTTGGTCCAAACTTTGCAATTTTGACCCATTTTGCTGTCTTTCCATAAAATAACTCCTTTAAAGGCCTGAAAACATAAATTAATATTTTTAAGTGCCAAATTCATAATATTTATCAATAAAATGATCAATAAAAGTCATTTTGGCATTCATATAATAGGAATAATTTGGTTTATCAAATTCCCCACACTTAAGCACTTGCTTGTCCTCAAGCAAACAATTAAGAACAAAGAAAATACCATCATCAAATATGCTCAGAATTTTTCACAAGTGAAAACTACATAGCATTCATATCATTTTAGATCATAATAACTTGCTTTTGTACCTATTGCTCAAATCTATCATTTATATGTAACTAGCATACCAAAATCGAAATTCTAAGGCTAATCTAGGTAAGTTAAACTTTACCCTCACCAATTAAAAATAGCTTCCAAAGTCACAAAATAAACACGAAGTCAAACAATAGCAAAAGAGACCTAGTTATACTTCACCACTTATTAACAAATATATAAACTCTTCAACTACTTTTCTAAGCACAACAATCTAAAGTGAAAGTAATTGTATCTGTTCTTCCCCTGGATTTTCTCCCTTTATTTAAAAATCTCTTCAAATTTTTTTTTAGCCTTCAGAGGGACGGGTTTTTGCCCGCTTCTTTTCCTTTTCCTCTGGACAGGGTGTAGCCTGCATCTTTTCAGCTCTTTTTTCAAGTTCATCTAATGAACTTTTGCCTTTCCGCCCTTCTCGTTATAGTGAGTTCATCGAGTCGGCACATCCCGGGCTCATCACCCAAGTGACCAGGTTTTAAAGGGACCCCATCGAACTCTCTACTCACTCTAACCTTCAAGTTAGGATACTCATAACTCAAATGCTTGAGTCATTGGAGTATAGGCCTTTTGATTTTTTCATCAATTGTATATAAGAAGCATGCTATTTGTATTCAATTTAGCACAACAATTGATTATTTCCAAAGAGATTTATTCTAAAAAGGATCACCAAGTGATGAACTTCATATTCTTTCACCAAAGATTAGGAGGGCTCTCAAAATATTTGAAAAGAAAATATATAAATCAACAAGCTTAGAACCACAACCATTTAACTTTCAACTAAGGACTTCGATCCACTTTTAGACTCTAGATTCCATCCCTAATTAGCAAGTAAGTTTACCACACCTAGATTTCATCCTACAATTTCAACTAAGTATACTAATCACAAAATAGATGAGTAAGGTACTAGAAGTCTCTTTTTTTTTTTTTATGAATGCTATTTCTAAACATTTTTCTGAGTATATTTTCAAGTACAATAGCAAAGTGTAAAGTGGGTTTTTTTTTTTTCACATTCAAAACAAGCATAGAAAACCAAATATTCCCTTCTCAAGAGTATCCCTCCCCCACACTTAATTGGGACATTGTCCCCAATGTCAAAATATATGCAATAAGTGAGGAAAGGAAAAAGAAAATGAACTTCCTGTTTAAGAATCAACATCAGCTGCAAGATAGTCATATTCATCAAAATTGAGCAGTGGGATTTTCTGCCTTGTTTCCTCCAAAATTCCTATTCTTCAATTAAGAACAAAACTTAGCCATCAGAAAAAGATATGATCATGAGTTCAAAAAAAAAAAAAAAAAGAAAAAGTTAGACATGGGTTGCCTCCCAAGAAGCGCACTTTTTTAACGTCGTTGGCTCGACTTATTAACAAAAATGATACTCTCATCCACCAGGATCCCAAACAAATGTGTCCCAGACACAAGTTTTTATCAAAATTAGTAGAAATTTACTTCTCATCCTAGTTTTCATTTTAAGCACAACAAGATTCAGCAAAAATTTTAGAAATTTTTCATGGGGAGAGGGGTATTGGAAAATTGGTTCTATCACAAAATCAACGATATATCCAATAGGCTCATGATCTTCCACACTTTCAGATTTTTCATCAAATGTAGAACAGACGATTTCTACATTTTCTTGTTTCAGCTCGACCTCTCCATCCTCCATTTCTTCTGTGGTAACATGAATTTTCTCATTTGTCAACTCAAACTAACCCTCCTTCAGTACTTCACTTTGCTCATTAGAATTTTCAAAAAATTTTGTTTCAAAATCAAATTCACAAACATTCTCCATCATCTTATCACACTCAACATGGTCAGAATCATGCAAAGTATCTAATTCATTGAAAAGCAGCTGTGATGATGATGTATCTAAAACAAAATTTTCATGAGCTAAGGTTTTTGAGTTTTCATCAACAATTTCTTCATTACAAAACAATGGAGGTAATTGAATGCATGCAGGAGCATCATAAAAACAGGGATTAGGACATAAACAGTAATATACTGTCTCACCACAGTACCAGCACACAATATTTGTTTTAATTTCAGGTTCATTTTGAGGATTATAAAGGACATTACAATAATGATCTTTATGATTCCACCAACCAGAATCCATTATAATGCCTTATCAGGTTAAGCACAAAGAGGAAAATTTACCACAGATTTAAACCCAAAAAAAAAAGAAAAGAAAAATGGCTAGAGTAATAGTATTAAGCTTTCAAAATATCACCAATCAATCCCCGGCAACGGCGCCAAAAACTTGATAAATTCAAATGACCAAGTTTTAAATTTATAAATTTTCTAAATCGTTTTCTTTTCAACTATAGTTTTACAGGGCAAGCGCACCCATCAGATGTAGCATAGAGAAATGATCTAGGTTATATTCCTAGGGAACGTTGATGAGTAATTCTACTCACTCTTTTCCTATTATCTAGCAAAAAAAAAAAAAAAGATTTGGTTTTATATATATATAGAAACTAAACTAAGTCTAATATTCACAAATTTCACAGCAAGCATACAAAAGGATAAATCAATTCACAAGGTTGCTTGGGTTATGCTTCACTTAAGATCTATTCATATGACTCAAGAATTTTCTCAATAATTTGTATTGATTATTGAACCATTGGATTCACTAAATTATGCTAATGCTTCTCTCAAAGTCAAAAGCACCTAAACCTAAGCCAAACTGTCGGAATGTCTTTCTGACTATTAGCAACTTAAATTTGCATAAAGAACAAGAATCCTTCGTTTTAAAACCAAAGTGATGAATTCAAAACGAGTGACAGAAGATTTCACCATCCCTATCTTTAGGTGATCATGAGCAATCTCATCAATAGCTTTAGATCTATTCATTAAATCAACCTCTCGGTGTATTTTTAACAAAATTCAAACATGAATCCAATGGGATGCACCATCTAATTAGACTCATTCTTTGGGCGCAAGCTATTGAATACAATAAAACCAACACATTTTGAAATTAAGAACAAAAGAATCACATGAAATCAATCAAGGATCCACAATACCCAAGCAATATTAAACTACTCCTCCATAGATAAAACAATATAAATCAATAACAAGGAGAAATAGAAAGGATCTAAAATTATATTAGCAATACAAATGATGTTCCTTGATAAATTGAAACACTCAAGCACAAATGCTTCTGCAAAAATACATAAAAGTGTGTTTTTTCTTGTCTTTGTCTCTCCTTTTCTTGTTCTTCTCTGCTTGTCGTTGATTCTTCCTTCATCTTCAATTTATAATGATCTTTGCATAAATGGAATTAACTGCTCATTGATGGGGGAAATGGGAAGTTACGGGAGTTATGGGTCTTTTGGCTTTTCAAAGTAACACATAAATGGAATTGAATGCTCATCATGGAGGAAATGGGAAGTTACGGGAGTTACGGGTCTTTTGGCTTTTCAAAGTAATACCCCTTTAATGTCCAATAGACGTTTCTTTAATAAATAGGGGGTTACTATTCAATAAAAGGCCGTTTCTTATAAATTAATGGACTGTCAAATTGACAGGTTTGGGGACAAGTCATGTCACTTGAGCATGTCTGGCTGTTTTCCTCTACATAAAAATTGACACGGCTTGGGATACGGCTTGTCTTTGTTATGTTAACCACTTTTTGGTCCAAACTTTGCAATTTTGACCCATTTTGCTGTCTTTCCATAAAATAACTCCTTTAAAGGCCTGAAAACATAAATTAATATTTTTAAGTGCCAAATTCATAATATTTTATCAATAAAATGATCAATAAAAGTCCATTTTGGCATTCATATAATAGGAATAATTTTGGTTTATCATATATCGGAACCCGATTATGATTGATATAAATGTTTCCATGTATGTATTGTCATGTGTGCAAATATTGTTTGATCACTTTAAATAATTTAATGTCATATTGAAATCCCCATATAATAAATTGCTCATGCATATTACTTAGAATATCATTTCGAAATTTTGCTACTACTCCTTAGCGTAGGACTGGAAAGGTAAGCTGCCTTGCTACAACTTTGAGAGTTTAGAACGTTCGGGGAATATGGTCTCAAGTTGTAGCCGAGTCGGATTGATTGCTTTGGGTAAGGAAAGCCCGGGGACGCGCAACTTTGAGGAGGTCATTTGGGACCCAGTTCAAAGCATTCCCTAACCACTGATGGAGGGGTAAATCCATCACACATACGAAACCGGATAGTCGTATGTAATGTTTGGTCATATGGTTGTTGCATTTCATATGCTTGATTAATAAACTTGGTTGATTGAGTGTTATGAGTGCTTTTGCGTAAGGAATATCTCACTAAGCTAGTCATGCTTATACTCGTACAGACTTTTGACATTGCAGGATTATCCTTTTTGCACCCGAGACTATCCTGATCACCTGGGTAGAATCTTTATTTTGAGAAGCTTTTGGAGAAATTCTGTTTTGAAGTCATAGAGTAGATTTCTTCTAAAATCTTCTAGCTTTAGTCATTTTATCTTTAGTAGAACCATGTTGTTATTATCGGGGGAATGCCCATAAGAAGTTGTAAGACTTTATATTTCAATGCTATATATTAAGTGTCATTTTATATGTTCCGCTACCAATATCTTAAAATGCATTACTTCACCGGTTTCCCTTTGATGTGAATGTATGCCTTGTACCAATATGGAAGCTTTTGAGTGACTAAGGTAGTCATTCTTAAGTTTTAATATTGCGTACGGTGGGCTGTCATGTTTAGGGTACCCGTTGGGGCGTGACACATATGATTTCCGGCTGGTCATATGTTTGTTGAATCCATATGTTTGATGCATATCACTTGTTTGGCTAATCACTTGCTTGTATGATGTGTTATAAATGTGATCTTGGAAGTTCTCACTCACTAAGCTAGTATAGCTTACGTCCCTATAGTTTTTATTTATTGCAGCACCAGTTCATATGGCTTAGACTGAGGCAACTTACAGATCAGGTACAGTAGCTAGGCGTTTCCTCTAGAAGTTGTATTCTATTTTTTTTAGACTTCCGTAGGAAACCAAGAGACTCCGGATGATTGTAATAGACCTTTTAAATAATATTCTTTTGCGGGGGAAGGCCCCTTAGATTTTGTAACTAATTATGTATGTGTTTTGATTTATATTCTATTGTTAGTAAATGCCAAATTAAACCCTTTAACTCCATTGGTTCAATCATTCTGTTTTTGTAAAGGAACGCCTTACATCTATACAAGACTCGTGAAGGACTAAGGTGGTTATTCATAAGTCTTATATGGCATGTGGCGGACTGTTACGTTTAGGGTACCTTATGGGGCGTGACAAACCACCTATTTAAAAATCTATTTTCTAACCCAAAAATGAAGGTTTTTATTGAAATAATGATGGTAATGGCTATGTAGGTCATCAAGGTTGAGTTTTGATAAAAGCAAGTGTGATTTTACAAGAAGAAAAAAAATTATTTTTCTTAAGTCTAGTAAATTTCAAAAGTTTTGCAAAGCAAAAGTTTTTTAGAAAGAATTCTTGGTACTATACCATTAAGAATATGCATATAGATAGTTCATCTCATAACCTTCATGATAATAGCATGTAGGTATTGCATATATACATGATGCACTTATAGAAACAAAGTGAGAAAAATAATGTCCTATACATCCAATTTGACATTATCTAAGTACATGAAAAATTAGAATTACCAACACCCATAAATCATGCATGATATTGAGTTATATATGTATATAATAGAGTTTTACAAGATATAATAATAGCTAAGTTTCTATCAAAGCTTTAGTATGATGCTTGGTTTGAAATTAGAAGTTGAATTGTGGAATGGAAAAATCGTATAGTATTATGTACCCTACTGTTCATGGACCAAACGACCTTTTTTGTTGCAACTAACTCCAGAAATAGATACGTCTCGTCAAATTGGTAGAAATCGGTATATAATATGCAAAATTCCAAGTTAAAGTGACCAAGTTATGGCTGTTTTAAATTGGAATTTCCTCTTGGATGAATTTTGATGAATTTATTAGAATAGAATTTATAAGTTCATTCAAACTTCATAGAAATATTCATTAGAGTTATTTCTTTTGATTAGGAGACTTGGGAGGCAGACTAGACCTTTCCAAGGATTATTACGATTAAGTGGATTTTTTGTGCCATGACAAAGTGAGTTCACTATCTTTAAATTTTATGCTTGTGAATCTGCTTGTAATGCTAGTGGTATTAGAATTAGGGCAAGATAATAAATTAACTGTGTGTATATGAGCTCTTCTTGGGTGAATAGATGATAAGAATATCGAAATGAGCTTGTTGTAAATATTTGAATGATTTAGTATAGAATTGAATTCTCTACAATATCTATGATCACCCATAAATTATCAAATTAATATGCCGTGATCTTATAATTAAATTGACATGCATAACATATGTGGAGTCACATTGCATAGGTTATTATACCTTTATGGGAAGAAGGCATAATAGCTGGGTAACAAGGGGCCTATAAACTCGAATGTCGGCGTAATGGCTAGAAATTGAAATGTTGGCGTAAGATCCGGAATTAAAAATGTGAGTGGGTGAGCACTTGTATCAACCACAATAAAAATGAGAAAAATTAAAATCTATGGTCGTATGAGCCTTGACCACCTAACCCCAAATGAAGGGCGTAAATCCATTCAACATAAGACTTCCGGAAGGTCTTATGTATTGTATGCTCACGTGCTTGTGCATTTCATAGGTTGTTAATATAACTTGCCTATATTATATATTGCTTGTTAAGCATTTAATTTTGAAAGTGGAACTCACTAAGCTCGTAAGCTTATACCCCCATAGTTTCCTATTGTAGTATGAATATTTATGGTTATCACGCCCCGGAGGGTACCCTAAACGTGGCAGTCCGCTGCATATAATACTAAAGCTAATGAATGATAACCTTAATCATGCAGGAGCTTTGATATCACATGCAAGGCATGCTTCCAAGATAGTAGGAGACTCACAAGGGTATTACATTTAAGTAGATAATAAAAGCAAGCAAGAACTTATATAAATAAACATGAAATATTCATTTAGATAATAATCTCTTACAACTTCTTGGGGGCATTCCCCCGTCTTAAATAGTCTTGCTAAACTAAGCCATAAACAAAGAAACATATATAACATAAGCCTACTATAGAGATTTTTCCTAGAAGTCTATATTCAAAACTAAATACATATAACTTCTCTCAAAAACTCCTAGTAGCTTAAGCTCATACCTGGCAAACGGGGCTCCTCGGTGCCAACCATAAATAATCGTACTATAGGGGTATAAGCAAAACTAGCTTAGTGAGATAACTCCCATCTACAAAACATTTCCATAATTCAAACAAGTATTTAAACAATCATATGAGAATGCACCAATCATAAGAGCAAACAAAATACATAAGATTAACCGGAAACCATGTGTAGCATAAATTTTACGCCCTCCATGTCGGGGGTTGGGTGGTTACAGGCCCATACGACCATCAATATTTGCAGATTTACTGGTTCCTACTTGCCCAATAGACTTTCTGGCTTCTACTTGCCCCTGTCGACTTTCTGGCTCCTACTAGCCACCACCACAATTCCTCGTTTCCCCACACAAAGAATAGTAGTGAAAATACTGTGACTCACCAATATGATATGCATGAATTATTTTCAATATAGGTTTAATCAATAATTATTTAATTCAATTTAAAGGCAATCAACACAATATTCATCAATACAAGAGAACATAAATTATTTATCACTTCCTCTTTCGATATTCTTAACTTTTATTTCAATCAATCATGAGTTCAAATCATACACAATATTCATTCATTTATCTTTTTCTTATTTTCTAGTGCTACTACTTACAAGCACAAACAAAGAAATGTAACTAGTAAGAGATTAACTCACTCCATGACGATCGCTCCTAATAGAAGTAGTCCTCTGGAAAAGCGATCTCGGTTCCTCCTTCACCTAAACAAGATGAAATTCCCAAAATGAGTCTTTCATAGAATTTCTATTCTTGAAGATTCTATATCTATCTTAAATTCGTAGGAAAAATAAATTGGAGGAAATTTCAACTTAAAATGGCCATAATTGCTCATTTTAACTCGGAATTTCGCATATTATATATCATTTTGTACCTACTCGAAAAGATCTATCCATTTCAAAAACTATTTTTATCAAATTAAGTCGTTTGGGCTCCGAAATAGTGGTGATCAGATTCACCATGAATTTTCACAAAAACTTATATTCCTTCTTTTAACAAAACTCATGTCAAACGGATAGCTAATATAATAGTTTGTGAAACCCTTGAAATGTATATACATATATTTATTGACTCATATCAAATGTATGAATTTAATGAAGTTGTCTCAAACCATGAATTTTTGGTAAAATTAAAGTCTTCTAAAGATTTTGGAAAAGTGAAACTTTTTTGAACATTTCTTTTATTTGCTTAGAGAATATCTCAAGTTATTTTAAATGAGTATTTTTCTTTTTCTCAATTTCATTCCCTTATTCTTTAAATTTCCAAAGAATGATTTTTATTTTCTAAGCTTAATTTCTAACACTTTTTGAAAGTAATAACAATCTTATTTTTATATGAATAATTTCCTTATTTCTTAAGATCATTCTATTTTTATGAAAGAGATTTCTTGATGTTTGTCAAAACTAGCATTTGATGAAAAAGTGAAGTTTTAGTAAATCTTTTGTTTTCTTAAGAAGTTCTTTCCATGTATGTATGGTAAAAGTTCCTATGAACTTCTCTATATTTCTTAGAAAAGTTTGTTAAGATAAATTTCTAAGTTTTTATGAAAAATTACTTCCTACTATTGTTTTTATAAAAGAATTTCTATTTCAAGAAAACTTTTTCTCCTTTATATTGTTGAGACAAAATCATTATGTTCATGCATGAATATGAATCATAAAATTATAAAAATATAAGAAAAACATAATAATTAAAGAAATAAACTAGTAGAGAATAAATCAAGTATTAGAACCTTATCTTCATCAAGGTGTCCCGGAACTAAGAATAGACTAGTCCCATCAAGAAAAAGAAAAAGTTTTGACTTGATGAGGACAAGTCTAAAACTAGAAAGACTAGTCTTAAAAACGATATGAAAGTAAATAAATTGTAAGACAATGAGCTTATATGCTCTAAAAGATATATATATATATATAGCTATATAGATATACTTAGCTACATATATATAAAAGCAACATAAAAGAAAATAGATTCATGAACAAAAACAAAGTATGATTCTATTGTTGCTTTTTTAAATCTTCATGGTTTAGAAAACACACACTAAACTCATACTAAGTAAATGAACACTTTAGAAAGCTAAAACTATTACCTATAGAAGAAGTAGAAACTAGAGAAACTTGAGAGAGTTTATGAAGAGATTTTTGGAGAGTAAGTTTAGTGTATGGAAGGTGTGAAAGAAGTGGAAGGAAGATGGGGTATTTATAGGAAAATGTGGAAAGAAATTTGTGTTAATTAAATAAATTAAAATTGAAAAAAATTGCAGAGGGAGAGGGGCATGGCTAGCTCTACATGAGTGTAAGAGAGGGAATGAATTTTTATTTTTATTTTTGTATTTTTGTTAATGAAAAGTAAGATATGAAAGATGTGAAGTTGTATTGGAAATGAAAATTGTAAGAAAGTAGAGGTATGGTTTGTAAGAGTAAGTTGTAAGAAAAAGTAGAGATAGATAAAAAGTGTAGAATAGTAGTAAATAGTATAATGTAAAGTAGACATGACAATTTAAGTATCGATAGTAAGAAAATACGCGAATAATTATGATATCTAATATTTTTAGTAACCGAAGAATTATGAAATTGATATTTTTAAAAACCTTACATTTTTACAAGTCTAACGGTATATTCGACATATTTTTACCAATCTGAGCCCCGGGACACGTTTTTCGATAACTTTGTCCGATCGTACTTGAGACGAGCTGCGGTTTAATTAATCTGATATTTTTAAAACTTCTCAGGTTATTAAAAACTATTCTACATACTAAACCCTTACTTACTTTCATAGGGTTGCTTAAACGGAATGCTGGACTTGAACGGTTACGATTGACTAGGGTTTTATTGACTTTGGGATTCTGATTGACTCTCTAATTAGGGTTTAAGCTTAATTGATCACAAAACTTTAGGGTTTTACAAGCTATCCCCCTTAAAGAAAGTTTTGTCCTCAAAACTTGAAGCTCACACTTGATTCTTCGAACAAACTTAGATACTTCTGGCGTATGACACTTTCGGCCTCCCAGGTTGCTTCTTAATGCGAGTGATTCCTCCACAGACCTTCACATACTTGATTTCTTTGTTCCAAAGCTTTTGCACCTTATGATCTAGGATCTGAATTAAGTGCTCTCCGTATGTGAGGTTTTCTCTTAACAGTGTGTAAAGACCCGACATGCTCAATTCTCAAATTAAGCATACCAAGTCCCCAACCACGTATAACTCTTACGAATTATACGTAAGGTTGTCTTAAAAGAAGGTGTTTATGTTGAACATTGCTATCCGATTTTAGATTGTGAAATCATTCAATTAGATTTTCGGATAACTACTGGATTTAGCAGCGGAAATAAATTTTATAAAACAATTTAGAAATAAAGACCCTTCAAAACTTCCACTCTTCTTTAGTGGAGAATTATTGGATTAAACAAAGCTTTGCAAAAGTTAAATTACAAAACATGGGCTCTATTATGCCCTTTAAAGAATATGACAAGTTTATATCATAAATCCAGCTCTCACTAATACAAAACAAAAAGAAATAAAATAACTAACTACATCCATGATCCTACTCACTTCACTCATCCACAAATTCTCTCCGGATCATCACAAATGCCCAGCACCCGAGTCAAGCATCACCAATAGCAACAACATCATCATTTCATCGTCTCATCATCACATCATCCATCATTACAAACATCAACAAGAACTCATCATTATCAACTTCATCAACATCGTCTTTATAAACAATAAGACCTGTAAAAAGAATAACAACAACAAGAATGAGCCGAAGCCCAGTACACAGCAACACAATCACACACGGAGTGACATATGAACTTAACTAAATGCAAATGCAACAATCACAAGTTATTATCTTTCTTTAAAGTAAACAAATCAACACGGGAGTATTCAAACTCCGGGCATCAAGGATCTAGTATTACGCCCGCCTCCCTGAGTGGTCCCTACTGTTCATACAGACTAGGCAGCCCCACCTTCCGGCGTAGCCAGTAATACTAGGGGTTCCTGAGTAACGCATCACGATGCTCAGGGGGTTGATATGAGCAGCTCGGATACTCATATCTCCTAAACCATTCTAACCGATAACGAGAAAGAACCTTGCCCCCAATCTGAGCAGGGTGCCGCTCTCCGAACCAGATTCAACGGCGTAAAAGACAATCAACACTCATCAATTATTAAGTCAAGTTTAAGTTCTTAATTCATTTTTTATGCCTATCCTAACATCCAACACGCAAATTACTGCGTACCTTGAATACAAAATCCAAACAGAGTCTCAGAAGGTTGATCAAAGCTAATCCAAAAGCATCAGAACCAAAACCAAAACCAAACATCTGTTTCAAGAAATTGAACTTACATAAGAACTTAAGCTAGTACTCATTCATATTAAATATAAACCATATCATAACCTATTATTCACATATCAACATATATATACAAAACAACATATATATATATATATACATATAACAACACGTTACTCCCATAACAATGTATATATAAGTATACATATATACAAAACAACATACTCCTCATGTTATTCAAAGATCACCCTAACATATTCATTTAACCCAATTATTTGTTACTAACCCATTTTAGCTTAACCTTAGTCAAATTGATTAGAATTAGTCATTTGAGTCATTTACCAAGTCAAATTGATTAACCTTAGCCATTTAATTCAAAAGCCAAGCTAAGTGGATTAAGCTTAAAAAATCTAGTTCATTTTAGTTTAATTGAGTTCATTAAGTCAAACTCATTAGAAGTAATCATTTAATCTAAAACTAGTTCAAGTTGATTAACTTAAGTAATCTAATTCCTTTTAGCTAATTCAAGCTCATTTAGTCAATTTGAACTTAGATTCATTACTAATTCATTATACATGTGGGATCTATGTCAACTTGAACTCACCTTGACTTAAACTTAGCTAAATTAATTAACCTTAATCATTTAGTTCAAAAAACTAGGTCAAATATGGCTAAACTAACTCAATATAATTCATTTTAACTCATTCAAGTCTATTTAATTAAATTGAACTTAAGTTTGTTAACTAAGTTCATTTAAGTTCAATAACTAATCATAAGAACAAATACTAAACAAATCTTAAACTTAGCATGAAGGAAATTCAAATAAAATTCATAAAAATACATAAATCATCATTTATATACTTACCAAGATCATTTACTTTCACTAAGCCATCAGAAGATCATAAAACAAGCAATGAAAATCATATATACAACACTACTACTTTTAGTTTAATACACTTAGAAATTCAATTATTTGTTGAATTTATAAATCTATCTAAATCATGCTTAATTAAATCAATCTATCAACATAACACATCAAACATCACTTAGCTATCTCATTTTAACTCAAAAAGATCCATTTACACTTAACAATAACATTTAGAAATCAAAAACAAGTTTTTATTTTGTTTAGAAAAACATAACATCCGGAAATAATCAAAATTTAAGCATCGATACATTTCGAATTTGTAAAAACTCAAAACATGAAAGTTGTAGATCTCTTTTTAATCTTTTTATAGCAACTTGAATCCCCTCAATCAGAGGTCGTATGAAAAAGTTATGGCCAAAATACGAAGAGGCTGCGAAATAGGGCATTTAGTAAAACGAACACCGGCATTCAAAGCCGGCGGCGTAAATTTCAAAGCCGGCAGCGTAAAGGTTCAAAGCCAGCAGCGTTGGAGGCAGCTTTAAGAAAATGCATTCTGTTCTCTTCAACACCGGCTCAAAGCCGGCCGCGTAGAAGCTCCAGGAGCCCGCGTTGAAGATAGAACAGGGGTTACGAAAACATGTTTTTCACACTTTTCTTTTATCAAAACTTCTTCAAATCATTTCCTAAGCTTCCTATATCAATTCTAACATTAAATAAACTATAATAACAACTTCCAACACTTCAAATCTCTTCCCACAACTTCAAACAATAATCAAACTTCAATTCAATTCAATAAACTCCAACTCACTATTCATCCTCTTCTTCACCAATTCCCACTTCCATCAAACATTAAACTAACAAATACAAATGTAAACAGCACTTCCAACCCAATTCAACATCAATCCATCAATTAGAAATGTAAATAACAAGTAAAAACAAAGATAAATAGAAATAGATAACTTAGCTTTTAGAAAAGAACACAAGTTGAAACTTCCTCCTCTAGCTCGGTTTCCTCCATCTAGTTCATCTCCTAGCTTTGATTTATCTTCTAGTTGGATTTGTTCTTGAGTTTTGTTGAATTTGGAGAGGAAAGAAGAAGAGAGAAAGAAAGAAAGAAAGAAAGAAGAAGAAGAAGAAGGAAACGAAAAATGAAGGGCAGCCAAAAAGATAGAAAAGAAAAGGGGAAAAGATAAAGTAAAATTTAGATAAAATAGGAATAGGATATAATTTTAGAACTATCAAATCAATATCTATAGTTCCAGAAGTATTTAGAAGATGATTTTAGAACCGATAGGTTAGAAATTAAGAACTTAAAGTAAGAACTTAATTTACAAATTTATTTTAGATAAAAAGATATAAAATTTGAGTTCGGGTTTAGGAACTGATATTTTTATTCAAGCAAATGAACTCAAATTTTACTGAGACTTGGGAACTAGTGTTTAGGCTAAGAATTAAGAGTTTAGGAATCTAAACATTTCAATGACTTGTTTAGAGAATTTAGATTTCAAATCTCAAAACCAACTTAATTATTAGCTAATTAAATTAAGCCAACTTGTCTAATTATATCCTATAATTCATTTTATTCGTTTAATCTATCTAAACTCAATTTCTAATCTAGGTGAATATTTGGGGTATTTCACAGTGCTAGTTCCAGTTCTGCAATCCTGGTAAGATTTGGCACATGCTTTCGCAAAACCGATACGTGGAACACATTATGAATTCCAGATTGGTTAGGAAGGAGTGTCAAATGATAAGCAAGATCTCCTAGTCTTTCAAGCACTTCAAAAGGTCCAATATATCTTGGGCTCAACTTTCCTTGTGCTCGAACTCGCTGAATACTCTTAATGGGGTTTACCTTCAAATACACATGGTCTCCAACCTCAAACTTGAGTACACGTCTTTTCATATCCGCCCAACTCTTCTATCAATCTTGTGCTTCCTTCATCTTACATTGAATGATGTGTACCTTGTCAGCCGCATCTTGTACCAAGTCAAGTTTGATGCTCAACTTCTCTAAATCGTCCCAAAACAATGGTGATCGACACCTCTTTCCATACAATGCTTCATAAGGTGGCATCTAGATCGTGGAGTGGCAGCTATTGTTGTAGGCAAATTCCACTAATGATAGATGTGCGTCCCAACTACCTTTGAACTCTATCACATAAGCACGCAACATATCTTCCAAGGTTTGTATTGTCCTCTCTGATTAGCCATCTGTTTAAGGGTGATATGCAGTGCTAAAGTGTAGCTTCGTTCCAAAACATCTTTGTAAGCTTGTCCAAAATTTAGACAGGAACCTTGGGTCTCGGTCAGAGACTATTCCAGCGGGCACTCCATGCAAACGTACTATCTCTCTTATGTATATTCTTGCCAACTTATCCATGGAGTACGTCATGTTAATTGGAAGGAAATGAGCTGTCTTTGTCAATCGGTCGACTATGACCCAAATAGCATCATATCCTGCAGATGTTCTTGGTAGTGCACACACAAAATCCATCGTAATTTGATCCCATTCCCATTCAGGTATCGGCAGGGGTTTCAAGAGTCCTCCTGGTCTTTGGTGTTCCACCTTTACTTGTTGACATGTGGGACATTTCATCACGAAATCGGCCAAGTATCTCTTCATACCGTTCCACCAGTAGTGGCTTCTTAGATCTTTATACATCTTAGTTCCTCTCGAATGCATAGTATATCCCGAATGGTGTGCTTCACTCATGATTTCCTTCCTCATCTCATCATCATCTGGAACACATAATCTCCCTTTCATCCTTACAACCTCATCTTCATCTACTGTGAAATCCGTATATTTCGCTTCTTGTACCTCTCTTTTAATCTTTTGAATCGCCTCATTATACCGTTGAGCTTCCTTGATCCTTTCCACTAAGGTGGATTCCATGACTAGGCCAGCGATTTCTACTTCCACACTTTGCCCTATGAACTCGATATTCATCTTCTCAAATTCTTTTATTAGCTCCTTCTTATTAGTGAGCAAAGTAGCTACTTCTCCATGATTCTTCCTACTTAGGGCATCTGCGATAACATTTATTCTTCTTGGGCAATAGTTTATTCCAAGGTCATAATCCTTGACGAGTTCCAACTATCTCCGTTGCCGCATATTCAACTCTTTTTACGTGAAAAGATACTTGAGACTCTTATGATTGATGTAGATCTCACACCTTTGCCCATATAGGTAATATCTCCATAACTTAAGTGCAAACACTGTAAACCCCCGGTTTTCCCAATAGTCAAGTAAACTTCGGGAACCGGAAAGCGAAACCTTAAATCGGATTAGTTCAAACCCTATATTCGGCTTTCCTTCGATTTCATATCAAAAGAAATCTTATAAAATAATTTAATGTGAAATATTGTTTTAAAGTATATTTCAAACCATAGAAAGTTTTAATTTCGAAAAATTTTCTATTCCGGGCCTTCCCGAGCCCCATTACGGAAAAGCAAGCCCCAGGACTAGAAACTCAAAAAAATATTCCGAAATACTCTTTAGAACAAAAATTTTATAAGGATTTCAAAAATATGAGTTTTATAATTTTTCGGGCTATAAAAATTACGGTTATAGCATTTTTCCCGTATTTTCCTTACTACCAGTAAAGTAGATGTTTTGTCTACTATTTATCACTATTCACAAGTACAACCTAAAATGCACACTACTCATGCCCAAGTCTTACATCCTTACAACTACTCATTATATTATCTTTTCCAAGAAATTTTTGTTTCTTACTAAATTATTACATTTAATACATTTTATTACATAAATAACAATTTCAAATAAAATTAAATCTCTCTCTCTCTCTTTCACTTGATCGCCGAGGCATTCCCCGCCCCCACCACATTTTCCCCCTCAATTTGTTTCATTTTCTTCTTTTTATAATACAACAAACCCTAATTTACTTAACATATATATTCATTTACACTCTCTCCTCATTTCTACTCTTTCAAAAATTTTAACAAAGCAAAATCCTCTCTTCTTCTCTCCTTTGTGCCGTGACCACCACCACCCACACACACACTTAAGTTCATTTCTTCATCAAATCCTTCTTTAGGTGATGATTCTTGAGCCTTACTACTACTTAATCTTGTAATGGCAAGATTATTCATGTGTCTTTTCACTTTAAATCCCCATGAGCAAGTGCTAGGGATAAGAGAATGCTAATATATGAATATCAAGCCATCACAAGAGTAGATCTTGTGTTTAATGAGCTTTTTTTGAAATATTATCATGTTTATGCATATAAAAGTAGAGATCTTGCATGAAAAATATATGTTCATACTCTTAAACTCCTTTTCATGCACTATAAGTAGTAGATCTAGCACTTAGACACTCATATTATACTTGACATTCATGTTCATATAGATATTTTGTATTTTTATGCATTAATGCTCATAAAGATTTAGTCTTGTATATATAAATGTGATAGTTGGTAGATCTTTATGTGGATAAGACAAGGAACTTCAAAAGAAAAGGTTTTTGTTAGAAAAGTTCAAAAGAAAATTCGTATGAATTGCAAACCCTATTTTATAAATCCTTGTAACAACTTTGACTACTCATGTTTTATATGCAAAATGAAGGATATAAGTAATAGATATCACTAATTAATGATTTTTATAAGTTGAAACAAGTATGGATGAGAGTAATGTGTAAAACAAGAAGTGGAATCAAGATGGAAAATTTTGAGTTAGTAGTCAACTTGTAAAATTCGTAACTTTGGATGATGCCTATGTAAACACCTATTATTCAAGCACAAAATGAATGTTTGATGTGTTAAATGAAGTCCTTAAGTAGTGGATATAGTAAAGTCTTAAATTTTAATGCATTACACAAGTTTTCCCCAAAAGAATCATTCAAAAAGTGAATTTTCTTAAATTCGGATTTTTGAGTAAAGCCTATTTGAAAACATAATTGCAAAGTGAAAAATGTAAATTTTTATGTAGAAATGAAGGTCTTGGGTAGTATAGGTGATGAAGACTCATTTTGAAATAAGATAGCTAAAAATTCCTAAGAATAAAATCCAAAACACTAGTGTGGTGTCAAAATTAGAAAAGTGGACTTCAAGAAGTAGTTATTGTTGGAGTCTTGCAAAATTAAGGAGTTCGAAAGTTTCTTTTACCAAAAATCGTCAAGATCATGCATACATTGAACTCATCACATTTCATTCATGATAGTGAATCATTCATACTTCATATATACTTGAATCATCAACTAGATACATTTCAAACAAGTGCAAAAACTATTTTTCGGAAATGGGAATGGTTACTGGTCAGATCTGATCCCTCTGTTTTCGTGACCTAAATGTTTTCAAAACTTGGAAATAATATTATAATTAGGTAGATCTTTTGAAGTAGATAGAAATCGATAAAAAATTTGTGAAATTTCGAGTTAAAATGACCAAGTTATATCCATTTTAAGTTAGGACTTCTGCAAATAGCGAGAATCACGATTTTTATTAGTTTTGAGACGTAGATTGGATTAGTTAAGTGATGAAGTACTCATTAGGGTATTTTTCTTTAGTAGGTGATCCCGAGACCGGCGAATCCTTACCACCCGATTACTACTATTAAAAGATCGGCATACCATGGCCGAGTGAGTATCACTTCCAATTTCAATTATTGCTTGTGATTGTAATGATAGCTGCACTAATTACTTAGCAAAGATAAAATGAATATGCATGATGGGGTTGAATGGGAATTAAATTTGTCTGCTGTTGTTATGTGAAGTTGAATTTAAAGAATATCGCAGCCAGATGATAAATCATTGCTTGCATAGATGAGTTAGGATTGATTTTCTGCGAATATTGTTTAACCACCTAAATGAACTGGTATAATTGATTATTCAAAATTAAAGATGAACTTGAACTCATTCATAACACGATGGGGATGGAGCATTAGCAATTGTTGGTTTTTCGTGATCCATAAAACGAATATGAGTTGGTTAATCGTGATCCATAAAACGAATATGAGTTGGTTAATCATGATCCATAAAACGAATATATGAGTTGGTTGACCATGAGCCTAAATGGTGTTGTACCGCAGGATTCGTTAATCTAGTAACCTAGGATGGAGGGCGCAAGTCCATCCACATATGATTTCCGGCTAATCATATGTTTGTTGAATTCGCGTGTTTGATGCATACCATTTGTCTGATTAATCACTTGCTTGAATGATATGTTTTAATTGCAATATGGAAGTTTTCAGTCACTAAGCTAGTATAGCCTATGCCCCTATAGTTTTTATTTGTTGCAGCACGAGTTTATTTGGCTTAGGCCAAGGCAGGCTACAGCTCAGGTACATGAGCTAGGCGTTTCCTACAGAAGTTATATTCAATTTTTTGTTTAAACTTCCACATGAAACCAAAAGACTCTGGATGAATGTAATGGACCTTTAATATTCTTTTGTGGGGGAATGCCCCTTAGACTTTGTAACTTTTATATATGCGTTTGATTTATTATCTAATGCTATTGAATGCCGCATTAAACATCTTAACTCTATTGAATAGAGTATTCTATTGTCATAAAAGGGACGTCTTACATCCATACAAGACTCTCGAAAGACTCGAATAGTAATTCAAGGGTCTTATATGGCATGTGGCAGACTGTTACGTTTAGGATACTCCTATGGGGCGTGACAAACACAGCAGCAGCTAACTTCAGATCATGGGTAGGGTAATTCTGCTCATGAGGCCTAAGTTGTCGCGAGGCATACGCAATCACTTTTCCATCTTGCATCAACACACACTCGAGACCATTTCTAGAGGCATCGCTATGCACTGTATAAGGTTTCTCGGTGTCTGGTAGAACCAAAATTGGGGTGGAGACAAGTCTTTTCTTGAGTTCTTGAAAACTTTATTCTCTCTTATCAGTCCAAATGAATTTTTCATCCTTCTGAGTCAACTATGTTAGGGGTTTAGCTATGGTAGAGAAATTCTTTACAAACTTCCTATATTATCCAGCCAATCCGAGAAAACTTCTCACTTCAGTAATAGTCTTAGGTTGTCTCCAATCCATCACTGCCTTGATTTTATCAGGGTCTACCAATATACCCTCTCCAGATATGACATGTCCAAGGAAAGATATCCTATCTAACCAGAAATCACACTTAGATAATTTGGCGTACAACTTATGCTCATGCAAGGTCTGTAATGCCATTCTTAAGTGTTCTTTATGTTGTTCTTGTGTCTTAGAGTAGATTAGAATATCGTCTATAAAGACTATCACATACTTATCCAACAAAGGTTTGTATACTCGATTCATGAGATCCATAAAAGCTGCTGGTGCATTGGTTAAACCGAAAAGCATTACTAAAAACTCATAATGTTCGTAGGGGGTTCGAAAAGCCGTCTTGGGTACATCCTCTGGCTTGATCCTTAACTGATGGTATCCTGACCGTAGATCAATTCTTGAGAAGACACTAGCTCCTTGAAGCTAGTAAAAAAGATTGGGAGTGGATACTTATTCTTGATGGTGACTTTATTGAGCTCCCAATAATCGATGCACAAATGCATTGAACCATCCTTCTTTTTCACGAACAAGATTGGTACTCCCCAGGGTGATACACTTGGTCGAATGAAACCTTGATCTAGTAAGTCTTGTAACTGAGTCTTCAGCTCCTTTAGCTCCACTGGTGCCATCCGGTATGGTGCCTTCGATATCGACTCCGTGTTCACCAATAGGTCGGTTTCGAAGTCGATTTCCCTCTTTGGTGGTAATCCTGGTAATCCGTCAGGAAATACATCTGAAAATTCCTTAATTATGGGTATAGATTCCAACTCAGGTTTCTCTTCTTCTTTCTCCTATATGGCTACGCTACTCAAGTCAATCCCTTCATCGTCCATTAACAGCTCGAACGAGTTCAACTTCATCGTGGATTCTTGTCATGCCCCAAAAGGTACCCTAAACGTGGCAATCCACTGTACACAATATTAAAGCCTAAGAATGACCGCTTCAGTCACGCGAAGGCTTCCATACTATGTACAAGGCGTCTAACACATGGAGGAGACACATCGAAGTGATACATTTCATATTGATACAACATGAGTAACAACTTAAAGGAAATACAATTCATTATACTTCAAATATAATTCACTATACTTTAATTTCAATTTATCAAAAGATTTCACTACATAAAACTATTACAAAGCAATTCACAAAACCTAGCTAATATCTTCAAGCATTCTTACTTCCGGCCAGAATCTCGAAGTCATACTCAGCTCCAATCGTCTCGATCCCCATGTAGCATTTTGAGTTAACCTATTTAATCAAACATCTATTGGGGTATAAGCTACACTACCTTAATGAGAATTCCCTTAATTTCATACCATAACAAGCAAGTTATAAGTCATCCATATGCTATGCATGAACAAACACATGAGCAGACAATTATGTATGGGTATCCGGAACCCATACATATAACGGATTTACGCCATCCGTATCTTGGGTAAGGGATGGTATTGAAAGTCTACACGATCGCTGCTAGACCCGAGCCCCCTAGGCTCATAACACTCGACTCGGCTAGGCTCATATATGGAATGCATCCTCGGGGCGTCTTAGTTTCCTATGAATGAGCTTTGATACCGGGTCTCATTATCCAAACGAATCCTCAGACCATACCGATCGACCTGCGTAGGAGTAGCATGTTATCAATTGCAACATGTTCGATGCGATGTATGACCAATTTAATTTTTTGCTTTGGTCAAATCATTCATACATTCTTTAGAGTGACCAACCAATATCATATACATAAACACAAATAATATGAATAGTACTGTTATCCAATCGAATCATGGTTTCGATATGTTTTAGTATTCTTTGGCATACATACATCAAAGTCTCATCATCTATCCCATCCCCATTCATATCGGTTTTTATCTTGTTCCTATAATTCTAATGTAATTAGATACAAGCACAAATAAGGTAACAAGATAAGAAGAAGACTCGCTCGGCCATTGGATCATCGGTCTCTTAGTAAAAGTAATCCGGTGGTTGGCAATTTTCGATTTCAGGGTCACCTAAAAGGGAAGAAATACCCTAATAAGTATTTCATCACTTAACTAATCCAAACTATTTTATACAAACTATCAAATTCGTAATTATCGTCCTAAGCGGGAATTCCAACTTAAAACGGCCATAACTTGATCGTTTTAACTTGGAATTTAGCAAATTATATATCGATTTCTATCTACTTCGAAAGATCTATCTAATTCTAATATTACATTTAAGTTTTTAAAAATTTAAATCTTTGAAAAGATCGGATCAGATCAGAACAGTAGCAAAAACCGATTTAGAAAATTGATTTTGTGAAAGTTTATGACGTTTCTACTATCCAAAGCAAGCATACATGCAAAAGGAGCAAGTTACTAACATAAATGATATGTCATGAGATATGTATGCACATGTTCTTGATGATAAAGAATAAAATAAATTTTTAGAAAACTTTTTCCTTGTAAGACTTTATGAAAAATCAACCTAGAAAGACTAGTCTTATATTCTTGACAATCCCCACTTGTTTTTAGAAAAATTCCTTGATAAAATATATTTATTCTTGTTAAAATTAAGTCCTCATTGTGTATATTCCTTAAGGCCTTTGTTTATCAATAAAAATTTCCATTTTACACTTTGTAAACATGTTTTTAAAATTGGTTCATCCTAAAATCTGAATTTTGTAAAAATTGTTTTTGTGGTAATTCCTTTAAGTAAAAATCATTTGATATATAGAAAATTAAGGCTCAACCATACCTAACCGCTAAGGACTTCATTTCTTTAATAAAACTTCTATTTTGAGTTTGGAAAGTAAGTATTTTCATGCCATTACTTCATTATTATGAATTTCTTAAAAGGACAAGTAACTCAAATTTTTCTACTTTATTTCTACAAATGCATCATGTATATATGTAATACCTACAAGCTATTGTTATGAAGGTTATGAAATGATCTATCTATATGTATACATATAGAACCAAGAATTCTTTCTGAAAACTTTTACTTTGCAAAACTTTGAATTTTACTAGACTTAATAAAAGTAGTTTTTCTTCTTATAAAGTCATACTTACGTTTATCAAAACTCAACCTTGATGACCTATATAATCATCACCTTCATTATTTCAATAAAAACCATCATTTTGGGGCTAGAAAATAGATGTTTAAATAGGTGGTTTGCCTAAGTATGAATTTTACAAAATTTTAAAGAATGAAAACATTGTTTAACCTATTCTTGGAAACCATTTGTTGTTCTAAGATTATATTTTGATAAACTTCTCTTATCCTTGTCAAAACTTGGTCTTTGTTACATATATTCCCTAGGACTTCCATTTTCCTATAAAAATTATCATTTTGGCATTTGGAAATAGGTGTGTAAATGATGGCTATTTTCAAATCCGAATTTTGAAAAATTCATTGGAGTTTGTTTTGTTTGTAAAACTCATTTAGTCTTTCAAAAACCATTTCCTAATCAAATATACCCCTTAAGGCTTCCATTTCTTTAATAAAAATCTTGTTTTGAAGTTGCAAAATGGGTTTTCAAAATTAGTCTTGGTTGAGATCCAAATTTACAAAATTTATTTTTAGACATATCTTTTGATAAAATCAATCTAAACTTATGAAAATCCATCCCTTACATATCCTATCTTAAGAGTCTTCCATATCTTGAATAAAAACTTCATTTTTAAGTTGGAAAACATGTTTTTAAACTATACCTTGGCCTAAATCCGAAAATAGAGTTTTGTTATGAAAAATAATCTTTGAAAATCATCTTTAAACCATATAAAATGAAGTCTTGATGATATATATACATTAAGCCTTCATTATCTCAAGTAAAAATTTCATTTTGGCACTTGGAAAGTGGTTTTTAAAATGGGTCTTGCCTAGATACGAATTTCACTATTTTTGTTTAAGTTCAAAACCAAGATCTACACTTTTTATGAGCATAAATATAAAAGAAATCCATTGTAGTAAGCTATAAACTCATAGATCTAAACATAAACATGATCAAAGTTACATAAAAGCTAGATCTACAAAATATAACTACTTCTAACAAGAAAATAATAATATTACAAGAGAGTACTCATGGATAAGAGGAGTGTTTCATTTTGGCATCATCATCTTTAGCTTTTAAGCTTATGAAAAGTCATTTGATGCATGAAACTCTCACTATACTTTACCTATATCATCTATGGAAGCTTTGGACAAGAATTTTATCAAAGGATCCTTAAGAAATATGTATGGGAGCTCAAATAAGAAATAGGGGCAGCAAGGTTTTCATGTAAGAACAAGAGAAAATGAAGAAAGAAAGAGAGGAAAAATAGAGAGAAAAAGGTAAGGAATGGTAAAGGTTTGAAGGTGTAAATGTGAGAGAGAGAGAGAGAAGGAGTTTTAAGACACTTTAATGAAGTGAAAAAAAATGGTAGCAAGAAAGGTCCCAAAGCTGGCGTGAAATAGAGGAGGAGAGAGAGAAGTTTGGTTTTTGACTTGAAAATGTAATGTGTAATTAATGTGTAAGTATAGCTTCTTGAAGAAGGATTGAAATATGTTTATTTAATCAAATTGGGAGCATTTCAAGGGACAAAAGGAAGCAAAAAAGAAGTCAAAATCTACCATGAAGTGATACATGAAATGTAGAAAGAGTAAAGTGAAAAAGAAGTAATGTATGAAAAGTGTACAAAAGGTATGGGTTTGTAAGAGTACTTTTTTAATAAATAAAATAAAAATAAGAAAAATATAGAAAATACATTCCAAATATTTGTAGCAGATTTTTCATAATTAAAATAAGATAATTAATTAATTTATTTTAGTGAATTATCAAATAAGCTACCGGTATGATCAAAATACGCGAATATGAGCTATAAATGATATTTTTATAACCCGAAAAATTCTAAAAAAATATTTTATGAAAATAAAATATTTTTTAAATATTTTTCAATTACTAAATTAATTTATTTTATTTTTAGTATGGGGTCTTAAACAGAAATTGATCCCGTGAAAACCCGAAATGTACTAAATTTTGGAAAAACAAAATTTTCTAGGATATATAAAATATTTATCTAAAAATAGAAGGGTTTATAAGAATAATAAAATTGTGTAATGAAATAGAAGTGAATAGTGCAAAAGACTAGTTAATTACTGGTAGTAAAGAAATATGAATGTAATCGCAAAAATCAGATAATACTAGTTATTGAAAAATTGTAAAACTGATATTTTGGAAATCCTTATGAAAATACGAGTCTAATGGTATTAGTGGTATATTTTTGATATCTCGAGCCCGGAGATACGCTTTTCAAAGTTTGTATCTAAACAGATTCGAAATAGGTCAAAAATTTACTAATATGATATTTTTAAGCGATCTTATATTACTACAGGTTATTTTGCACACTTAAACTACACCTTGGCCTCTAGGTTCAAGAGCGCAAGATTGCCGGACTTAAACTACTATATTCCATTTAGGGTTTCCGGATGATTTTTTGGTTTAGATCTTTGGCAATTTGGAAACTGATGTTTTATGTTTATACAACATATTTAATTTGAGAAATTTATTTTAAATTTTATTTTTGTAAGTATTTAATATCTCTCAATGTTTTTGGAATTCTTGAATTGAGTTTTATTTCCAAAGGTTTATTGTTATTTACTTTTTAATAATTTGTTTTTGGGTTATATATTACCCGATTTTACAATTCAGAGTTAAGCATGGAATTTGTTGTACGTAATGATTTTGAATTTGAAGACTGATGAGTTCTTATTTTATTTTTAAGGAATCTCATTTTCTCAAGATTAAGAAATTTCTAGATTCGTTCGTGATTTAGGACTAGTTGAAGTTCGGTTTTAATTTGGAGTCATTTTTAAAGTTTATTTTTGATGTTTATTTTTGAATTATTTATTGGAATTTTCTAGGGCTTACAATTCTCCCTTAAATACTCTCTTATTTCCATCTTGACTCTTAAACTTCACTTCTTTCTGTCTACAATCCACTAACGCTTTAACAGATGTCAACCAACTCCTTCCTAAGATTACTTCATATTTGCTCATTTCTAAAATTATCAAGTCACACTTAGTGTAACATCTTTCTATTTCCATGGGACAATCTTTAAGCATTTCCTTAGTTGACACCATGCTTTCGATGGTGGTCTTAACTCGAAAACCAGTAGCGATAGTATCTATGGGTAAGCTAGTTTGTTTAGCCAGACTAGCGGTGATAAAGGAATGCGTAGCTCCGGTGTCGAACAAAGCATAAGCGGTTTGACTAGCTACACGTATATAACGTGCACTCAGATTTTATACTAATCATGAAATGGGTATACTTAGCCTATCTATTGCTATGGACTTACAGGCTAAGAATTAAATGCATGGTACTTAATTAACTTGCATCATAAAGGTAAAGGGTTTCTTATTCTAACCTATCACTAGACCAAAATCGAGGCCACAATCTCCATCCAAGGCTGCTATCTCAGCTCCTTCATCATCTGATTCTTCATACACCCACTGTCCTTCCAAGTTATAAATCCTTATTCCACGAACAACTGCTCTAGAATGGCTTGGGTTGCTTCCTTCAGTTTTACCAAGAGGTCTAGCTGGGGCATTCTTCCTTTGTGGGCATTCATTGGCAAAGTGCCCAGTTTGCTTGCACACAAAGCAGCGGTGGAAGCTTCTTTGGGCAATCGCTAATCTTGTGGCTAGGGTCTCCACAAAAATAACATTTGTGTTGGAGCAAGGGGCACCTCTTTGGGTAATGATCCTCTTTACGCTTCCAGCATGATACTTTGACCTTTGATGCCTCCCTGTTGCCACTAGCACTTCTTTTGTAGCTGTTGAAGGTCTTAAACTTCTTGTTTTGGAAGCTGGGACCATAACTGTCTTGAGTCCTTTTCCGAACACAAAGGTTTTCTTCTCCGTCACTTTACTCTTTCTCTTCTTAGCTCCTTCTATAATGCAAGCTCTTTCAACAAGTTCACGGAGGGTCCTTAGATCCAATTCTTCCAGTCACATCCTCAAGTCCTCATCCAGGTACTCAAAAATACTTGTTTTTTAACTCTTCACTGTATCTGAAAGATTCTAATGCATATTGGAGTAAGTGACTGAATTCCATCTCATACTGTTCGATTGTTCTTCATTTTTAGGATATGTGAAGGAAGCCTCCACTATACTGCACTCTCAAACATCCAGGAAAATAATTTTTCAAGAACTCCCTTCTAAAGGCTGCTTAGGTCACAGGTGGTAGCAACTCTCTACTTTTTTATTCCAACCACACCCTAGCGTTGAATCTCAACATATAAGTGCCATAGTCCAAGCGAAGGTGATGGGCCACTTTAAAGGCAGCAAATGATCTTTCAATTTGCGCTAACCAATCTTTTGCTTCATCTGGTTTTCCAAAACTCCCATCAAAGTATCGATTACTTTTGAAGAAGTCTGGTAAAGAACTTCAATAAGGTCGAGGTGGCGGTGGTACTGGCAAAGGAACAGTTTAGGATTCAGGTTTTGGTGGTGCTGGTGCCTCTACTATTGCTTTAGGTGCATTAGTAGCTGGTGGCGGTGCATTCTGTGCATGCTGCATGAAGTTGTTGACCAATCCAGCTAATTGGTTAATATCTGCCCAAACATCGCCTTGTTAATTTGGTGGGGGATTTGGTGGTGCCACTGGTTGGCCTGCTTGTGGGTTTTCTAGTTCAGCTGGACCATTATTGGATGCATGACGTTCTCGTCTCCTACCTCGTCTGTTAATTATTCTTAGTTTTAGACTTCTTAAATCTTTGCAAGAGGGAGAAAGATCGGAAATATCAGAAATTTGCACAGGAAATATATTCAAAGTAATCAAATCCAAAAATCATTAAATCATACACAAGATACTTTTCATTACTAAAATGGAAGAGGGTGATAATCCTTACATAATCTGAGAAGGTTAGGACTAATCTCAACAAAAGAAAGTACTTAGAAATAGGAAATACTTAAAACATATTGAAAACAAAGCATTCATGCATCATAAACAAAGATATGCCTATCCTAATTCTAGGAAAAAGGCTATTAGACTCGTCGGGGTTTTGCTTAGCTCCTTCTCTTCTTTCTTCTTCATGGTGATGGTGTCGGGTTCATGCTTCGGCTGGTGGAACCCTTGGGCCTCTTGACAAATAGTCGCAGATATTGACTTACTGTCATCCTCTTTCCTTTTTCTTTGTATCTTGACGTGATTTCAGCCTGTGATGGCCATCTATCTTCTTACGCTGAAATCCTATCTCCTTGGGTGGTGTCATTGGTTGCTTCCTGACCTCCTTGATTTCCTCCTGCAGGTGCTACTGCTATGGTAAGGGTTTGAGACCTGCTCCTTAAAAATCCACTTGGTCTAAAACCATTTCTCTAGTACGGGTTATCTCTCCTTCTTTCCTCTTCAGAGTCGGAGATCATTACCAGGTTGTTTCTTGAAATTATCTCCATGGGAACATCTTGCCTTAACCTTCGGGGAAGTACCGAACTAGGGATCAAGGGACTATCCTCCCAAAGAGATGTGGACGGAGTCTCCATAGGTTTTGGGTCTTCATTTGGATCTTCTTCCATTTCTCCATTTCCTTTGTTTTCCTAAGCATCTTCCATGATGAAATTCTTGTTCGAAATTACATCAAGGTGCATTTCGATGAAGTATAATAGGAGGTTGCATTCCGATGGCATTGGAACGATACGTCTATAGGCGGCATACTAGTAGTAACATTCCTCCACATCAACTCTCAAGCAGTCGCTGTAGTCTGCCAACTCGTCATGCGCATAGATGTAGAGGGGTCCTAACTTATTCTATGTTCGGAAGTCTGGGTCCTTTCGGGTTCCTTCAGCCTTTAAGATAAAGGTCATTTCTTGCAGCATGGTCTCCTTATACATAAAAACCATCATCTTTTCTACTACATAGATCACCTCCACATCACTCCACCTTCTTCTGCTAAGGGCGTCAAATCTCAGCTCCTCGGGCAAATTCCTCCATAAAGAATGTTTCATACCCTTCCTCCACAGCTTAAACATCTCTCTGGCGATTCGGGGTCTTCTACTAACGCGAATTCTTCACATATGACTCTCAACCTAAGGTGGTAGTTCACAAAGGTCTCATATGGGTCCTTAAGGAAATTTCGGGATTTTTCTTTACTTTAGGGAAAGTTAACTATCCATAGAACAAATATGATCAGATCATAAGCTCAAGTTCTAACTTCTTACTATCTATCTTAAAGGCTATTTCTACTATCTTTTATCTAAAAACTTACGCTCTGATACCAACTTAAACTGTCACAACCCGGAGGGTACCCTAAACATAGTAGTCTGCCGCATATAATATTAAAGCTAATAAATGACAACCTTAGTCATGTAGGAGCTTTGATATCACATGCAAGGCGTGCTTTCAAGATAGTAGGAGACTCACAGGGGTATTACATTTAAGTAGATAATAAAAGCAAGAAAGAACTTATATAAATAAACATGATATATTCATTTAGATAATAATCTTTTACAACTTCTTGGGGGCATTCCCCTGTCTTAAATAGTCTTGCTAAACTAAGCTATAAACAAAGAAACATATGTAACATAAGCCTACTATAGAGATTTTTCCTAGAAGTCTATGTTCAAAACTAAATACATATAACTTCTCCCAAAAACTCCTAGTTGCTTAAGCTCATACCTGGCAAACGGGGCTCCTCGGTGCCAACCATAGACAATCGTACTATAACAAAAAGCTATAGAGGTACAAGCAAAACTAGCTTAGTGAGATAATTCCTATCTATAAAATATTTCCATAATTCAAACAAGTATTTAAACAATCATATGAGAATGCACCAATCACATGAGCAAACAAAATACGCAAGATTAACCATAAACCATGTGTAGCATGGATTTTACGCCCTTCATGTCGGGGGTTGGGTGGTTACAGGCCCATATGACCATCAATATTTGCAGATTTGTTGGCTCCTACTTGCCCGGTAGACTTTCCAGCTTCTACTTGCCCGTATAGACTTTTTGGCTCCTACTAGCCGCCACTACAATTCCTCGTTTCCCCATACAAAGAATAGTAGTGAAAATGCTGTGACTCATCAATATGATATGCATGAATTATTTTCAATATAGGTTTAATCAATTATTGTTGAATTCAAGTTAAAGGCAATCAACACAATATTCATCAATACAAGAGAACATAAATTATTTACCACTTCCTCTTTCGATATTCTTAACTTTTATTTCAATCAATCATGAATTCAAGTCATACACAACATTCATTCATTTATCTTTTCCTTATTTTCTAGTGCTACTACTTACAAGCACAAATAAGGAAATGTAACTAGTAAGGGATTAACTCACTCCATGACAAACGCTCCTAATCGAAGTAGTCCTCCGGAAAGGCGATCTCGATTCCTCCTTCACCGAAACAAGATGAAATTCCCAAAATGAGTCTTTCATAGAATTTTGAGTAGGTAGAAAACGATATATATTATGCGAAATTCCGAGTTAAAATGAGCAAGTTATGGCCATTTTAAGTTGAAATTTCCTCTAATCCGTTTTTACCGCAAATTTAAGATAGCTAATATAATAGTTTGTGAAACCCTTAAAATTTATATACATATATTTATTGACTCATATCATATATATGAATCTGTCTCAAACCATGAATTTTAGGTAAAAGTAAAGTCTTCTAAAGATTTTGGAAAAGTGAAATTTTTTTGAAAATTTCTTTTATTTTGCTTAGAGAATATCTCAAGTTATTTTAAATGAGTATTTTTCTTTTCCTTAATTTCATTCCCTTATTCTTTAAGTTTCCAAAGAATGATTTATATTTTCTAAGCTTAATTTCTAACACTTTTTGAAAGTAATAACAATCTTATTTTTATAGAAATAATTTCCTTATTTCATAAGATCATTCTATTTTTATAAAAGAGATTTCTTGATGTTTGTCAAAACTAGCATTTGATGAAAAAGTGAAGTTTTAGTAAATCTTTTGTTTTCTCAAGAAGTTCTTTCCATGTATGTATGGTAAAAGTTCCTATGAACTTCTCTAGATTTCTTAGAAAAGTTTGTTAAGATAAATTTCTAAGTTTTTATGAAAAATTACTTCCTACTATTATTTTTATAAAAAAATTTCTATTTCAAAAGAAAACTTTTTCTCCTTTATATTATTGAGACAAAATCATTATGTTCATGCATGGATATGAATCATAAAATTATAAAAACATAAGAAAGACATAATAATTAAAGAAATAAACTAGTAGAGAATAAATCAAGTATTGGAACCTTAGCTTCATCAGGGTATCTCGGAACTAAGAATAGACTAGTCCCATAAAGAAAAAGAAAATGTTTTGATTTGATGAGGACAAGTCTAAGACCAGAAAGACTAGTCTTAAAAACGATATAAAAGTAAATGAATTGCAAGGAAAGTAAATAAATTGCAAGACAATGAGCTTATACGCTCTAAAAGATATATATATATATATATAGCTGCAGAGATATACTTAGCTACATATATATAAAAGCAACATAAAGAAAATAGATTCATAAACAAAAACAAAGTATGAACCTATTGTTGCTTTCTTTAACCTTCATGGTTTAAAAAACACACACTAAGCTCATACTAAGTAAATGAACGCTTTAGAAAGTTAAAACTATTACCTATAGAAGAAGTAGAAACTAGAGAAACTTAAGAAAGTTTATGGAGAGATTTTTGGGGAGTAAGTTTAGTGTATGAAAAGTGTGAAAGAAGTGGAAAGAAGAGGGGATATTTATAGGGAAATGTGGAAGGAAATTTGTATTAATTAAATAAATTAAAATTGAAACAATTTGAGGAGGAGAGGGGCATGGCCGATGCTACATGAGTGTAAGAGAGGAGTGAATTTTTTTTTTTTTTTTTTTTTGTTAATGAAAAGTAAGATATGAAAGATGTGAAGTTGTATTGAAAATGAAAATTGCAAGAAAGTAGAGTATGGTTTGTAAGGTAGGTTGTAAGAAAAAGTAGAGATAGATAAATAGTGTAGAATAGTAGTAAATAGTGTAATGTAAAGTAGACATGACAATTTAAGTACCGGTAGTAAAAAAATACGCGTATAATTGCGATATCTAATATTTTTAGTTATCGAAGAATTATGAAATTGATATTTTCGAAAACCTTATTTTTACGAGTCTAACGGTATATTCAGAATATTTTTACCAATCTGAGCCTGAGACACGTTTTTCGATAACTGTGTCCGATCGTACTCGAGACAAGCTGCGGTTTAACTAATATGATATTTTTAACCTTCTCAAGTTATTACGAACTATTCTACATACTAAACTCTTACTTACTTTCTTAGGTTTGCTTAAAAGGGAATGCCGAACTTGAATGGTAACAATTGACTAGGGTTTTCTTGACTTTAGGATTCCGGTTGACTTTCTAGTTAGGGTTTAAGCTTAACTGATCACAAAACTTAGGGGTTTATAATGGCTATGTCCGAGAAGCTACTTTCCTCAGGTATAGCTTTTGGAACTTAAGGAGCTTTTTGAAGAAGTCAGGGCCTAGGTGTAGGCATAGACTTCTAGTTGAATCTCCTAAATCAATATATATAATGGTTGTTGTAAGAGACTTTTAGGATTTAAGAACTTTTAATATTTTGACAAGGGTATGCCCCTTAGCTCATGTAATAGACTAATCTAGCAATAACTGTTATGATTTACTTTCTTATTGCTATCTATGTCTCATTAAGTTATTTCAATTCAAAGTATGGTTTCCTATATGTTGAATGTGAGCCTTACACCCAGTGTTTAAACTCATGGAGTGACTAAGGTTGTCATACTTGAGTTTAGATATCGAGTGTGGCGAACTATCGTGTTTAGAGTACCCTTTGGGGCATGACAGTTTAAGTTGGTATCAGAGTATTGTTAAGAATCTACAATCATAGCTTTGATTAATAGCTTTAAGGAGAAATAAAAAGAAATGACTAAGATAGGATAAGAATAAAATAAAGAAGGCTTAGATAAGAATAGCAGGGGTAGTATGGGTTTTACAATTCTAATTCTTTCTTCTTTTGTGAATAGCTTACTTTTAGTGAAGCCCGCCTAGCGGCAAGGTAAATGCATAAGCAACCCGACGAGTCCTTGGTTGAATACCATTTAAGAACTAGGGTCTTGCGAAGACTTTGTTTAGCTGGTCGCCTAGATCAATCCGAGAGATGTTTAAATTGAAAAGAAGGGTTGATGAACACTGAGTGGCATAAAGTAATGACCAACATAGAGTATTCTCACACCTCGAAAGATACCCTAAACGTGGCTGTAAACCCCAGTTTTCTACTAACGAGAAGTTTCGAAAACCGGAATCCAAAACCCTAAACCGGAGTAGCTTAAGCTTAAGAGAAACCTAGGAACCCTGGATCCGGCTTTCCTTCATTTCAAAATAAAAAACTTTTGTAAAATATTTTAATAATATTGTATATTTTCAAACCATAAAAATATCTGATTTCGAAAAAATTTTCTATTCCGAGCCTTCCTGAGATCCATTACGGAAAAGCGAGCCCCAAAACTCAAAATTCGAAAAATATTCAGGAATACTCTTTAGAACCGAAATTTAATAAGGATTTCAAAAATATAAATTTTATAATTTTTCGGTTTATAAAAATTATAGATATAGCCTTTTTCTCGCATTTTATTTACTACTGGTAAAGTAATTGTCTTGTTACTATTCACTACTATTCACAAGTATAACCTACTACACTCACAAGCCACTCCCTAATCTTACATCCTTACAAATACTCAATTACATTTTCTTTTCCAATAAAAATTTGTCTCTTAAAGAATTATTAAAAAATTAAGACTTTTATTACATAAATTACAAAACAAAATAAATTTAAACTCTTCGTCTCTCCTTCCCACTCCAAAATAGGAGCCCCCCCTTCTTAATTGCCTTAATTTGTTTTATTTTATTCCTTTATTATAATTAAACAAACCCTAATTTATTTACTATATATATATATATATATATTCTTTTACATTCTATCTCTTTCATTCATTTCATTTGTTTCAAAAATCACAAACTCTCTCTCTTTTTCCTTCATTGCCGTGACCCTCTAGCACCCACACACACACTCACACAAGTTCATTTCTTCTTCATTTCCCACTTATTTCAAGCTTTAGCATAAATCCTAAACCTTTTTTACACTAAACCTTGTAATGGCAAGACCATTCATGAGTGTTTTCACATTTAAGTCCCCATGAGCACTTGCTAGGGACAAGAAAATGCTACTACATGAATATCAAGCCATCACAAGAGTAGATTTTGTGTTTAAATGTGTTTTGTTGGATTATCTTCATGTTCATGCAGACAATAGTAGAGTAAAGTAGAGATCTTGCATAAAAATCCATGTTCATGTTTTCAAACTCCATTTCATGCATCATAAGTAGTAGATCTAGCATTTAAATGCTCATATTATACTTGGCAATCGTGATCTCATGAATATTTTGTGTTTTAATGCATTAATGATCATAAAGGTTCTGTCTTGTATATATAAATATGGTAGTTAGTAGATCTTTAGTTAGATGAGACAAGAAACTTAAAAAGGAAAAATTTTTGTTTGAAATGTTCAAATGAAAATTCGGATGACTTCAAAACCATGCTTTAAAAACTCCTTTATCAACTTCAAAACTTGTGTTTTATGTGAAAAATGAAGGCTATTGGTAATAGATATCATTAAGTGATGATTTTTATAAGTTAGAATGAGATTTGATAAGAAGAATATGCAAAACAAAGAGTAGAAATAAGATAGGAAATTTTGAGTATTCGTAATTTTGGAGTATTGTCATGAAAACACATATTTTCCAAACCCAAAATGAAAGTTTATTTAAGAAATTAAGTCCTTAAGGGATAAGTATAATAGAGCCTTAAATCTTAATGTATCAAATAATTTTTTCTCAAAGAAATCACTCAAAAACTAATTTGTCAAAATTCGGATTTTGGAATAACCCCCATTTGAAAACATGTTTACAAAGTGTAAAATGGAAATTTTTATGTAGAAATAAATGTTCTAAGTAATAGATATAATGAAGACTCAATTTTAACAAGGATAATTAGATTTTCTTAAGAAATAAATCCATAACAAATGGAAATGATCAAAGTTAGGAAACTAGTTTTCTTAAAAGTAAATAGTAATGGAGTCTTACAAGTAAAAGTTTCTAAAATTTCCTTTTAGTAAATATTATCAAGAGCATGCATACATTAAACTCATAACATGCCATTCATGATAGGAAATCATCAATATTGCATGTATGATTGATTTATAAAGTAGAAACATTTCGAACATTTACAAAACTATTTTTCAGAATTGGAAATTTCTATTGATTAGAACTTATCGGAATATTTCATGACCCAAAAATTTTCAAAACTTGAAAATAATATTAGAAATAGATATATCTTTTGAAGTAGATAGAAATCGATATATAATTTGCGAAATTCCGAGTTAAAATAACTAAGTTATAATCGTTTTAAGTCGGGACTTCTGCAAATAACGAGAATTACGAATTTACTAGTTTTGTTAAATAATTTAGATTAGTTATGTGATGAAATACTTCTTAGGGTATTTCTTCCTTTTTAGGTGATCCCGAAATTGACGAATCCCTACCACTAGATTATTTTTACTAAGAGATCGGTGATCCAATGACCAAGTGAGTATTACTTCCGATTCCATTTATTGTATGTGATTGTAATGATAGATTGCATTAGATATTTGGTAAAGATAAAATGGATATGCATGATGGGGATGAATGGGAATCATGTATGGTTTTTGTTGATATGAGAAATTGAAAATAAGAATATCAAAGTCGGGTGATTAACTATTGTATGTATAGATGAATTAGGATTGATTGTCTGCAACTATTGATTGATCACTTAAAGAATTGGTATAATTGACTATTCGGAATTGAATATAAATATGGACTCATTCATATCATAAATGGGGATGGAGCATTAGCATTGGTTGGTTGCCGTGATCTAAAATGGTGTAAAAGTTGGTTAATCATGATCCATAAACGAATTAATGAGTTGGTTAATTGTGATCCACAAACGAATTTATATGTTGGTTGACCGTGATCCTAAATGGCATATTTGAGTAGTACCACAATATTCATTAATCTGCTAACTCGGGATGGAGGGCGAAAGTCCATTCACATATGATTTCCAGCTAGTCATATGATTGTTGATTCCATATGTTTGATGCATATCACTTGTTTGACTAATCACTTGCTTGTATGATGTGCTATGAATGTGATCTTGGAAGTTCTCACTTACTAAGCTAGTATAGCTTAAGTCCCTATAGTTTTTATTTGTTGCAACACAAGTTCATATGGCTTAGACAGAGACAACCTATAGCTCAAGTATAGGAGCTAGGCATTTCCTTTAGATGTTGTATTTAATTTTGTTTAGACTTCCGTAGGAAACCAAGAGACTCTGGATGATTGTAAAAGACCTCTAAACGATATTCTTTGCGGGGAATGCCTTTAGATTTTGTAACTAATTACATATGTGTTTTGACTTATTTTCTAATGATATTGAATGCCAAATTAAACTCTTTAACTCCATCGGTTCAAGTATTCTATTATCGTAAAGGGACACCTTACATCTATATAATACTCTCGAAGGACTGAGGTAGTAATTCGTGAGTCTTATATGGAATGTGGCGGACTGTTACGTTTAGGATACCCTTTGGGCGTGACAGTGGCAGTCTACCGTACACAATATTAAAGCCTAGGAATGACTGCCTCAATCACTCAAAGGCTTCCATACTATGTACAAGGCGTCTAACACATGGAGGAGACACATCGAAGTTATACATTTTATATTGATACAACTTGAGTAACAATGTAAAGGAAATAAAATTCACTATACGTCAATTACAATTCATCAAAGATTTCACTACATAAAACTATTACAAAGCAATTCACAAAACTAGCTATTATCTTCAAGTATTCTTACTTCCTGCCGGAACCTCGAGGTCATTCTCGGCTCCAGACATCTCGGTCCCCAGGTAGCATTCTTAAGTCAACCTGATCATTCAAACATCTATTGGGGTATAAGCTATACTAACTTAGTTAGTGAATACTTCCATAAAGACATTTGTAACAAATCAATCAAGTTAATTATTCAATCGTATAGAATGCATCAACCACATGAACAAACAATCATATGATTAGCTGGAAATCATATGTGAATGGATTTACTCCCTCCATTCAGGGTTAGCAGATTAACGAATCCTGCAGTACTATCGTTGAAATAATAAGTCGTTTATGGATCACGGGTAACCAACTTATGTCATTTATGGATCACAATCAACCAACTTTTAGCTGTTTACGGATCACGGGTAACCAACATATGCTAATACTCCATCCCCATTGTGAAGTGAATATGTCCATATTAATTAATCAAGTCGAATAGTTATTAATACCAATTTCTTAGGTGATCAACAAATTTCACAAACAATCATCCCTATAATACTCTAAACAAGTATGAGTTAATCACCCAGTTCCGATATTCTTAATACTATTTCTCAACTCAACAATAACATACATATTTCCCCATAATTCCCATCATGAAATTCCATTTTTATCTTTTTCCTATGATCTAGTGCAACTATTTGCTACAATCATAAGCAAAAATGAAATTAAGAAGTAATACTTACTTGTCCATTGGACTCCAATCTTTTAATAGTAATAGTCGGGTGGCAACGAATCCTCGAAAGCAAATTCACCTAACGAAAGAAATACCCAAATGAGTATTTCAACTCAAAACTAATCCATTCTATCTAATACAAACTATCAAGTTTGTAATTCTTGTCCTACGCGGGAATTCCAACTTAAAACGACTATAATTTGGTTATTTTAACTCGAAATCTAGCAAATTATATATAGATTTCTATCTACTTCGAATGATCCATCTAATCCTAATATCTTATTTAAGTTTTGAAAACTCTTAATCTTTGAAAAGATCTGATCAGTTCATATCAGTAGCGAAAACCAAATTAGAAAATTGATTTTGTGAAAGTTTATGAAGTTTCTACTATCCAAGGCAAGTATACATGTAATATGAACAAGTTACTATCATAAATGATATGTCATGAGATATATATGTACATGTTCTTGATGATATTTAATAAAAGAAATTTATAGAAACTTTTTTCTTGTAGGACTTTATGAAAAATCAACTTAGAAAGGCTAGTCTTGTATTCTTGATAATTTCCACTTTTTTTTAGAAAAATTCCTTGATAAAATTTATTTATTCTTATTAAAATTAAGTCCTCATTATGTATATTCCTTAAGGCCTTTATTCTTCAATAAAAATTCCCATTTTACACTTTGTAAACATGTTTTTAAATATGGTTCATCCCAAAATCCGAATTTTGTAAAAATTATTCTTGTGGTGATTCCTTTAAGCAAACTCATTTGATACTTAGAAACTTAAGGCTCAACCATACCTAGCCACTAAGGACTTCATTCCTTTAGTAAAATTTTCATTTTAAGTTTGAAAAGTAGAGGGTTTCATATGATCATTTCCTAGATACAAATTTCACAAGGTTATGATAAAGCTCAAATTTTATATTTTATAATCTCTTCCTATTTTGAGAATCTTTATTAGTAGATCTACCATTTACTTATAAAAAACATCTCCTATTGATACTTATTCCATAAGCCTTTCATATTTTAAACAAATCCTTCATTTTGGTATTGAAAAATAGGTTTCCAAAATTGGTTTTGGTTTAGATCCGAATTTAAAAAATTTGTTTTTGGACATATCTTTTGATAAAATCAATCTAAACTTATGAAAATTCATCCTTTACATATCCTATCTTAAGAGCCTTCCATATCTTGAATAAAATCTTCATTTTTGAGTTGGAAAACATGTTCTTAAATTATGCCTTGGTCTAGATCTGAAAATAGAATTTTAGTTTTGAAAAAATAATCTTTGAAAATCACCTTTGAATCATACAAAATGAAGTCTTGATGATATATACCCACAAAGCCTTTATTATTTCAAGTAAAACTTTCATTTTGACACTTGGAAATAGGTTTTTAAATATAAGTCTTGCCTAGATACGAAAATCACCATTTTTGTTTGAGTTCAAAACCAAGATTTACACCTACTATGAACATAAATATAAGAAAAATCTATGGTAGTAAGCTATAAACTCATAGATCTAAACATAAACATAATCAAAGTTACATAAAAGTTAGATATACAAAATATAACCATTTCTAGCAAGAAAATAATAAGATCATAAGAGAATAATCATGACTAAGATGAGTGTTTCATTTTGGCATCATCATCCTTAGTTTCTAAGCTTATGGAAGGTCATTTGATGCATGAAACTCTCACTATACTCCACCTACATCAACTATAGAAGCTTTGAATAAGTGTTTTACCTAAGGATCTTGAAGAAATATGTGTGGGAGCTCACATATAAGATAGGGGTAGCTAGTTCCTTTTGCAAGAATAAGAGCAAATGAAGAGAGAAAGAGAGGAAATAGAAAGGAAAATTGCAAAGAATGATAAAGGGTTAAAGGTGTGAATGAGAGAGGGTATATATAGAGAGATAGGAGGAGTTAAAGACACTCAAAATGAAATTAAAAAAAAAAAAGAAAAGGCATCTAATATATCCTGTAAGTCCCCAAATTTTCGGTTCCAAATTAGAGACCTAAACCCTAATCGAAAGTCAAACGGACTCTTAAGTCAACCAAAACCCTAGTTTATCGTGACCGCTTAAACTCCGGCATTGCCGTTTTCTCTAGCCTTAGAAAAAGAAGTTGGAAAAGTTTACCTTAATGGTTCGTAATAGTTATAGGTTGCGTAAAAATATCAGATTGAAGAATTTCGAGTGTCCTTTGAACCCGATCGGACATGATTCTTGAAAAAAGTGTCCGGAAGCTCGGAATAGGAAAATTATTCCGAATATACCGTTAGACTCCTAAAAATATAAGATTTCCAAAAATATCAATTTCGTAATTTTTCGGTAGCTAAAAATATCAGATATCGCTTTTATACGCGTATTTTCTTACTACCGGCATTAAATTGTCATGTCTACTTTTTCATTACACTATTCTCTACTATTCCATACTATTCATCTATCTCTACATTTTCTTACAACCTATTCTTACAAGCCATACACCTATCTCTTACACATTTTCATTTCTAATACAACTTCACATCTTTCATTTCTTACTTTTAATTAACAAAATAACAAAAAATAAAAATTTCCCTCTTCCCCATGCATCAAAATGGCGCCGGCCCCTCCCTCTCTATGCCTCAATTTGTTTCATTTTCCAATTATTTAATTAACACAAATTATCTCCCACATTTTCCTATAAATACCCCCTCATACATTCACTTCTTTCACACCTCTTCTTCTCTAAAGTTACTCTACAAAAATTTCTCTCCAATTTCTCTCAAGAGTTCTTTCAAGAAGTCTCCTTAGTTTAGCTTCCTTTAGGTAAGAGCTTTCTCAAGATTTCTTCATGTTCATCTACTTAGTATGAGCTTAGTGTGTATTTTCTAAAACCATGAAGGTTAAGAAAGCAACATTAGGTTCATGCTTTGTTTTTGTTCATAATCATAATTCCTCTATGTTCATTTATGTTTCTTCTATGTTCATTACTATCTAGCATATCTATATATCTATATATATTATTTAGAGCATATAAGCTCATTGTCTTGCAATTTATTTATCTTTCATGCAATTTATTTACTTCAATGTAATTTATTTCAAAGTTGTTTTTAAGACTAGTCATTCTAGTCTGAGACTTGTCCTCATCAAGTCAAAACAATTCTTTCTCTTTTCGGGACTAGTCTTTTCTTAGTCCCGGGGTACCTTGATGAAGCTAAGGTCCTAATACTTGATTTATTTCTTTATATACTTATTCTTTAAGTTAATATGTTCTTTTCATATTTTCATGATTCATGTTCATGCATGAACATAATGTTTTTGTCTCAACAAAAATTTTATAAAGAAGTGTTTTCTTAAACTACAGGTTTATTTTAAATAAATGTAGGAAATAGATTTCTTAGAAACTCAAAAACATGCTTGGAAAGGATTTCTCTCAAATAAACAAAAACTTTTGTGAAAACCCATTTTTCATTAAGAAATATTCTTTTTCATTACAAGAAATAAAAATTGTTATTTTGTTACTCTTTGAAACCAAGTTTTGATAAATAGAACCATGCCTTAGGAACTTAAAGAAACTACAAGAGATTATGTTTAGAAAAGAATATTCATCTCAATAACTCAAGATTTTTCAAAAGTAAAATAAATAATCAATAGAATCTCAAGTTTAAAGTCTTTTAAAACCTTACTTATAAAGTCGAGACACTTCATTTACTTCATACATTTGTTATGGGTCATTACATATATGTATATACCTTTCAAAAATTTTACAAAATATTTAAAATATTTATCTTTTCAAATGAACTTCGTTTACAAGAAGGGAAACAAGTATTTGCAAATTCGTGGCAAATCTGGTCGCTGTCTTTTCAGAACCCAAACGACCTAGTTTTATGAAAATAAGCTTATAAATGCGTAGATCTTTTCGAGAAGGTAGAAAACGGTATATTATACGCGAAATTCCGAGTTAAAATGAGCAAGTTATGGCCATTTTAAGTTGGAATTTCCCCTTATACGATTTTACCGCGATTTTAAGGAAAGATTAGAATCTTCAAGAATAAAAGTCTTATGAAAGACTCATTTTGGGTATTTCATCTTGTCTAGGTGACGAGGGACCCGAGATCATCTACCCGGAGGACTACTACGATTAGATCCACCGATATGGAGTGAGTTAATTCTTTTCCTAAGTTCATTTCCTTGTTTGTGCTTGTAACTAGTAGCATTAGAAAACTAGGAAAAGAAATGAACCATTGCTATGAAATAATTGTTGAGTGAAAGTTAAGTATATCGAAAGACGATATGTTAAATAAAGTGTGATTTATGTATTGACATGATGAAATTATGGTTGATCACTTTTTAATATGAATTCAACTTATATGATCGATTGTTGAATTAAAATTATTCATGCATATCATATACATAAATCGCATTTGTTCACTACTTCTCTTCGTATGGAGAAACGAGGAAAGAGTAGTGGTGGCTGGTAGGAGCTGGAAAGTCTACATGATGGCTAGCAGGAGCTGGAAAGTCTACAGGGCAAGCAGGAGCCGGTAAATCTGCAGATATTGATGGTCGTATGGGCCTGTAATCACCCAACCCTTGTCATGGAGGACGTTAAATCCATGCTACACTTGATTTCCGGTTAATCATGTGTATCTTACTTGTTCACGTGATTGATGCATTTTCATATGCTTTGATTAAATACTTGGTTGATTTTTTTTGGAAATGTCTTATAGTTGGAATATCTCACTAAGTTAGTCATGCCTATACCCTTATAGTTTTCTATTACAGTATGATTACCTATGGTTGGCCCCGAGGAGCCCCGTATGCCAGGTACGAGTATAAGCTACTAGAAGTTTTTAGAGGAAGTTTATGAATTTTTAGTTTTGAACATAGACTTTTAGGAAAAATCTCTGTAGTGGACTTATGTAGTAGATATGTTTATTTTGATATTAGTATTGTTGTTCAAAGACTTTAAGGCGGGGGAATGCCCCTAAGATGATGTACGAATTTATGATGAAATGAAGATCTTATAATTATTTATTTAAGTTCATGCTTGCTTTTGCTATCTATTTAAACGTAATACTCCTATGAGTCTCCTACTATCTTGGAAGCACGCCTTGCATATAATATCGAAGTTCCTACATGACTACGGTTTGTCATTCATTAGCTTTAATATTGTGTGCGGCGGACTGCCACGTTTAGGGTACCCTCTGGGGTGTGACAGTTTAAGTTGGTATCAGAGCGCAAGTTTTAGATATAAGATAGTAGAAATAGACCTTAAGATAGGTAGTAACAAGATAGAACTCTGGCTTAAGAGCTGATTCCCTTTTGTTTTCCTTGATAGCTGACTTTCCCTGAGGTTAAGGAAAAATCCCGACATTTCCTTAAGGACCATGACGAGACCTTTGTGAACTACCGCCTTAGACTAAGGTTTCTGTGTGAGGAATTCGCGTTAGTTGGAAGGCCCAGGACCGCCCGCGAAATGTTCAAGCTGTAGAAGAGAGGACTGAGACATTCCATGTGGAGGAACTTGCCCCAGGAGTTGAGATATGACGCAGTGAGCAATCGGAGATAGAGTGATGTAGAAGTCATTTACGTTATCGAGAGAATGATGGTTTTCATATATCGGGAGACCATGCTTCAGCAAATGACCTTCGTCTTGAAAAAGGGAGGACGACAGGAACCAGATTTTCGGACATGGAACAAGCTAGGACCCCTGTACATCTACGCACACGATGAGTTGGCAGATCATACGGAATGGCTAAAGGCAGATGCGAAAGATCGATTTTGTTGGTATGCCGCTTATCGACGAATTGTCCCTACGCCATCGGAGTACTACACTCAGCCTAACTCCATTGGAATGCAACAGATGTCATTCCAGACGAAGACTTCATCATGGAGGAAGCCCAAGCCAACGAGGGAGATGGAGAGACAAACGGTAGTCCGGAAGGAGATCCGAACGAGGACTCGGAGCCTGAGGAGACACAATCTGCATCCCTTTGGGAAGACAGCCCTTTGATTCTCAATCAAGCACCTCCCCGAAGGTTGAGCCAAGACGTACCAATGGAGATCGTTGCAAGGAATGACCCCGTGATGATTTCCGATTCTGAGAATGAGGGAAGAAGGAACAATGTTTTTGATCCAAATAGGTTCCTGAGGAGCAGATCCCAGACCCCCACAATGACAATGGCACCGGAGGAAGAAGAAGAACCAGAAAGAAACGAATGGCACAACCCATGGAGAGAGGATGTCCGTGCATGATGAAGTTTGGCCGTCTCTAGCAGAGATCACCTCATGATACCGAGGGAAAAGAATGACTGTGAGCCAATATCAACAACAATTCGTCAAGCGACACAAGGGATCCACTAGCAGGAGTGCGAACCCAGCACCCCCCCCCCAAGAAGATTGAAAGAATGAAGAAGGGAGCATAACCCGACAAGTCCAACCTAGTTTTTCTTAGGCTTATCTCCCTTTTAATGCATTGTGTTTTGTTTTCTATGATTTTGAACAATTATCTTTTGATGAGAATGGTTTCTACCTTCTCAAGGTTATGTAAGAATTATTAATTTTCTCCTTTTTAATGCAAGAACTTTATTTGATAATTTCTGAATTTGATTGCTTTAAATATTTTCTATGCAATTTCCGATATATCCGATCTCTTTAAAATCTAAAACTAGAATAAATAACAGACGTGGTAGGAGAGGTAGAAGACGCAAACGTCGCGCCTCTAACAATATACCAGCAGAACCAAAGAATCCCCCAGTAGGACAACAAGCCCCAAATCCTCCGCCAAATCAACAAGGAGATGTGTAGGCCGCTATCAACCAACTGACAGGGTTGGTCAATAATTTCATGCAGCGTGCACAAAACGCACCACCGCCTACTGCAAATGCACCTGAAGCAACCGTTGAGGCACCTGTAGCACCAGAAGCTGAGTCGCATACCGTCCCTTTGCCAACACCACCGCCGCCCCGACCTTATAGAAGTTCCTTGCTAGGCTTCATAAAAAGCAACAGGTACTTCGACGGAAATTTTAGAAAGCCAGTCGAGGCTGAAGACTGGCTAGCTTAGATAGAAAGGTCGTTCACCGCCTATGAAGTCCCTCATCATCTACGCCTAGACTATGGCACATACATGCTGTGGTTCAATGCCAGGGTATGGTGGGAGTCAAAAAGCAGGGAATTGTTGCCACCCGTGACCTGGGCAGCTTTCCGTAGAGAGTTTCTGGACAACTAATTCCCTGGAAGCTTAAGAGTTTAGTATAGTGGAGATTTTCTCCATATATCCCAGAAAGGAAGGACAATAGAACAGTACGAGACGGAATTTAGCCGATTGCTCCAATACGCACCTGAGTCCGTCAAGCACAGTGAGGAGCTGAAGAGGCAAGTATTTCTGAGTGGCCTGGATGAAGATATAAGGATGCGTCTAGAGGAGTTAGACTTGAGGACCCTCCGAGAATTGGTAGAAAGGGCTCATATCATTGAAGGAGCAAAGAAGAGGAAGAGCAAGGCCCCTGAGAGGAAGACCTTCGTGTTCGGAAAGAGAGCTCAAGATAGCTACAGCCCCAGCTTTCAAAACAAGAAGTTTAAACCTTTCCATAGCTTCAGAGGAAGTGTTAGTAACAACAAGGAGACACCGGAAGTCAGTGTGACCTGTTGGAAATGCAAGAAGGAGCATTACCCAAAGAGATACCCGCTACTGCAACACAAATGCTACTTTTGTGGAGATCCCAGTCACAAGATAGGAGATTGCCCAAAGAAGGCTTCCACCGTTTGCTTCGTTTGCAAGCAAACTGGGCACTTCGCCAATGAATGCCCACAAAGGAAGATTGCACCAGCAAGACCGTTTGGTTCTACGGGAGGAGCAACACCAGTAAAGAATGGAAATGGAGGAAGCAACTCGAATCGAATTGGAGCAGCTGTCCATGGAATGAGGATATACAACTTGGAAGGACAGTGGGTATGCAAGGAATCCGATGATGAAGGAGCAGAGCTAGCAGCCGTAGATGGAGATTATGGCTCAGATTTTGGATTGGTAACAGGTCAGAATCGAAACCCTTTCTTTTAAAGCGAGTTATTAAGTTTCCTACACTACGCAAGTTTTATACCCGCCATTAGCTTAAGTATACTAGTTTCGTAATTAGTATAAAAATCTGAGTGCAGGGCACGTACATGTAGCTAGTCAACCCGCTTATGCTTTGTTTGATACGGGAGCTACCCATTCTTTTATCACCGTTAGCCTGGCTAAACAAACCGGATTACCCATAGATACTATTGCTACCGGTTTTCGAGTTAAGACCCCCACCGGGAGCATAGTAACGACAAAGGAAATGCTTAAAGGCTGTCAAATGGAGATACAAGGAAGTCACTCCAAGTGTGACCTAATAATCTTAGAGATGAGTAAATACGAAATAATCTTGGGTATGAGTTGGTTAACATCCGTCAAGGCCTTAGTAGATTGCAGACAAAAGGAAGTGAAGTTTAAGGACCAAAATGGATGTAAAGTGATATTCAGAGGAGAATCCACGGTGAAGTTAAATTCGTTCGAGTTAATGGACGACGAGGAGATCAACCATCAGCTAAGGGTTAAGCCGGAAGATATACCTAAAACGACTTTCCGGACTCGATATGGACATTATGAATTCTTGGTGATGTCATTTGGGTTAACAAATGCTCCTACTGCATTCATGGATTTGATGAACCGAGTGAATAAGCCTTTATTAGATAAGTGTTATAGTTTTTATTGATGATATCCTTATCTACTCTAAGACGCGCAAGCAACATGAAGAACACCTGTGCATGGCAATACAAACCTTAAGCGAACACAAGTTATATGCTAAGTTTTCCAAGTGTGATTTTTGGTTAGATAAGATTTCATTTTTGGGACATATGGTATCAGGAGAGGGTATATATGTGGCCTTTGAGAAGATAAATGTCGTAATGGACTGGAAGCCGCCCAAGACAGTAACGGAAGTAAGAAGCTTTTTGGGTCTGACCGGGTATTATAAAAAGTTTGTTAAGGATTTTTCCAAAATAGCTAAACCCTTGACCCAATTAACCTAAAAGAATGAAAAGTTTATATGGACGGAAAAGAGAGACCAAAGCTTTCAAGAACTTAAGCAAAGACTTCTTTCCGCTTCAATTTTGGTACTAACAAATCCTGAGAAGCCCTACACAGTTCATAGCGATGCATCGAGAAATGGTCTCGGATGTTTACTCATGCAAGAGGGGAAGGTGATTGCCTACGCTTCAAGACAACTAAGGCCACACGAACAGAATTACCCTACACATGATGTGGAGCTAGTCGCAATGGTGTTTGCTTTAAAGATATGGTGACACTACCTTTATGGGCAAAGGTACGAAATCTATACTGATTACAGGAGCCTTAAGTATTTGTTCACACAAAAAGAGTTGAACATGAGACAAAAGAGATGGCTCGAGTTAATCAAGGATTGTAATTTAGGGATTAATTATTGCCAGGGGAAAGTAAATGCGGTTGCTGATGCATTAAGTCATAAGAATCACAGAGAAGTAGCAGCTTTTCTCACTGATCAAAAGGAATTAGCGAAGGAATTTGAAAGGTTAAGTATTGAGTTCATGAGAGGAAATACTGAGATGGAGATAGCAAATTTGGTGATGGAACCCACTTTAGTGGAAAGAATTAAGGAGGCTCAGTGTTATGATGAGATAATACAAAGAATAAAAAGAGAAATTCAAGAAGGAAAATACACTGACTTTACTGTGGATGATGAGGATGTAATAAGAATGAAAGGACGACTCTGTATACCGAGTGATGATGAAGTACGGAAGGAGATCATGAGTGAAGCTCACAATTCTTGGTATACGGTATACCCAGGAGGAACAAAAATGTACCAAGATCTTAAAAGACATTATTAGTGGAACGGAATGAAACAGGACGTAGCCGAATTTATGCTGAAGTGTCCGATTTGCCAGCAAGTGAAAGTATAGCAACAAAGGTTGGAAGGATTGTCGAAACCCTTGCCAATACTGGAATGGAAGTGGGATCAGATTTCCATAGATTTTGTGTGTAGATTGCCGAAAACGCCAACAGGGCTTGATGTTATATGGGTTATAGTAGATTGGTTAACCAAGTCCACTCACTTCCTACCAATAAGCATGACTTATTCTATGGATAAATTGGCAAAGCTTTACATTAAGAAAATCATTCGTTTACATAGAGTACCGACTGGGATTCTATCAGATCGAAACTCAAGGTCTATGTCCAAGTTTTAGGGGAGCATGCAAAAGCGTATGGGGACTAAGTTGCACTTCAGTACAGCATATCATCCTCAAACCGATGGACAATCTGAGCGAACCATACATGTCACGCCCCGAGGGGTACCCTAAACGTGGCAGTCCGCCGTACACAATACTAAAGCCTAGGAATGACTACCTTAGTCATGCAAAGGCTTTTATAATGTACAAGGCGTACATCACAACTAAAGGGACGCATCGGAGTAGTGCAATTTACATTGATAAATATAAGTAACAAGGCAAAGAGAATACTTAATAAAACATAGCATATCACATTTCAATTCTTAAGGCATATTCTTCTATAATCTTCAATAAATATACGTCCCTAATCATATAGGTTAGCACATATAAAGAACCTTACAAAATTTCTTCATCGTATGATTCCATATCCTTAATCATCCATCCAGACTTCCTTAATGTCATGATCCTAAATTTAATCCACGAATACACCTATTTCAACAAAATCTATAGGGGTATAAGCTACAACTATTAGTGAGATATCCTTTTCATTCGAACCACATTTTCAAACAAGTTTATTTATTTAATCATACATATGCTATGCATCAATGCAACAATCACATGATTACGCAATATATATAGTCATCCGGAAACCATATATAGAACGGATTTACCCCTCCGTATCAAAGTTAGGGAATCGGGTGAAGGTCCTCGACCTTCTACTTAGTCCCCAGGTCCTCACCCACAGCGGTCGGTTGGCTCGGCTCCGAACCTAGAGTCGCTTTCCCCGAGCGATTTGGATTCTCCAGAAGGAATATGGCCCGTGGCACCGCACGATCAAGCCAATCCAACTCTACGCGTAGGAGTAGCAGCCTTCCGAAATAGATGTGACTCGATGGATGCTATGCGTGAACGTTTTATTGTTCTTAGGTCAAACCTTATTAAGGTTTTAAGGCGACCAATCAATTTAGCAATATAAACAATCATACAAGTAAGTAAACAAAAATTTAAACAAGCAGATCGAAGTTGCGATATCTTAATTCTCAATTCACGCATAAACATAGAATCATATACATAATCCCGAATTCCCCAAATATATATCCATTTTTATCTTTTCCTAGTATACTAATGCTAGTACTTTACAAGCACAAGCAAAGTAACGAATTTAGGAGGAATAAACTCACTCGTCAATTTCGCTATCTTCTTAGTCGTAGTAATCCTCGGAGGGTATTCCGTATCCTTCGTCACCTAGACAAAAAAATACCCGGGATAAGTCTTTCATGAATTTCTATTTTTGGAGATTCTAAACTTTACTTAAAATCGTGGTAAAATCGTATAAGAAAAATTCCAACTTAAAATGGCCATAACTTGCTCATTTTAACTCGGAATTTCGCATATGATATACCGTTTTCTACCTATTCAAAAATTTCTATCCATTTCTAAACTTATCTTGGTCATAAAAGGTCATTTGGGTTCCGAAAACGTCAGGTACAGATTTAAAATGAATATTACCAAACTTTTGCAAATCCGTTTTCTAACTCAACTTTATTTAAGGAAAACTCTTTTGTAACAATACATATATATAAATTTGAACATATATATTTGATAAATACTTGGAGTATATAGGTAAGCTCACTTTATATGCATAATTCTAATGATAGTGTCTCAATAATTTATTTCATAAAACAATTCATTTTGAGCTTAAAACTTTTGACTTTGTTAATTTCTTTTCAAGTATTTAGAAGAAACTTTATATTTTTATAAATGAATATATTCTTATTTTATTTCCTTCATTCCTTTTTCCCAAAACAAGTAAATTTTCCTTTGATCCTTAGTCTTTCATAAACTTCACTCCTAGTGATCAATTTTATCAAAATGTATATTTAGGTTGTTGAAAACCTTTTTGTGGTTTTAGAAAATGCATCTTGTTTTCTTAAAATATAAGCTTTTGCTTCCCAAAACTTGTTCTTTCATTTCTTTTGAAAGAATCATCTTTATAAAATTCATCTTACTTTATTTATGTTCTATTGAAAATGAGTTCCTTCTTTTAGAATTTTAGAAATCATTATTTTTCCTATGTGGATTTATAACTTTATGAGTTGATTTTTATCTTAACTTTGAAAACTAATTTGTTTCTTAGCTTAGAAAAGAGTTTAGGTCTTATACTTTCAATATTAAAGATTTATTTTTCTAAAAACTTAGATTACCATAAAATACAAGGAAAATATTTATTTATGTTTTCTTGGTAAAACTATCTTTGTTATTTAAGAAAACTTTGAGAAACTTGTATTATTCTATTTCTAGGTTGTTGATAATAACTTCATGTTTTTATGGTAAATCATATAATTGAAAACTTAGCTTTGAGTTTATTAAGTAAAGTAAAATTCTATTTTTAGATTTAGTTGAGACATTAGCATTATGTAAATGCAAGTATCATGAGCATATAAAGAAATGAGAACGTAAGAAAATACTAGAAATAAATAATAAGCAAGAAAGATAAAATATCAAGTATTGGGAACCTTAGCTTCATCAAGGAATCTCGATCAAGTATTGGAGCCTTAGCTTTATCAAGGCATCCCGGGACTAAGAATGGACTAGTCCCGAAAGATTAAAGAAAATAGATAAAAGATTGTTTTGACTTGATATGGACAAGTCTAAGACTAGAAAGACTAGTCTTAATAACAACATAAAATAAATAAATTGCATAACTTGAATGTAAATAAATAACAAATGAGCTTATATACTCTAAATAAATATATACACATAGTATACATAATTTATATAGTAATAATAACAAACATAATAAAATAGGAAGCTTATGTACAAGAACAAAACATGAACATGTTGTTGCTTTTACTACTCATATGAGTTTCAAAACAACACCATAGTCATGTTAAGTTACATGACATTGATGAAAAATAGATGGAAGAATATTTACCTAAAGTATGTAAAGGTATGAAGGTGGTAGTGAAATGGGTATTATGTGAGTAGTAATATGTGTAGATAGTTTATTATGAGGGATGATTTTTGTGAGGAATTGGTTTGAGAGAGTTTTGGTAGAGAGAATTTTTGAAGAGAATTTGTGGAGAGATTTTGAGAGAGTTTTGGTAGTGTAATGAATTATGCGAAAGAATGAAAGAGGAAGAGGTTATTTATAGAATTTTTTGAGTGAATTTTGGATGTAATAAAATAATTTGAAAAAGAAAAATAAATAGATGGATGTGAGAGAGGGGAGGCACCGGTTTGTGCTTGTAAAGGGGGGGAAAATTAATTTATTTTATTTTGTTTGTGCAATAAAGAAGTAATGTATAAAGTTGATGTGATTAAAGTTGTGTTGGAAATGAAAAAAATAAGGAAATAGGTATGTAGATGTAAGAAATAGGTGTAAACAAAAGCAGAGATAGGTGAATAGTAATGAATAGTAGAAAAGTACTTTGAATAGTAGACTAGACAATTAAAGTACCGGCAGTAATAAAAATACGTGTAATAATACGATATCTGTAATTTTTAGCTACCGAAAAATTCTAAAACTGATATTTTTGAAATCCTTGTATTTTTACGAGTCTATTGGTATAAACGGAATATTTCTAATATTCCGAGCTCCGGGACACGCTTTTCGAGAATTGATCCCATTTGGGTCCGAAGGTCACTCGAAATTCGCGAATCTGATATTTTTATGTTACCCTACGTTATTACGAACTATTCTAGGCCATTAACTTAATTTCGTTTTCTAGGGTTTGAAAATGCAGGATTGCCGGATCTTAAACACTAGGGTTCGTTGTAGGCTTGTTGACTTTTAGAGTTCCGTTTTGATTTCCAATTTTGTCGAGATATTCGTAATATCGTATAATTTTCGAGTTTTGATCATTTTAAAATTTTAGCTCGAAATTTGTGTTTTATTTTATTTTATTTTATTTGTGATTATTTAATAGTTTTTAGTTCTCGGAATCGTTTAACCGAGTCTAGGTTTATGAGTTGACTCAGTTTGACTTTTGTTGAACTTTTGGATTTTGTGATTCTAAAATTTTACTGAAGGATTTAGGATTTTATCATCTCGTTGTTAAGCGGTATTTGGATCTATCGTTTCGATTCGCGTTTTAGGAATTGGGTAGATCATTTAATCGATGTACGGATGTTGATTATATCGGTAATTGGACTTTATATTTCGTTTCAAGGGTTCTCGTTTTCTCAAGATTGAGAAAACTCGTTTTTGTCTTTATTTGGAATTAATTTTTAACTTGGTTCGATTTTTTGGGTTTCATTTCCAGTGTTTTGACTCGGTCTAGTTTTTTGTTTTATCTTGAGTCGATTTTTGAGTTTTAAATTTTTATATTAGACTTCTAGAATTTTTTGCAGATTATGAAAATTTTTGGGGTTTACAACCTACCCACCTTAAAGAAAGTTTTGTCTCGAAACTTGTTATGTGTATGTAGTCTTGTAGAAATTGTTGAGAATTTGTATGTCGTATTTCATCAATATTCTTGATATTTGGAGTTTGTCTCATTTTAATTTTGTTGGAACGGTATTATGACTTTATTAAGTCGTTTCCTTAATCTCTATACATCTGATACCTTCTTTAGTTTTACTTCCATAAAAAGGGTTGGAAGTTTATCGTTGTTCTTGAATTTATTCTTTCGTACTTTCTATTTCTTGTTGTATCTTTAGTCGTAATATTGGAATTTCGTAATCTTGTGCGTTTAATATTTTATGCAATATAGCATATATAGAATCAATAAGATTTTGGTTTTAGCGATTTCAACCTTCACTTTACTTGACTCTTTTTGAAGAGTCTCAAACTCGACTAACAGACAGATGACCAACGACTTGACTTGACTCATTTTTGAATTAATGACGACTCACTATGAATGTCACTGGTAATTCACTTGACAAAGGAAGGTTGTGAATTCGCTTTCCCATTCTTATGTGAGTATATATATGACATGCACGTATAAAATATGCAAGTTTTATACTTATTTCATATCGTTGTTTATTTCTTTAGTGGTTTATCTTGACAAGGTTTAAGGTCAAGATGAAACAAATTTGGAATTTGCTTGTTGAGATTTTATCATTACCAGTTCTAGCTTTTAGGCGGTAATAGTTAATGCTTTGATGTACTTTGTTTTCGGTGTATTCAAGGTAAATGACAATTTATTGCTTTCTTCATTGATACGTACAAAGATTTGATAATCAATTTTTTATTCCTTCTGTATTAAGGGAAAATGTGACAATTACATAATCTGTGATCATTACTAGCAAACTGTTTCTTTGGTCCAAACGGTACAACAAGAAATTTATTATCTAAGGGTGACCTGATATCGATTCGTATTCGTGACTACCGTCTTCTTCTAAAACGGCGAATTCTATCTCCTGGTTGGCTTCCTCGCAAATCCATTGTCCTTGTAGGTTGTACACACGTATTTCTCGTGAGGGTATTACCGAGTATCTCCCTTCCATATTTTTCTTCTTAGGACACTTCTTGGCAATATGTCCTAGCTCCTTACAGATCAGACAGGTGGCAGATGTTTCGAGCTCATTGGCTTGGAGGCTTAGGTTAGGTTCACTTATAGATTCTTCCTCAATTATCATGACATTTCCTTCCGTTTCTTTTCTCTTTTCTTAGCACCATCCACAATCTGTGCTCTTCTACTAGTTCTCGGAAATCTTGATGTCAAATTCTAAACTTGATACGAAGGTCTTCATCCAATCCTCCTAAGAAGACTTGCCTTTTAGTTCCTCGCTATCTTATAGCTTGCTGAACTCTATTTCATATTGTTCAAGACTACGACCTCCTTGAGAAATACCTAAGAAATCTGCACTAATTGGATTCTCAAGCTTCCAGGGAAAAAGTTCCCAAGAATTCATGTCTAAATATCTTCCATGTGTTGGTGGTAGTAGCTCTCTACTTTGGTTCCCACCTATTCTTGCATTGAGCCTCAACATAAAAGTCCCATAGTAAGCTGAAGGTGTTGTGGTACTTCAAAAGCATTGAAAGATCGCTCTATTTGTGCTAACCAATCATCAGCTTCATCCGGTTTTCCAAAAGCTCCATCAAAATATCGATTACACTTAATGAATTCTGGTAACATACTCTGATAGGGTTTTGGTAAAGGCGGCTCGGCTGGTGCTGTTTCAATCGGTGGTGTTGGAACTTCTGGTGCTGCTTCTTGTGTAGGTACTGGTGTAGGCATAGCATGGACTTGTTGTGCGAAATTCCTTATGAGGTTGGCAAGTTGTTCGATGTTAGCTTGATCCATTCGCTGTTGGTTTGGTTGTTGAGGTTCTTCCGGGTTCTCAGGTTCTACAAGGGGCATTTCTTGGTTGCGTTAAGCACGAGTACGTCTCCTATTTGTTCTACAGGTTTTATTAAGCTAGCATGATTCTTGAACTTTATTAATGTCTTAGACGTTTTTCGGAAAAACATTCGAGAATAAGCTAATAGCAAATGAGTACGAATGAATACAAATATTTGAAAATTGACTGAAATCATAATAAAAAGGAAATTCATATCATTAAAATGGAAACAGAAGGAAGACTTAAATACTTCCTTTACAAAAGTTCAAAGAAAGGATGCAAGACATAATAATTTCAAATCATTACATAGACAACATATACATATATTAAAGCTTTTACGGGATGTTTAGCATCCGTTCTCTCTCCGGATTGCTCTTCACAGGGTAGGAATATTTCCTTGATTACTTGATCCTTCGTCTTCATTATTAGTAATTTTTCTTTTCCTTTGTGGTGAGATTTGGTGGTAGGATCCTAGACAACGTCCACATTCTTTCTGGATGGGTCATCTCTTTCAGGGATGAGATGGGGTCGTCCCATAGACCTTGCGACTTTAGATCTTTGCATACATAGAGGTACCATCCTTGCACATGTAGCACGTTTCCTTGGCATTCGGGGGTAATTCTTGTCCTACAGATGAGACGACTGCATACGTAGCATTTCTTTATTGTTTTGGGTAATTGTTGGCACTTTGTTTCTCTTTGCTGACTAGAATAGTAGTGCCATTCTTCTTAGGACAATTGAGAATTTGTGGTCTTCATTTCCACAGAAGTAACACTTGTGACACAATTGGGCAACTTTTGGGAAATGTCTTCCTTTACACTTCCAACTGACCTTAGGGGTTACGAAGTCCTTAAGAGGTTGGAGTTGTTTATGCTTCTTAGCTTGGGGTTCTGGATTGGCTATGAAGGAAGGGACTTGTGCTACTGGTGTTACTCCGAGTTGAGGTCTTATAACTGGAGCAGTTGCAGAGGTTGGGGGTGTTTGTTGTATGTATGCTCTTATCGTCTCTTCTAAACGTCTTATGGTAGTGAAGAGTTCTTGGGTTAGATCTTGTGGTGGGGGTGCTCCTTGTTCTTGTTGTGCTTCGAGAGGGATGCTTCATTGTGGCATAACTTCCTCGGGTAGCTTCTTAGAATTAAACGAAGCGGTCGTATTAGATATTTTCTTTAATACGAGTTTTACGCACAAGTTATTTGTTTTTAAAGAAAAGAGAAGCGTTATAGACTTTTGTTTGTCTCATTAAAGGTTAGCGTAGATACTTAATGTTATTTACCTAAGGGTCTTTCTTATAAAAGAGGTATTATACTTAAATTGCTCCTAATTGGTCTTGAATAGGGTTACCATGCATTAAGGCTTATCAATCTTGCTAAGGTAGGCTTACTATGTTTATTCTATACCTAAATTCTAAGTCTCCTTCATCTTTTCTCCATATTATTCTGCTATGTTCTATCTCCAAGTTATTTTTACCTTTCTCAATCTTGGGTCAACATCTTAGGGTAAATCCTCTTCATGTGATTCTTCCATTTCATATCTTGCTAAATATCCTCCGATTCTTGTATAAGTATTTCTGCCTTCTTCTAATATTCTCCAAGATAAAATTCTTTTCGTAGACATCAGGATCTTAAACATAAGATCAAGTCCTACCACTCTATACTTCTAATATCCTGTTTCTTAATTCCCAAAACCTTGTTTCTCTGATACCAACTCAAACTGTCACGCCCCGAGGGGTACCCTAAACATGGCAGTCCGCCGTACATAATACTAAAGCCTAGGAATGACTACCTTAGTCATGCAAAGGCTTCCATATTATGTACAAGGCGACATCACAACCAAGGGGATGCATCGGAGTAGCGCAATTTACATTGATAATATATAAGTAACAAGGCAAAGAGAATACTTAATATAAAACATAAGCATATCACATTTCAATTCTTAAGGGCATATTCTTCATTATCTTCAAATAAATATACGTCCCTAATCATATAGGTTAGCACATATAAAGAACCTTACAAAATTTCTTCATCGTATGATTCCATATCCTTAATCAACAGTCCATGACTTCCTAATGTCATGATCCTCAAATTTATTCCACGAATACACCTGTTTCAACAAAAGCTATAGGGGTATAAGCTACAACTAGCTTAGTGAGATATTCCTTTTCATTCGAACCACATTTTCAAACAAGTTTATTTATTTAATATACATATGCTATGCATACAATGCAACAATCACATGATTACGCGAATATATATAGTCATCCGAAACCTATATAGAACGGATTTACCCCTCCGTATCAAAGTTTAGGGAATCGGGGTTGAAGGTCCTCGACTTCTACTGCTAGTCCCCAGGTCCTCACCCACAGCGGTCGTTGGCTCGGCTCCAAACCTAGAGTCGCTTTCCCCGAGCGATTTGGATTCTCCAGGAAGGAATATGGCCCGTGGCACCGCACGATCATAGCCAATCCAACTCTACGCGTAGGAGTAGCAGCCTTCTGAAATAGATGTGACTCGATGGATGCTATCCGTGAACGTTTTATTGTTCTTAGGTCAAACCTTATTAAGGTTCATTAGGGCGATCAATCAATTTAGCAACAATAAACAATCATACAAGTAAGTAAACAAAACTATTTAAACAAGCAGATCGAAGTTGCGATATTCTTAATTCTCAATTCACGCATAAACATAGAATCATATATATAATCCCGAATTCCCCAAATATAAATACTTTGAGTATATAGGTAAGCTCACTTTATATGCATAATTCTAATGGTAGTGTCTCAATAATTTATTTCATAAAACAATTCATTTTGAGCTTAAAACTTTTGACTTTGATAATTTCTTTTCAAGTATTTGGAAGAAACTTTATATTTTTATAAATGAATATATTCTTATTTTATTTCTTTCATTCCTTTTTCCCAAAACAAGTAAATTTTCCTTTGATCCTTAGTCTTTCATAAACTTCACTCTAGTGATCAATTTTATCAATGTATATTTAGGTTGTTGAAAACCTTTTTATGGTTTTAGAAAATGCATTGTTTTCTTAAAATATAAGCTTTTGCTTCCAAAACTTGTTCTTTCATTTATTTTGAAAGAATCATCCTTATAAAATTCATCTTACTTTATTTATATTCTTTTGAAAATGAGTTCCTTCTTTTAGAATTTTAGAAATCATTATTTTTCCTAAGTGGATTTATAACTTTATGAGTTGATTTTTATCTTAACTTTGAAAACTAATTTGTTTCTTAGCTTAGAAAAGAGTTTAGGTCTTATACTTTCAATATTAAAGATTTATTTTTCTAAAAACTTAGATTACCATAAAATACAAGGAAAATATTTATTTATGTTTTCTTGGTAAAACTATCTTTGTTATTTAAGAAAACTTTTGAGAAACTTGTATTATTCTATTTCTAGGTTGTTGATAATAACTTCATGTTTTGTGGTAAATCATATAATTGAAAACTTAGTTTGAGTTCATTAAGTAAAGTAAAATTCTATTTTTAGATTTAGTTGAGACATTAGCATTATGTAAATGCAAGTATCATGAGCATAAAGAAATAAGAACGTAAGAAAATACTAGAAATAAATAATAAGCAGAGAAATAAAATATCAAGCATTGGGAACCTTAGCTTCATCAAGGAATCCCGATTAAGTATTGGAGCCTTAGCTTTATCAAGGCATCCCGGGACTAAGAATGGACTAGTCCCGAAAGATTAAAGAAAATAGATAAAAGATTGTTTTGACTTGATATGGACAAGTCTAAGACTAGAAATACTAGTCTTAATTACAACATAAAATAAATAAATTGCATAACTTGAATGTAAATAAATAACAAATGAGCTTATATGCCCTAAATAAATATATACACATAGTATACATAATTTTTATATAGTAATAATAACAAACATAATAAAATAGAAGCTTATGTACAAGAACAAAACATGAACATGTATTGCTTTTTATTACTCATATTAGTTTTCAAAACAACACATAGTCATGTTAAGTTACATGACATTGATGAATAATAGATGGAAGAAATATTACCTAAAGTATGTAAGAGGTATGAAGGTGGTAGATGAAATGGGTATTATGTGAGTAGTAATATGTGGTAGATAGTTTATGTATGAGGGATGATTTTTGTGAGGAATTGGTTTGAGAGAGTTTGGTAGAGAGAATTTTGAAGAGAGAATTTGTGGAGAGATTTTGAGAGAGTTTTGGTAGTGTAATGAATTGTGTGAAAGAATGAAAGAGGAAGGGGGTATTTATAGAATTTTTGGAGTGAATTTTGGATGTAATAAACAATTTGAAAAAAAAAAATAGATGGATGTGAGAGAGGGAGGCACCGTTTGTGCTTGTAAGGGGGGAAAAATTGAATTATTTATTTGTTTGTGCAATAAGAAGTAATGTGTAAAGTTGATGTGATTAAAGTTGTGTTGGAAATGAAAAAGTAAGGAAATAGGTATGTAGATGTAAGAAATGGGTGTAAACAAAAGTAGAGATAGGTGAATAGTAATGAATAGTAGAAAAGTACTTTGTGTTGGAATCTCTCATAATATTTTGATGATAACAAAAAGGAGTAAAAGTCTTTTTAACAAATAAATAAAGTATAGCAATCAAAACCAAAACCAGAATATTTCATGATTGAACTAATCATCAGATTTTTTTAGAAATTGTTTCAGAAGGTAGTTCAGAGTCATTTTCAGAAGGTATTTCAGATTCATTTTCAAAAGGAAGATCAGAAACTAAATCTGTTCCAGAACAGAAGATGCACAGAATGTTGCGAATTTATTTATACCTTATCATCTGAAGGCCTGAGTCCACGAAATGAATATATTTGGGTAGTATATTCATTTTGTTCCACTTAAGTTGGATAAAATATCAAAGGGGATTTATTTCATCAATTTTATTATAAGTTACGTCTATTTAATTTTCTTGAGGAAGAAGATCGTCAGATTTTTATGTATCACGTGGTCAGCAAATTCCTAAAGATAAGGGATATATTTTACCAAGTTCATGTTGGTTCAAATTTTCGAAACGAAGATCTTTTAAAGCTTATCTTCAAGGATAAAGGATATCACTATTTTTATGGAATAGTTAGTTGAAGTATTTATCCAAATTGTTATGGATAAACATATCAAGATATATGAGACATTATCAGATGACAGCATCAACGAAATTTGGATAAAGCTAAGAAGATTATTCGGGATTGATCATACACGTAACAGACACTTCAAAGGAGGGAATTTGCCAAGTCAAATATTTTCAATTTGAGAAGAATTCGAATTGTTTTGAACGACTTCTTTGCTAGCCGTTGAGATAAAACAATATATAGAGGAAGCACAACAACAAGGATGAGATGATGAGAAGAACGAATCTTGCTCTAACTCTCTGTTGAAAGAAAAAGTCTTCGAGTGCATTTCTCTCAAAAGTCCTTGTGTTACAAAGTGTTCACAATATTTTTGTTCGAAAGATAGGATATTTATTGTATTTCCTTGATTGAGTATCATTCAATTTTTTTTGAGTGAGGTTGAGTGTTGCAAGTTATCTGTTAGACCAATTGTGTGTTATAGGATAACCGTGAGAATTGGGACAGAGTGTATTGTAGCCAAGAGGATTGGCAAGACAAGCTTGTAACTTTTGATTTTGGATATAGTGGAACAAACCGGTGTGGAATACCGGGTCCCCAACGTGGAGTTGGAAGAGAGGACTGACGCTCGAGGCGGAACCTCTATAAATCGATTTGCATTTTTCTCTACCCTACTCTTTTTATTTTCGTGCAATTTATATTGAAGTATTTGATAAACTGTCACGTTTCAGAACCTGTTTCAGAGAGTACTTCAGAGAGTTGTCTGTATTCCGCATAAAATTAAATTTGATCTGTTTTGAATTAAAATAGATATACAAGTGTGATTATCAGCTGTGATTAGTTTCTAAACAGCAAGTTTAATTAATTCTAAGTAATAATCAAAAGGAAGTGAATTGAAAATTTCGAAAAGAATTTATTTTTGTGAAAAAGCAATTCACCCCCCCTCTTGCTTACATTATTGGGACCAACAATTGGTATCAGAGCTTGCCTCAATTATTATTGAGTGATCCAAGTATCATGGCTGAAACAAATATTGCAGTGAATAGAGCACCTTATTTTAATGGTTCTAATTATCCTTATTGGAAAATGCGTATGGAGACTTACATCAAGGCTAATGATTTTGACTCATGGCAGGTGATTACAGTTGGAGACTATCAAGTGAACGTGACTGCTGAAGCACAATTAACTCAAGATCAAAAGAGAGCAATAGAGAAGAACAACAAGGCTAAGAACCTTCTTCTAACTACTATCTCACCATCTGAATTCTATTTAATTTCATCTTGCATTACTGCTAAGCAAGTATGGGATACACTTAGTGAGACCTATGAAGGAACGAGAACAATTAAAGATACTAAAATCAATGCTCTCTTGCAAAGATATGAATTGTTCAAATTCAAACCTGAAGAGAAAATTAAAGATGCTTTTGATAGATTTGTTTCTATAACTAACGAGCTAGCTTCTCTTGGAAAGAAGATAGAGGAAGCTGATCTTGTCAGGAAAATACTAAGGATCTTACCTATAGCTTGGGATGCAAAGAAAACGGCCATTGAAGAAGCAAATGATCTCAGCGCTTTAACCTTAAGTCAACTCAAGGAGAAACTGATGGCGTATCAATCTCACATAGATGCTACTGAAGAAGCAGAAGGAAGCAAGAAAGCCATTGCTTTTAAAGCAAAGGAAGTTCATGCGGATGCATCAGATTCAGAGACCAGTAGCAATGATAGTGATGACATCAACTTGTTGGCTAAAAGAATTGGCAAAATTCTGAGAAGAAAGCAAGGTAAGAAATTTACTAAAAAATTCGAAACTAAGAGATATGATGCAGGTAAATTCTTCAAGGACAAAGACAAGAAAAAGGAGATGAAAGAAGAGAAGAAACAAGAAATTATTTGTTATGAATGCAAGAAGCCTGGTCACATTAAATACGAGTGTCCATCACTGATTAAGAAAATTGAGAAGTTCAAAAAGAGAAACAAAGCCTTGATGGCGACGTGGAGTGACCTTGACGAATCAGAGACAGATTCAGAGGATAACTCAGAGGATGAAAAGGATGATTCAAACATATGCTTAATGGCACAATCTGAGGTAAATTCAGAACTTGATTATGTTTCTGATGAGGATGTAATGATTGAAATGCAAAACTTATTGAAATCATTGAAAAAGGCACATGTTAAAATAAATAAACTTGATTCTGAAGTTAAATCTCTCAAAAATGAAAAGGAAGTTGTTATTCAAACAAATAGGTTACTTATGGATGAAAACGACATATTGAAACATGATAATGAAAAATTACATGTGAAAGTGAATAAATTCATGAGAGAGAATAGTATACTAAAAGAAGAGACTAAAGAACTTAACAGAAGAATAGGAGACTTATCTCAATCACTAAAGAATACGTTCAGTAAGTTCAATGAGAGTGACAAAAAGTTAAATATGTTGATTTCCTCTCAAAGAACTGATAAAATAAAATATGGCTTAGGATTTGAACAAGGTAGCAGTAGTAAGAATGTTCAAAAAACTGTATTTGTTAAAGGAAAAGAATCCTTATTTAAGGAAACATCTACAGTTAACAACACTGTAACAAAGAAAAAATCTGACAGTCCAGTCAGAGGGTATTTCAAGGGTATATCAGAAGGTACCCAGATCAGAACAGAAACTTTACAAGAAGAGGGCAAGTGAAGGAACAGGTAAGAGGATATTCTAGAAAATATCCACATCAGTTCCAGAACAGGAACAATAGATATGGGAATAGTTATTCTTATGCTTGTTATTTTTGTAATAAAATTGGCCATATTGAGAAGTTTTGTTTCTACAAGAAAAACAAGCTCATGAAACAACAAGTTGATAACTTTGAAAAGAAGAGCTTGAATTTCAAAGGACCCAAACTTGTTTGGGTTCCTAAGAAGGTTTAACCCTTTGTTGATACATGTAGGAACAAGAAGCAAAGCTTAAAGGAAAATGGTATCTCGACAGTGGGTGTTCGGGACATATGACTGGAGATGCTTCTTTGTTCACAAGTATTAATTGGAAAGAAAGAGGATATGTTAAGTTTGGTGACAATAGTAAAGGTAAAATAGTGGCAACAGGTACTATTGGTCTATCTCCTCATACAATTGAAAATGTTTCTCTTGTTGTTGGATTAAAACATAATTTATTAAGTATAAGTCAATTATGTGACAAGGGTTACAAAATGATTTTCGAACATGATAAATGTTATGCTTATGACAAGAATGGAACAAAACTATTTGAAGGATATAGAAACAAGAATGTTTATTTAGTCAAACCTTCAAATGTAACTTTCGAAAAATGTTTCTTTGCTATGTCTGAAAATATAAAAATATGGCATAGAAGACTTGGTCATGTTAATTTCAATCAACTCGAAAAACTATCCAAGAAGAAAATTATTTTTGGCTTACCAAGAATAAATATAAAACAAGACATTAAATGTGAAACATGTATGAAAAATAAAATGGTTTCGTCACCTCATAAAAGCAAGAATGTAATCTCTACTAAAAGACCATTGGAATTGTTGCATTTAGATTTATTTGGTCCAACAAGAACTTTAAGTCTTGGTGGATGTCGTTTTGGTCTTGTAATTGTTGATGATTATTCTAGATATACATGGGTGTTTTTCTTAAAACAGAAGAGTAACACATTTGAAGTATTTGAAAGATTTGCTAAGCAAATTCAAAATGAAAAAGGAATGTCCATAATAAGTTTAAGAACCGATCATGGAAGAGAGTTTGACAATGCTTTATTCATAAATTTTTGCGATGAAAATGGTATAGCTCATAATTTTTCCGCTCCTTATACTCCTCAACAAAACGGGGTTGTAGAAAGGAAGAATAGAACTCTTCAAGAAATGACAAGAACTTTGTTAAATGAAAACAAAGTAGCTGAGTTTTTATGGGCAGAGGCTGTATCAACAGCATGTTACATAATAAATAGAGTGTATCTAAGACCATTAACTTCAAAAACATCATATGAGTTGTTTAAAGGAAGAAAACCTACTGTATCTTATTTTCATGCTTTTGGATCTAAGTGTTATGTGTTGAAAAACAATCTAAATATGGGAAAATTTGATGAAAGATCCGAAGAATGTTTATTTGTAGGATATTCCTTGAACAGTAGAGCTTATCGTGTTTTTAACTTAAAAACAAGAATAATCGAAGAAACTATAAATGTAAAATTTATTGAGAAAATTGAGGATGATGATTTTGATGATGAAGAGAGTGAAGAATTAGTTAAAAAGGAGGATATTAGTTCTCAAGCAAAAGATGAGCAGAATTCTGAAACATCAGAAGAAGTTGCTCCTCAAAATGATACAGAAACTGAGTCAGAAGAAAACTCAGAAACTCCTTCAGAAGCTATTTCAGAAGGTATTTCAGAAAGTAGCAGAAACTGGAGGTATGTATCTGCACATCCATCTGAGCAAATTATTGGTGATTTAAATACAGGAGTAAGAACTAGAAGTAGTTTACAAGAATTTGAAAGTCATTTTGCTTTAATATCAGAAATTGAACCTAGTAATATTGATGAAGCATTAAATGATAATAATTGGATTGAAGCAATGCAAGAAGAACTCAATCAATTCCAAAGAAATCAAGTATGGAATTTAGTACCGTGTCCTAAGGATAAATCAATAATAGGCACCAAATGGGTATTTAAAAACAAACTTGATGAAAATGGAAAAATAGTCAGAAACAAAGCTAGACTTGTAGCTAAAGGATATTCACAAGAAGAAGGAATAGATTATGATGAAACATATGCACCTGTAGCTAGGCTTGAAGCAATTAGATTATTACTTGCTTTTGCATGTTACAAAGATTTTAAATTATTCCAAATGGATGTTAAAAGTGCTTTTTTAAATGGTTATATTAAAGAGGAAGTTTATGTACATCAACCACCTGGATTTGAAGATCCATCAAAAGAAGATTATGTATTTAAGCTAAGAAAAGCGTTATATGGTCTTAAACAAGCTCCTAGAGCTTGGTATGAAAGATTAAGTGAATTTTTGATCTCAAATGGTTTTTCAAGAGGAAAAGTGGATACAACTTTGTTCTTAAAACATTTTGAACAAGATATTCTGATTGTTCAAATTTATGTTGATGATATCATTTTTGGATCAACTAATGAGAAATATTGCAAAGAATTCTCTAGTATGATGCAGGCTGAATTTGAGATGTCCATGATGGGAGAGCTAAATTTCTTTCTTGGTTTGCAAATTAAGCAAACAAAAGATGGAATTTTTATCCATCAAGAGAAATATACAAAACAAATAGTGAAGAAGTTTGGTTTTGAGAATTGTAAAGGAGCTGCAACTCCAATGAGCACAACTACAAGGTTAGATCTTGATCTAAAGGAAAAAGGTAAATGAAAAGTTATATAGAAGCTTAATTGGTTCTTTATTATATCTTACAGCTTCTAGACCTGATATATTGTTTGCTGTATGCTTATGTGCTAGATTTCAAAGTGCACCTACTGAATTACATTTAAAAACAGTTAAAAGAATCTTTAAGTACATTTCTTGTACATCTAAGATAGGCATTTGGTTTCCAAAGAATAAAAATTTTGAATTACTAGGATATTCAGATGCAGATTATGCAGGATGTAAAGTAGATAGAAAAAGTACTTCAGGTACATGTCAATTTTTAGGAGATAAATTAATATCTTGGTCTTCAAAGAAACAAAATTCTGTAGCTCTTTCAACAGCTGAGGCAGAATATATTTCAATTGGAAATTGCTGTGCTCAAATCTTATGGATAAAACAACAATTGAATGATTATGGAATTAATTGCAAAAATGTACCAATAAAATGTGATAATACTAGTGCAATTAATTTAACCAAAAATCCAGTTCAACATTCAAGAACAAAACATATTGAAATAAGACATCATTTCATAAGGGATCATGTAAATATTGGCAATATTAGTATTAATTTTGTCCTACAGAAAGACAATTAGCTGACATTTTTACAAAACCCCTTGAAAAATCTCGATTTGAATTTATTCGTAATGAAATAGGAATATGTAATCCTTTGTAATTTCTGATATTTATTTTGCATTAATTGCTCGATCAGAAATTTCATTAGATTCATTTTCTTATACTCAAGTAGTCTCAATTTACAATTCTTTATGTTGGAAACATAAATTCGTGATAAAGAGGATTACACGATTAAAGAGGATGAATAAAAGATATTTTGTTTTCTGTTGGAAATCTAAACAGAATTAATAACTGATCTTGTGCATCGTGCAATTTTTAACCATCGATTTTTTCTCTCTCCTTCCATTTCAAAATTTATCTTTCTCTCTCAATCTGCAAAATCCTCTCGTGTGTTGTTCAAACCCTCACGTTTTTCCTTCAACATATGGCTCCAAGAAAATCTTCCCGAATTCAATCCAAGGGTTTCAAATCTAAACCATCTAAAACCCCCGTTGAAATCTCTGTGGATTCTGACTCTCAACACAGTTCGAAATCATCTAAGGGTGTTCATGTTGAAACAACACCAAAGGCAACCGCGATAAGTCTAAAACATCTCAAGATCCTTCTTTGGCAAAGGATACTGAAAAAGAAGTGACTGAGGAAAAGAGTTCATCTGAGGAACTCGCTTCTGAATCCACTAAGGAAAAGGAAGTTGATAACGAAAGTGGTTCAGAATCGGATGCTGAATCAGAAGCTGATTCAGACGCAAAATCAGAGAGTGCGAAAGCAAGCTCTGAATCTACCTCACCCTCTCCGTCTTTTCAGAAAAAGAAAGCTGACCTAAGAAGGTATCAAAAAGGGGAAATAAACAGAAGGAGGAAACCCTAAAACCTGTCAGGTTGGTTAAATCCAAAATCCACCCTTGTTCTTTTATCGATTTCCAATTCTTTGAAAAGAAAGGTTTTTGCTGTTTTTGGCTAGACAGAATAGGAGCTAAAGGGTTGTGTGATTTACGCATTGATATAATTGGAGAATTAGTTGAAGAATTTTACAAGAATCTGAAATTTGAAAATGAGACTTTGTTGATCTCGAAAGTTGGAGGAAAAAGGATCGTGGTCAATAGAAAGATGCTGATTGATTGTTTAGGTCTGTTAGATCATGGGGATGATCACGAGCTGATAACCTTAGGTAGAAATGAATCTATGCAACTCTTGAATGATGGCATTGGAAAGTTTCATGCCAAAGATATTTTCATTTCTGAATTCGAGTTGTTGATAAGGTTGCTGCACAAATTGTTATCGAGTGCATATTACCAAAGAAAGGAAGTCCTACTTCCATTTCTAAAGAGGAGCAATCATTGTTCTGGGGATGAAGTTGCAAAAACAACTAGACTTGCCTAGGATTATCTTACGGCACATGTGGAGAAATAAAAAGCACATGATTTATGGAAACATAATCATGAAAATTTTGCAAAAACATCATGTGAAGATGCCTAAGCATGTTCGTAGTCCTCAAATAATGAAGAAGATTGGTGATAAAGTGATTAAGCACATGAGTATTTCGATAAAGGAGAAATTTTGGTACAGCATTGATGGAGCTTTCTATGTTCATCCGAAGAATCGCAAGAGAGAATTGACTCTCAAAAGAATCTTGGACGAAATAGAAAAAGAGGATCCACATGGTGTTGAAAAATCAAAGAAGAGGAAATCTGATAAGGATGCCAAAGGAAAAGGGAAAGCTCCTGTTGCAGCAAAGAAGAGAAAAAGGGATTATGAGTTGGGGACTGGGAAGAAGTTTGAAATCAAAGAAGGGCAGATTGTTGAATCAGATTCTGATTCAGAGACTGAATCAGAGGGTATTCCCTTGAAGCCACCAGGAGAGACGTCCCATCCTATCTCTCTCCAACAGATTGACAATCTCATTTCTTCTCGAATGGAAGCATTCTTGAAGAAATTTGATTTATCCTCTGTTCAAAAATGTCCTTTAGTCCTCCCCGCTACTCAAGTGGAAACCACTCCATCTGAGCCAATTTCTGATCCTGTCTTTCCTACAACAACACCTGGTTCATCATCTCCACCTGCAGCTGACATTCCTAAAGATCCAACATCTCCATCAGCTGCTGGAATCCCTCATATTGCTGATCCTGACTCCATTCCACCTACAGAGGATGTAGAGCAACCAGCAGAACAAGTTCCTGAACCAACTCCACCAGTTGCTGATCCAATGGAACAAGTTCCTGCTACTGCTGAGGAAACCCCTGTTGCAGCTAAAGACATTCCTATTGACTCTACTCCTGAACAACAAGCTACGGTTTCTCTCCTATCCATCCCTCAACAATCCCCTGCTGAACAACAATCTGATGTTCCACAATCTTCAACTCCAACTCCTGCTAAATTCTCTGGCAGGAAAAAATCTCTGGCAAGGAAGAAAACATCTAGAAAGAAATAGAGTCCTTTATTTTTTTTTAACAGACAATTTCTCTTAGCGATTTTCTATATTTTGTTTTCGATTTGTAATGAAAATATTTTTTCTTTTGGATATTTTGTGATATTTTCTGTTATGCTGAATCTCTATATCTCCTTGACTTGAATGAATTTATAGCATAGATTCAGGGGGAGTTATTTTTTATTCTGATAACAAAAAGGGGGAGAAGATATATGATGAAAAACAAATCTTAAGATATCAATATAGTTTGTGCAATATGCTTATGATATGAGATTTGATTACTTAAGATATCAATATAGTTTGTGCAATATGCTTATGATATGAGATTTGATTATATTTGTGAGTTAGTGATTGATCCGTATGTATGAGTTTTGGTTAAACCTGATATGTTTTTGATATATAATATTATATTTGTTTTTAATCATAAGGTTTTGTTATCTTCAAAAAGGGGAGAATGTTGGAATCTCTCATAATATTTTGATGATAACAAAAAGGAGTAAAAGTCTTTTTAACAAATAAATAAAGTATAGCAATCAAAACCAAAATCAAAACCAAAACCAAAATATTTCATGATTGAACTAATCATCAGATTTTTTAGAAATTGTTTCAGAAGGTAGTTCAGAGTCATTTCAGAAGTATTTCAGATTCATTTTCAAAAGGAAGATCAGAAACTAAATCTGTTCCAGAACAGAAGATGCACAGAATGTTGCGAATTTATTTATACCTTATCATCTGAAGGCCTGACTCCACGAAATGAATATATTTGGGTAGTATATTCATTTTTGTTCCACTAAAGTTGATAAAATATCAAGGGATTTATTTCATCAATTTTATTATAAGTTACGTCTATTTAATTTTCTTGAGGAAGATCGTCAGATTTTTATGTATCACGTGGTCAGCAAATTCCTAAGATAAGGGATATATTTTACCAAGTTCATGTTGGTTCAAATTTTCGAAACGAAGATCTTTTAAACGCTTATCTTCAAGGATAAAGGATATCACTATTTTTATGGAATAGTTAGTTGAAGTATTTATCTCAAATTGTTATGGATAAACAAATCAAGATATATGAGACATTATCAGATGACAGCATCAACGAAAATTGGATAAACTAAAGATTATTCGGGATTGATCATACACGTAACAGACACTTCAAAGGAGGGAATTTGCCAAGTCAAATATTTTCAAATTTGAGAAGAATTCGAATTGTTTTGAACGACTTCTTTGCTAGCCGTTGAGATAAAACAATATATAGAGGAGCACAACAACAAGTGCAGATGATAGAAGAACGAATCTTGCTCTAACTCTCTGTTGAAAGAAAAAGTCTTCGAGTGCATTTCTCTCAAAAGTCCTTGTGTTACAAAGTGTTCACAATATTTTTGTTCGAAAGATAGGATATTTATTGTATTTCCTTGATTGAGTATCATTCAATTTTTTGAGTGAGGTTGATGTTGCAAGTTATCTGTTAGACCAATTGTGTGTTATAGGATAATCGTGAGAATTGGGACAGAGTGTATTGTAGCCAGAGGATTGGCAAGACAAGCTTGTAACTTTTGATTTTGGATATAGTGGAACAAACCGGTGTGGAATACCGGGTCCCCCAACGTGGAGTTGGAAGAGAGGACTGGACGACTTGAGCACTGAATCCTATTCATATAATCTCTTTTCCTTCTTCCTACAGTACTCTTTTTTATTTTCGTGCAATTTATATTGAAGTATTTGATAAACTGTCACGTTTCATGACCTGTTTCAGAGAGTACTTTAGAAGAGTTGTCCTGTATTCCGCATAAAATTAAATTTGATCTGTTTGAATTAAAATAGATATACAAGTGTGATTATCAGCTGTGATTAGTTTCTAAACAGCAAGTTTAATAGAATAATCAAAAGGAAGTGAATTGAAAATTTCGAAAAGAATTATTTTTGTGAAAAGCAATTCACCCCCCCCCTCTTGCTTACATTATTGGGACCAACACTTTGAATAGTAGACTAGACAATTAAAGTACCGGTAGTAATAAAAATACGCGTAATAATGCGATATCTGTAATTTCAGCTACCGAAAAATTCTAAAACTGATATTTTGAAATCCTTGTATTTTAACGTCTATTGGTAAAACGGAAGATTTCTAATATTCCGAGCTCCGGGACACGCTTTTCGAGAATTGATCCCGTTTGGGTCCGAAGGTCACTCGAAATTCGCGAATCTGATATTTTTATGTTACCCTACGTTATTACGAACTATTCTAGGTCATTCACTTAATTTCGTTTTCTAGGTTGAAACCGCGGGATTGCCGGATCTAAACACTAGGGTTCGTTTAGGCTTGTTGACTTTTAGAGTTCCGTTTTGATTTCCGATTTTCATCGAGATATTCGTAATATCGTATATTTTTGAGTTTGATCATTTTAAAAATTTTAGCTCGAAATTTGTGTTTTATTTTATTTTATTTTATTTGTGATTATTTAATAGTTTTTAGTTCTCGGAATCGTTTAACCGAGTCTAGGTTTATGAGTTGACTCAGTTGACTTTTGTTGAACATTTGGATTTTGTGATTCTAAAATTTACTGAAGGATTTAGGATTTTATCATCTCGTTGTTAAGCGGTATTTGGATCTATCGTTTCGATTCGCGTTTTAGGAATTGGGTAGATCATTTAATCGACGTACGGATGTTGATTATATCGTAATTGACTTTATATTTCGTTTCAAGGGTTCTCGTTTTCTCAAGATTGAGAAAACTCGTTTTTGTCTTTATTTGGAATTAATTTTTAACTTGGTTCGATTTTTAGGGTTTCATTTCCAGTGTTTTGACTCGGTCTAGAATTTTGTTTTTATCTTGAGTCGATTTTTGAGTTTTAAAATTTTTTATATTAGACTTCTAGAATTATTTTTGCAGATTAGAAAATTTTTGGGGGTTTACAATACAAACCTTAGAGGATATGCTTCGAGCATGTGTGATGGAGTTTAAATGGAGATGGGAAGCACACTTACCCTTAGTAGAGTTTGCCTTCATCAATAGTTATCACTCGACACTTAAGATGTCACCCTATGAAGCTTTATATGGACAAAAGTGTAGATCCCTGTTATTTTGGGATGACGTGGAGAAATTAGTTCTTGGATCAGACCTTATACAAGATGCCGTTGATAAGGTATGAGTTATCCAACAATGAATGAAGGAGGCTCAAGATCGACAAAAGAGTTGGGCAGATATGAAAAGGAGGATTCTTGAGATCCAGATAGGAGATCATGTGTATTTGAAGGTAAACCCTATCAAGAGTATTCATCAAATTCGCTCACAAGGGAAGTTAAGCCCTCGATATATTGGTGAAGTATTTGAGCGAGTTGGAGAGTTAGCATATCGCCTTGCTTTACAACCAAATTTGTCTGGAGTACATAATGTCTTTCATGTCTCTGTTCCTTAGAAGCATGTAGCTGACCCGAATCAAGTTGTGGAGTTAGAACTGGTGTCGTTGAAGGAAAACCTCACTTATGAAGAGCATCCAGTGTAGATTTTAGATCAAAAAGTTGAAAAGTTGAGGAATAAGGAAATCAAGTATGTTAAGGTTCTTTGGAGAAATCATTCGCACGAGGAGGCAACTTAGGAGGCTAAAAACGAGATGCGACAAAAATACCCCAAATTATTTGAGGAATCAGGTATGCGCTTCAAGTTTTGAAGACAAAACTTTTTTTAAGGGAGGTAGGTTGTAGGCCCCTAATTTTTAGGATAATATCAAGTTTAAACCCTAAACCGAAAAGTCAACCGAAGACCTTAAGTCAACTAATTTCCCAGGAAACCCTAGTAGTTTAGATCCGGCAATCTTGTGTTCTTAAACCAAGAGGTCGAAATACGAGTGAAGAGTGTAGATTGGTTCGTAATAATATTATAATGTATAAAAAGATCATATTAGCGAATTTTTGATCTATTTCGAACCCGATAGGATACAAACTTTGAAAAGCGTGTCTCGGGGCTTGAGATATTAAATATAGTTATTAGTAACCGTTAGAAATCGTAATTTCATAAGATTTCTAAAATATCAGTTATGTAATTTTTTGGGTTATAAAAGTTACAGTTATAACTTTTTATCATATTTTCATTACTACCGATACTTTAAAAGTCTAATCTACTTTTTGATTTCTTTTACACTATCATCAAGTACAACTACCCATAACCTATTTCTTACATCATTACATCCTATTCCTACTATTTCATCATTTTCCTTACAATTTACTTTTCCAATATAACTTTTATTAATTAAATTACTTATTTAATTTCAAAACTTACATAACACACCTTCTCTCTCTCTCTCTCTCTCTCTCTCTCTCTTTTGGAACTGGTGCTACTCCTTTCCCTCTTTCTCTCACAATTTGTTTTATTTAATTTCTTTTACTACACAAACCCTAATTCAGATCTCTGTATATACGCCTTTATACCAACTTCATCTCACTTTTCCACTTTCACTAAACCAAACTCTTACAAAAAATTTTCTTTCTCTCTTCCTCTCCTCCTTGCAAACCGTGACACACACCATACACACACACTCATATATTTTCTTCAAGTTTCTTGTTCCAAACATCTAATAGGTGATGCGTGCTCGGCACGAATCTTGAATTTCCTGGACTCTAAGAATCAATAAGGTGGACCTTGACCCAATAAAATATTCAGATCTGGATCTGAAACTCCACGAACCTTAGTATGATAAGATGGAATTGACCTTGACCTTATGGTTGAGTAACCCAAAGAACCATTATATGATAATCGCGACCCTGTTGGATATACCGACCTAGAACCTTGGTATAATGATGAACTCAACAAGAATTCAAATTCTTGAAGAAATTCCAAGTTCTCAAAAGAACTCAAAGAGAAAGGATTTCTCTCAAATTGTATTTCATAATGAAAAATGTATTTTGTAATCTGAATTGTCTATCTCCCATACTAGCCTTAATATATAGGCTATTCCAAGACAGTTATGTAACTGAAAAATCATAATTGTGGCAGTTACGTAACTGATAACGTAACTGAAAACATAATTATAATTAATCCCCACATTATTAAAAGATAGAAATTTGAAAAGATGAAAATTAAATGAAGGTCAACAGCATTGGTCTTTGCACTGGCGGTGTTGAACCCAAAACAGGCAACTCTTGATTGATTTCCATTGGCGATGTTGTATTATCCTTCTGGGTTGCGAAAATGATAGTAAAAGCCTTCATTTTTTTGTTCTAAATCGATGTTGGTGAACTTGGAGTGATCTTCAATAAATTTTTGTACAAATCCTTGAAATCTTTCCTGAAGCTTCTTGGCTCTATTTCATGTAATCATTCCTTCAGGAACTTGAATTTGTTGAGGCGAACTTGTGCAATTGTACATTCATCATTCCGCCTCTCTTCAAAAGGATTTGTCCTCGAATCATCTTCACCTACATCAAAAGGACTTAAATCAAAAACATTGAAAGTAGCACTTACATTATACTCACCTGGTAAATCTAATTTGTAGGCATTATCATTGATCTTTTCAATGACTTGAAATGGTCCATTGCCTCTAGGCTCCAGCTTTGATTTCCTTTAAGATGGAAATTTCTTTTTCCTTAAGTGCACCCACACCCAATCACCTGGTTCAAAGGTGATCTTTTTCTGCCCTTATTAGGTTGTTGAGTGTATTGCTCATTTTTCTTTTCAATTCTCTATCGCAGTTGTTCATGCAATTTCTTGACAGTTTCGGCCTTCTTCTAACCATCTAAGCTAGTTCTTTCATTAACTGGTAAAGATAATAAATCTAAAGGAGTTAATGGATTAAAACCATAAACAACTTCAAGTGGAAAAAAACCAGTAGTAGAATGAACAATGCGATTATATGCAAATTCAACAAATGGTAAACAATCTTCCCAAGACTTCAAATTCTTTTGAATTACAGCTCTTAGCAAAGTCGTCATTGTCCTATTTACTACTTCAGTTTGTTCGTCTGTTGTAGATGACCTGTAGTAGAAAATAATAGCTTAGTTCCCATTTTACTCCACAAAACTCTCCAAAAATGGCTCAAAAACTTGACATCCCGGTCACTTGCAATGCTTTTAGGCACTCAATGTAACCTAACAATTTCTTTAAAGAGCAAGTCAGCAATATGAGATGCATTGTCAGTTTTATAACAAGTAATAAAGTGTGCCATTTTTGAAAATCTATCAACAACAACGAAAATTGAGTCACAACCCCTCTTAGACCTAGGTAAACCAAAAACAAGATCCATAGAAATATCATTCCATGGCTCACTAGGAATAGGTAAAGGGGTATACAATCCATGAGGCATCACCTTAGATTTCGCCTTTTTGCAAGTAACACATCGACCACAAATCCTTTCTATATCCCTTCTCATATGAGGGCAATAAAAATGCTCATTTAAAATATCTAAGGTTTTAATTACACCAAAATGCCCCATTAATCCTCCACTATGAGATTCTCTAACAAGTAATTCTTTTATTGAACATTGAGGAATACACAATTTTCCCTCTCTAAAAAAAATCCCTCATGTCTATAAAACTTGTCAAAAGCTCCCTCTTCACAAACAGCAAAAATCGTAGCAAAATCAGGATCAGTAGCATACAACTCTTTAACATGCTTAAAACCTAGCAACTTTGCATTAAGAGTTGATAGAAGGACATACCTACGTGGTAATGCATCAACAACCACATTTTCTTTACCTTGCTTGTAGCTGATCACATAGGGAAATGTCTCAATAAATTCCATCCATCTAGCATGTCTCCTATTTAATTTCCCTTGTCCTTTCAAATGCTTCAGTGATTCATGATCTATATGTATGACAAATTCCTTTGGCCACAAATATTGTTTCCAAGTCTCCAATGCTCTCACTAATGCATATAGCTCCTTGTCATAAGTAGGATAACTCAATGGTGCCCCATTTAGCTTTTCACTGAAATATGCTATTGGCTTGCCCTCCTGCATTAGTAGAGCTCCAATGTCAGTGCCAGATGCATCGCATTCAATCTCAAAAGCCCTAGAAAAATCAGGTAAAGACAACAAAGGAGCAGAACATAATTTTTCTTTTAAGCAAATTCAAAGCTTTTTCCTGTGCTTCACCCCATTTAAATCCAATAGATTTTTTTACAACTTCAGTTAATGGCGCTGCTAAAGTGCTAAAGTCTTTTACAAAGCATCTATTAAACTATCAAGGCCATGAAAACTCCTTACCTCAGTGATGCTAGTAGGAGTAGGCCAATCCTTGATTACCTTAATTTTCTCCTCATCTACTTCTATGCCTCTGGCACTGACCATAAATCCTAAGAATACAACTTTATCCATACAAAAAGTACATTTTTTAAGATTAGCATATAAATGCTCTTTTTTCAAAACAGACAGTACACTCCTTAAATGACTCACATGCTCTTCTAAATTTTTGCTATAGATTAAATGTCATCAAAGTACACTACAACAAATCTTCCTATGAAAGGACGTATGACATGATTCATTAATCTCATGAATGTACTTGGTGCATTAGTTAGTCCAAAAGTGTAAACCCCGGTTTTCCTAGTAGTCAAGTAAACTTCGGAAACCAAAAAGCAAAACCCTAAACCAGATTAGTTCAAGCCTTGTGAGAGAAACTTAGAAACCCTAGATTCGACTTTCCTTCGCTTTCATATCAAAAGAAATTTTATGAAATAAATTAATGTGAGATATTTTTTTAAAGTATATTTCAAACCATAGGAAGTTTTAATTTCGGAAAATTTTCTATTCCGGGCCTTCCTGAGCCCCATTACGGAAAAACAAGCCCTGGGACTAGAAACTTAGAAAAATATTCCGGAATATTCTTTAGAACCGAAATTTTATAAGGATTTCAAAAAAAGAGTTTTATAATTTTTCGGGCTACAAAAATTATAATTATAGAATTTTTCCTGTATTTTCTTTACTACCGGTAAAGTAGATGTCTTGTCTACTATTACCATTATTCACAAGTACAACCTATATTACACACTACCCATGCCCTAGTCTTACATCCTTACAACTACTTATTATATTTTCTTTTCCAAGAAATTTTTGTTTCTTACTAAATTATTACATTTAATACATTTTATTACACAAATTATAAATTCAAATAAAATTAACTCTCTCTCTCTCTCTCTCTCCCCCATTTGATGGCCGGCGCAACACCCCACCACCCTCCCCCCCCCCCCCCCCCCCCCCCCCCCCCCCCCCAAATTTTCCCCCTCAAATTGTTTATTTCTTCTTTTATTATACAACAAACCCTACATTACCTAATATATATATATACTCATTTACATTCTCTCTCTTCATTTCTGCTCTTTCAAAAATTTTAACAAAGCAAAAACTCTCTCTTTTCTCTCCTCCTTGCCGTGAGCTACACCCCCACCCCCCCTCCACCACACACACCACACACACACACACAAAAACAACTTATTTCTTCTTAATTTCTTCATCAAATCCTTCCTTAGGTGATGATTTTTAGCCTTGTTACTACTTAATCTTATAATGTCAAGATTATTCATGTGCGTTTTCACTTAAAATCCCCATGAGCAAGTGCTAGGGATAAGAAAATGCTAATACATGAATATCAAACCATCACAAAAGTAGATCTTGTGTTTGATGAGCTTTTGTTGAAATATTATCATGTTCATGCGTGTAAAAGTAGAGATTTTACATGAAAATATATATGTTCATACTTTTAAACTCTCTTTCATGCACTATAAGTAGTAGATCTAGTACTTAGACACTCATATTATACTTGATATTCATGTTCATATAAATATTTTGTTGTTTCCATGCATTAATGCTCATAAAGAATGAGTCTTGTATATATAAATGTGATAGTTGGTAGATCTTCATGTAGATAAGACAACGAACTTGAAAAGAAAAGGTTTTTGTTAGAAATGTCCATAAGGAAATTCGTATAACTTCCAATACCTATTTTAAAAACCCTTGTAACAACTTTGAAACTCATATTTTATATGAAAAATGGAGGATATATGTAATAGGTATCATTAAGTAATGATTTTTATAAGTTGAAATGGGTTTAGATGAGAGTAATGTGTAAAACAAAAAGTGGAATCAAGATGGAAAATTTTGAGTTAGTGTTCAACTTGTAAAATTCGTAATTTTAGATGATGCCTATGTAAACACCTATTATTCAAGCTCAAAATGAATGTTTTATGTGTTAAATGAAGTTCTTAGGTAGGGGATATAGTAAAGCCTTAAATTTTAATGCATTACACACGTTTTCTCAAAGGAATTATTCAAAAAGTGGATTTTCTAAAATTCGGATTTTTGAGAAAAGCCTACTTAAAAACATATTTGCAAAGTGAAAAATGTAAAATTTTATGTAGAAATGAAGGTCTTTGATAGTATAGATGATGAAGACTCATTTTGAATTAAGATAACTAGGAATTTCTAATAATGCAATCCAAAACACTAGTGAGATGTCAAAGTTAGAAAATTGGATTTTCAAGAAGTAGTTATTGTTAGAGTCTTGTAAGATTTAGGAGTTCTCAAAGTTTCCTTTACCAAAAATCATCAAGATCATGCATACATTGGACTCATCACATGTCATTCATGTTAGAATTCATTCATATTTAATATATACTTGAATCATCAACTAGATACATTTTAAACAAGTGCAAAACAATTTTTCTGAAATGGAAAAGGCTAGTAATCAAATCTGATCCCTCTTTCCATGACCTAAATGTTTTCAAAACTTGGAAATAATATTAGAATAGATAGGTCTTTCGAAGCCGATAGAAATCGATATAAAATTTGTGATATTCGAGTTAAAATGACCAAGTTATGGTTGTTTTAAGTTAGAATTTCCGCAAATAGCGAGAAACACGATTTTGTTTAGTTTTGATACATAGTTTGGATTAGCTAAGTGATGAAGTACTCATTAGGATATTCTTCTTTGGTAGATGATCCCAAGACCGACGAATCCCTACCACCCAATTATTACTACTAAAAAACCGGCGTACCATGGCCGAGTGAGTATCACTTCCAATTTTAATTATTGCTTGTGATTGTATTGATAACTGCACTAGTTACTTAGCAAAGATAAAATGAATATGCATGATTAGATTGAATGGGAATTATAATGTCTGCTGTTGTTATGAGAAGTTGAACTTAAAGAACATCGAAACCGAGTGATAAATCACTGCTTGTATAGATGATTTAGGACTAATTGTCTGCGGATATTGCTTGATCACCTAAAAGAACTGGTATAATTGATTATTCGATATTGAAGATAAAATTGAACTCATTCATAACACGATGGGGATGGAGCATTAGATTTGTTGATTTTTCGTGATCCATAAAACGAATATAAGTTGGTTAATCATGATCCATAAAATGAATATGAGTTGATTAATCGTGATCCATAAAACGAATATATGTTGGTTGACCGTGAGCCTAAATGGCGTCGTACCACAGAATTCGTTAATCTGCTAACCCTAAATGGAGGGCAAAGTCCATCCACATATGATTTCGGCTGGTCATATGTTTGTTGAATTCACGTGTTTGATGCATACCATTTGACTGATTAATCACTTGCTTGATTGTTATGTTTTAATTGTGATATGGAAATTTTCAGTCACTAAGCTAGTGTAGCTTACGCCCCTATAGTTTTTATTTGTTGCAGCACGAGTTTATTTGGCTTAGGCCAAGGCAGGCTACAGCTCAGGTACAAGAGCTAGGAGTTCCTTATAGAAGTTGTATTCAGTTTTGTTTAGACTTCCACAGGAAACCAAAAGACTCTGGATGACTGTAATGGACCTTTAATATTCTTTTGCGGGGAACGCCCCTTAGACTTTGTAACTTTTATGTATACGTTTTGATTTATTATCTAATGCTATCGAATGCTACATTAAACTTCTTAACCCCATTGAATAGAGTATTCTATTATCGTAAAGGGACGCCTTACATCTATACAAAACTCCCAAAAGACTCGGATTGTAATTCGAGAGTCTTATATGGCATGTGGCAGACTGTTACGTTTAGGATACCCCTCTAGGGTGTGACAAAAAGGCAAGACTAACCATTCATGACGGCCCAACTTGGTTTTAAAAGTAGTTTTCCATTCATCCCCTTCTTTCATTCTAATTTGATGTAACCACTTTTAAGATCAATTTTAGAAAATAGACAAGAACCATGCAATTCATCAAGCATATCATCTAACCTAGGAATAGGATGATGATACTTTACCATGATCTTATTAATAGCTCTACAATCTACACACATTCTCCAGGTTCCATCTTTCTTGGCACAAGCAATACTGCACAGCACAAGGACTCATGCTTTCACGAACAAACCCTTTTGTAGTAACTCCTCTATTTGCCTTTGGATCTCTTTAGTCTCTTCAGGACTACTCCTATAGGCTGGTCTATTTGGAATAGAAGCTCTTGGTATGAAGTCTATTTGGTGTTCTATTCCTCTGATTGGTGGCAACCCTTCAGGAATCTCTTCAGGAAACATATCTTCATACTCCTGTAAAAGAGACACAACAGAACTAGGCAAATTTGAGTCAAGATCATTAGTAGTAAAAACATGATCTCCTTATACATAAGTACAATTAAAGATCTTTTCTCATTTACAACACTCTTGATCTCACTTTTAGTGGCATAACAATTTAATTGTTTCTTCTTCTCACTCTCTCCTTTTTTCTCACTAGCCACTTTGTTTTTCCTCTTGTCACTCGTGTATCATCCTCACTAGCTCTCGTGTTTTCTCTCTTTTTCTCATTAGCTCTTAACATGTCATCTTCCTGTTTCAATTTCTTTTGATCTTCTTGAACTTGTTGGGGTATCAAAGGCTTCAAGTAAAATGTCTTCCCATTTTGTCTCACTATGAAACGATTTGAACGCCCTTCATGAGTAACATTCCTGTCAAATTGCCATGGTCTACCAAACAATATATGGCAGGCATTCATAGGCACTATATTACATAATACTTCATCCTTATAGTTTCCCAAAGCAATCATTAAATTCACCTGCTTATTGACTTTCACTTCTCCAGAGTCATTCAGCCATCGCAACTTGTAAGGCTTAGGATGTTTCAATGTGAGTTTAAGCAATTCCACTAGATTAGCACTTACCACATTGGCACAACTACCACCATCAATGATTAAACTGCAAGCCTTGTCTTTCACCACAACTCGAGTATGGAAAATGTTTTCCCTTTGCTGCTCAAGATCTCCCTCTGCTACCTGCTTGTACTCAAAGTACGTCTGATAACTAATGATACATTTGAAGCACTACCTCCTCAATATCTGTAACATCGTCTAATTCAGGCACCTCATCATCATCTCCTTCACTTTCACTAGCTGTTTTATACTCATCACTTCCCAAAGCAATCATAGCTTTCTTGTTAGGACACTGGGAAGCTATATGACCAACACCATTACACCTAAAACAACGAATTTTACTCAAACCAAATTGAGATTCAGATTTACCTTTGGATTTGCTAGAAGGCTCCTCTTTTGAAATAGCTTGAATAAATTTTTCTTTCTTATTCTTGTTATCCTCCTTCTTCCATTTGTTCTTCCATGAAGTAGAAGAAGAACCTGCAAAATTATATTTCTCCTTCCTCTTAAGCTGGCTCTCAACTTTCAAGGCCATCTGATACATTTCATCCAATTCCATATGTGCTGCAATTCAACCTTGTCTGCAATATTTCTATTCAAACCATTCAAAAATCTTGCCATAGAGGCTTCACTATCCTCTTGGCTATCAAGCTTCATCATGAGTGTCTCCATCTCATGTAGTACTCTTCAACACTCATACTTCCTTGTGAAAGTTCCTGCAATTGGCGATACATTCCTCTAGAATAATGTGGAGGTACAAACCTCTTCCTCATAATCTGCTTTAATTCTCGCCAAGTGCTAACTAGATCCTCTAGATTTCTTCTTCTATTAATTGTCAGCTGGTTCCACCATATGCTGGCATATCCATAAAATTCTACCACAGCCAATTTAACTTTCTTTTCCTCAGAATAATTGTGACATGCAAAAATCAACTCAATCTCACGTTCCCATTCTAGATAAGCATATGGATCATTCTTGCCTTGAAAAGGAGGAATTTTAAATTTTCTAGAATTTAAATTGGTGTCAACTTTCTTACTTCCACTACTAGTGTTATCTATTGAGTTATTCTTGCCTCTGAACCTAGCAGGCTTCCTAACTTCCTGTTCATCATCAAAATCAGGCTCCTCTCTTGATTTCTTATGTTCCATGCGATCCATTCGATTGTTTAATCCCTGTAACATTTCAAACATTCTAGCCATATCCTTCTACACATAATTATTCTCATCTTCTTCCTTCCTTGGTGGGCTAGACATCTTGTAATTGTTAGAATTTTCAAACAAATAATAGAAACTAAAGAAAACCTCACTTCACTCCCTCACGTGTATCTCTCACAAAATATAACACTCAACACTCGTATTTCACATAAACTCAAAATACACTTACCACTTACCTCTCGATCCTTCGTCTTATGGTTCTGTATCAAACTTGGATCTCAATTCTTGAATTTTCCTTCTTGTTTTGTTCCTCACAACACCTTAATCCGCAGTAAGTATGTAACAGGATCTAAATTCCACTCAACTAGAAAACAAAGATTTATTCTCAAATTCACTTTTTTTTTTTTTTTTACTTTTTTTTCTTTTTTTTTCCAACTTTTTTCTTGATTTTTTTTTAATTTCTCTTTTTTTTTTTTTACAAGAACCTTAACAATAAATTCAACAACCAAAGAAATAGAAAAGATAATATGAACGAACCAATTTAAGTTTTGATGTATCGCTTTTTATTCTCACTGAATTTGGATGATTCCTAGAAAACCTAGGGCTCTGGTACCAATCTGATGTATGCTCGGCACGGATCTTGAATTTTCGGACTCTAAGAATCAATAAGGTGGACCTTGACCCAATGAAATATTCCGGACTCCATGAACCTTGGTATGATAAGATGGAATTGACATTGACCCTATGGTTGAGTAACCCAAAGAACCTTGATATGATAATCGCGACCCTGTTGGATATACCAACCTAGAACCTTGGTATAATGATGAACTCAACAAGAATTCAAATTCTTGAAGAAATTCCAAGTTCTCAAAAGAACTCAAAGAGAAAGGATTTCTCTCAAATTGTATTTCACAATGAAAAATGTATTTTGTAATCTGAATTGTCTATCTCCCATAATAGCCTTAATATATAAGCTATTACAAGGCAGTTATGTAACTAAAAAATCATAATTATGACAATTATGTAACTGATAATGTAACTAAAGAAAAAATATAATTGTGGTAGTTACATAACTAACAACATAACTGAAAAAAAAAAACCACAATGGTGGTATTTACGTAACTGATAACGTAACTAAAACATAATTATAATTAATCCCTACATTATTAAAAAATAGAAATTCGAAAAGACAAAAATTAAATGAAGGCCGATGGCATTGGTCTTTGCACTAGCAGTGTTGAACCCAAAACAATCAACTCTTGACTGATTTCCATTGGTGATGTTGTATTATCCTTCTAGGTTGCAAAAACGATAGTAAAATCCTTCATTTTTTTTTCTAAATCGATGTTGGTTAACTTGGAGTGATCTTCAACAAATTTTTGCACAAATCCTTGAAATCTTTCCTGAAGCTTCTTGGCTCTATTTCATGTAATCATTCCTTTAGGAACTTGAATTTGTTGAGGCAAACTTGGTGCAATTGTACATTCATCAATAGGTAATAGATCTATGCCTTATTACCTTAAAAACATGTAATGGCAAGATCATTCATGTGTGATTCCACTCAAAAATCCCCATGAGCTTTAAGCTAGGGATGTGAAAACACTTGGACAAGAGATCCTTGCCATCATAATTTTATAGATCTTGTTATTTGAGTTATTTTGCTATTACCTTGTTTTATTATCAAGTTATGTTGTTAGTATTAATGATTTTGCATATATTCATCGTCTAATCATATTCACATAATCATCATAGTATTCATGCATTTATGACTAGTATAGTAACCTAGATCTAGCTGCTTTGAGTTTATAAATGAATTAGGCTTTTGTTTTATATTCATAAATAACTTTAATAGCATAAAAATAGTAGGAAATAGATAGAAAGCTCAAGATCTACTTTAGTTTCAACAAAAATGATTTTTGAAAATTCGGATAAAAAAGGAACCCTATTTAGAAAAGCTATTTTTCAACTTCAAAATGTGTATTTTACATTGAAAATGAAGGGATTAAGGAATATATATCATAAATGAGTGATCTTGATGAGAAAAGCTTAGATCTACTAAGGAATATTTTCAAAACAAGGAAAAGTTTACAAAAGTTATATTTCAATCCCAATAACAAGTTTTAAATTCGTAATAAAGGAGTCTTGAAGTATAAACACCCATTTTTCAACTCCAAAACAAGATTTTTATTAAAGAAATGGAAGCCTTAAGAAGTAAGTTTGATTAGGAAATAGTTTTTGAAAGACTAAATGAGTTTTACAAAGAAAATAACCTCAAATGAAATTTTCAAATTTCGGACTTGAAAATGGCCACTATTTAAACACCTATTTCCAAATGCAAAAATGATAATTTTTAGGAAAAATGGAAGTCCTAGGGAATGCATATAATAAGGACTAATTTTTGACAAGGATAAGAGAGGTTTATCAAAATATAATCCTAAAACAATGAATGGTTTCAAAGAATAGATTAAACAATGTTTTCATTCTCTAAAATTTTGTAAAATTCGTAATTAGGTAAACCACCTATTTAAAAATCTATTTTCTAACCCCAAAATGAAGGTTTTTATTGAAATATTGAAGGTAATGGCTATGTAGGTCATTAAGGTTGAGTTTTGATAAAAGCAAGTGTGATTTTATAAGAAGAAAATAATTATTTTTCTTAAGTCTACTAATTTCAAAAGTTTTTCAAAGTAAAAGTTTTTCAAAAAGAATTCTTGGTACTATACCATTAAGAATATACATATAGATAGTTCATCTCATAAACTTCATGATAATAGCATGTAGGTATTGCATATAGACATGATGCACTTGTAGAAACAAAGTTAGGAAAATATTGTCCTATACATCCAATTTGACCTTATCTAAGTACATGAGAAATTAGAATTACCAACACCCATAAATCATGCATGATATTGAGTTATATATGTATATAATGGAGTTTTACAAGATATAATGACAGCTAAGTATCTATCAAAGCTTTAGTATGATGCTTGGTTTGAAATTAGAAGTTGAATTGTGGAATGGGAAATTCGTATAGTATTATGTACCCTACTGTTCATGGTCTAAACAACCTTGTTTGTTATAAATAACTCTAGAAATAGATAGCTCTCGTGAATAGGTAGAAATCGATATATATATGCGAAATTCTGAGTTAAAATGACCAAGTTATGGCCGTTTTAAGTTAGAATTTCCTCTTAGACGAATTTTGACGAACTTGTTAGAATAGAATTTATAAGTTCATTCAAACTTCATAGAAATACTCATTATAATTATTTCTTTTGATTAGGAAACTTGGGAGATGGATTAGACCTTCCCGAGGACTATTACGATTAAGTGGATTTTCACGCCATGGCAAAGTGAGTTTACTATCATTAAATTTTATGCTTGTGAATGTGCTTGTAATATTAGTGGCATTAGAATTAGGGCAAGATAATAAATTAACTATGTGTATATGAGTTCTTCTTGGGTGAATAGATGATAAGAATATCGAAATGAGCTTGTTGTAAATATTTGAATGATTTAGTATAGAATTGAATTATCTACAATATCTATGATCATTCATAAATTGATAAATTAATATGCCATGATCTTATAATAAAATTGACATGCATACCATATGTGGAGTCACATTGCATAGATTATTATACGTTTGTGGGAAGAAAGCATAATAGCTCGGCAACGAGAGGCCTGTAAACTTGAATATTAGCGTAACGGCCGGAAATTGAAATGTTGGTGTAAGGGCCAGAATTAAGAATGTATGTAGGTAGGCACCTGTATCAACCACAATAAAAATGAGAAAAATTGAAATCTGTGGTCGTATGGGTCTGAAACACCTAACACCGAATGGAGAGCGTAAATCCATTCAACATAAGACTTCTAGAAGGTCTTATGTATTGTATGTTCACGTGCTTGTGCATTTCATATTGTTGTTAATATAACTTGCTTGTATTATATATTACTTGTCAAGCATTTAATTTTGGAAGTGGAACTCACTAAGCTCGTAAGCTTATATCCCCATAGTTTTCTTATTGCAGTATGAATATTTATGGTTATCTCCGAGAAGCCACTTTCCTCAGGTACAGTTTTTGGAACTTAAGGAGCTTTTTGAAGAAGTCGGGACCTAAATGTAGGCATAGACTTCTAGTTGAATCTCCTAAATCGATTTATATAATGGTTATTGTAAGAGACTTCTGAGGACTTAAGAACTCTTAATATTTTGACAGGGGTATGCCCCTTAGCTCATGTAATAGACTAATCTAGCTATAACTGTTATGATTTACTTTCTTTATATCTCCTTAAGCTATTTCGATTCAAAGTACGGTTCCCTATATGTTGAATGTGAGCCTCATACCTAGTGTTTAAACTCATGGAGTGACTAAGGTTATCATTCTTGAGTTTAAATATCGAGTGTGGCGAACTGTCGCATTTTGGATACCTTTTGGGGTGTGACAAACATACTTTTCAATTATAATCCAGATAAAATCTAGTCAATTTATTTTCTAAGCCTACACGCACAAACAGCAGACAAGGTAAGGTCGTTCCTTTTTTCATTCTTTCACTACTTCAATATCACAAATCCTTTACAATAGATATAAACCCTAATTCACAAAACCTGATCAACAACATACATCAAATCAAAATCTAATTCCACATTCATAATTAAACCCTAACCCTTAATCCACAATCTCAAAAATAAGGTTTATAAAATTAGATCTACACACCTGTCTTCTAGGATCACTAAACCACGAAACCCTAAAACGCATATTTCTCCAAATTCCTCAAAAACCCAAAAATCCTCAATTGAAAATAGTACGTCTATTAGAAAAGATTCCATCTTTTAGAATAACAAAGATTGAAAGGATTCAATATTTACCTAGAACTTTGGATCTCACACCTTCCTGACTATAGAACCAAGATCTCCAATCACACTTAGGGTTTGGTTCTCAAACGTAATCATCTCCAACAACTTGATTCCTCCAAAAGCAATATGAAACAACCTTTAACAAACAACATCTAATCATAAACTCAACCAAAAGAGTCTTTTGAGGAAATCCTTACCTAGATCTTGCCATAGGTGGAAGTATGGAGAGAAAACTAAAGACCTTGATATATATGTATTAGGAACCCTAACTTTAAGAAAGACGTTTTAATTCATGTAACATATAGGCTGGAACCAAGCTGGCGGCTCAAGGGCAGCTTAAAAACAAAATAAGGAATAAAAGCACTAAGGCCAACCATAAGCTGGTGGCCTTCATATGTAAGTCAATGACCTTTGGTCGGCTTTCACATATACGTTGCCATCTTCACAATTTTATTCGCAAATCATCCGAAGCTCCAAAGTTGATACAAAGCTAATAGCCTTGTATTCAAAGCTGGCAGCTTAAAGCCAGCCTAAATCCTTTCCTTCTCATTCTTTGTGAACAACATCCTCAGGTCCAAAACAGTCTGTCAAATGACAAAATTAACCTCTTAAACAATCTTATATTACAATATTACCCTTTATTATAGATTAATTATCTATACATTACATCTCTCCTTGATGATGTTTTACCGATCGTATTAATTTCTAAAATTTATAAACCCGATTAAATCTACGATCAAAGCTAGGCAAGCGCACCTATTCGATGTAGCATAGATTTTAGGGTGTCGTCCTCAGGGATTTTGAAGAACAAGTACTAGTATTACCGGTTCTCTACTATTTAGCCTAAATTTTGGAGAGAAATCTACAATTAACTACTAAGCAGAAGATTAAGCAAGCTCTAAGATCAACTAATGTTTGCTTTCAAAGATGAATTCAATCACAAGACATACTCTCCACCTTGATCCACCCTAAACCTAAAGTTCTTATGATAAAATTGATTAATGAATCATTCATGCTTTGTACTGCAGGATCTCATCAAGTAAATCAATTCCTCCCGCGAGTTAATCAATTCCTAACCCTAAATGAGATAGTAGAGACCTCTCCCTTACTAACATCACATAGAATTGCAATAAAGATCATGATCCTTGAACAAGAATTAAATTCTTTATAGCAGAAAATCATAATTTCCCTACCTCTAGGCGAAATTAGCAATTCCTCTATTCATGAAGATCTATCTAATTGAATGAAACCTCTTTCAATCCAATAAGAATCAAACATGCAATTAATTTGTGCACAAATCAATCACAAAACTATTGAATCACATGAATAGATACAAAAGCATGAACATTCATTAATCAAAAGACATTTCAATTCGTATGGTTAGGGTTTCACAAGATGAAGAGTATAAGAATCTACTCCTCCATGAGATTTATAATAAGAACAAAAGATCTAGAGGAAATAAAAAGAATCATGATAGAAAGAATAAACCCTAATTGATGTCTTGAGATCTTCAATGGATGCCCTAGCAAAGTCCTTCGTAATTTCTGTCTTAGAGCCTAAAAAAATGATCTAAAAGTTATAAAACAAGAAAACAGAGAACTATTTATAGTTTTGGAAAAATCCCAGTTCATCCTGGGCGTCATCCTGGCCAGGATCGGGGCAGAGATGAAGGCTAAATAACTGAAATTCGGCCTAAGATCATTCTGTTTCCTTCCTCAACGTTCTTCTTGGCCAGGATGAATGAAAAGGCTGAAAACTTTCTTCATGTGTAGCTACTGATGTCTTCTCTGGCGTCCTTCCTAGCCAAGAATGAGGGTAAGGCTGAAACACTTTTCTTCAATAAAGCATTCTGTTGTCTTCCATAGTGTCCTTCCTGGCCAAGATGAATGAAAAGAATGGAAACATGAAATTCCTTCTTGAATAAAATTGATTCAAACTTGTTTAATTTTCTTTGATTTCCTTTGAATCATCATAAAAACTTCTAAAAATGATTTTTAAACCATGAAATGAATTTTTCACAAAATAAATGTCCTTTTCTCCATGAAATCCCAAAAATTACATATCAAGAATATTCAAATAGCACCAAAATTAAGGGTCTAAAGACACTTATCACTCCTCTTCTAAAAAGAAGTTTCATTCTCGAAAGTTACCTGATTTATTAAATAGCTCGGGGTACTTTGATCTCATTTCTTGCTCTAGCTCCCAAGTTGCTTCCCGCTTAGACTGATTTGTCTACCGAACCTTTACATATTTAATCACCTTTTTTCTTAAAATCTTTTCTTTGGTATCCAAAATCTTTACTAGTATTTCAACAAAAGATAGATTCGATTGTATTTCCAAAGGTTCCAACACCACCATCTCTTCAAGATCCTTGACATGTTTCCTTAGCATAGATACGTGGAACACAATATGTACTCCTTCTAAATTAGGCGCCAAAGCCAATCCATATGCCATATCCCCTATCTATTCTAAAATCTCATAAGGTCCTACATATCTAGGATTGAACTTGCCTCTTAGGCCAAATCTAACCACACCCTTCGTTGGTGATATCTTGAGCAAAACGTAGTCCCCCACTTGAAATTCTAAGGGCCTTCTCCTCTTATCGGTATAGCTTTATTTACGACTTTGAGCTGTTTGCAAGCTCTATTTGATCAACTTAACATTGTCAACAACATCCTGCACCAATTCTGGTCCTAAAACCTATCTTTCACCAACTTCATCCTAATGAATTGGCGATTTGCACTTCCTACCATACAGGGCTTCACAAGGTGGCATTCCAATCAATGTTTGGTAACTGTTATTATATGCAAACTCCACTAAAGGAAAATGATCGACCCAACTATCTTGGAAATCCAAAACACATGCCCTTAACATATCCTCTAAAATCTAAATAGTCCGTTCAAATTGTCCATCAGTCTAGGGATGATAAGTAGTACTAAAGACAACTTTATTGCCCAAAGCTTGATGCGAACTCTTCTAGAATCTTCCAACAAATCTGTGTCTCTATCAGATACTATGGACACTGGTATTCCATGCAGCCTCCCAATTTCTTTATTGTATAGTGTTGCTAGTCGCTCCAATTTGTATCTAGTCCTTATCGATATAAAATGGGCTACTTATGTAAGTCTGTCAACAATTACCCATACCAAATTAAACTTTTCCTTAGTTTTGTGTAGAGCAGTAACAAATTCCATAGTGATGTGCTCCCACTTCCATTGAGGTATTGGCAAAGGCTTCAATTCACCTACTAGTCTTCTATGCTCAATATTGATTAATTGGCAAGTGTAGCACTTAGATACATACTTCGCTATTTCCTTCTTCATGTTATTCCACCAATACAACTTCTTCAAATCTTGGTACATCTTGTTGCCTCTCGAGTGGATTAAATAACTTAAAGAATGTGCTTCTTTCAGTAATTTCTTTTTAAGACCTCCTCGTTCCGGCACACATAACCTTCCCTTGTATCTCATAACACCATCTTCATCGATATGAAATTATGGGGCCCTTCCAATTCCAATCTTTCTTTTTACCTCTTGTATACTTGAATCATCAATTTGTTCTACTTTAATTCTTTCCAAAAGAGTAGGTTGTATCTACATACTTGCTAATCTAGCATCTACTTGATTGGTCATTATTTCTAACTCAAGTTTTCTCATGTCTTCTATCAAATGTCTCTCAAAAGTTATCAAAGATGCCATGTTCTCAACTTTCTTCCTGTACAAAGCATCAACCACAACGTTGGTGTCACGCCCCGAAGGGTACCCTAAACGTGGCAGTCTGCCGCACACAATATTAAAGCCTAAGAATGACCATCTCAATCATGCGAAGGCTTCCATACTATGTACAAGGCATCTAACACATAAAGGAGACACAAAGGAATGATATATTTTATGTTGATACAATTGAGTAACAATGTAAAGGAAATACAATCTACTATACTCCCGATACAAACCACTATACTTCATATACGAATCACTATACTTCAAAATACAATCCATTAAACTTCAATTACATTCATCCACAGACTTTCCTACGTAAACTATTACAAGACAAATCATAAAACTAGCTGATAACTTCAAACATTCTTATTCTTTGCCGAAATCCCGAAGTCATACTTGGCTCCAACCATCACGGTCCCCACTTAGTATTCTTGAGATAACCTGTTCATTTAAACAACTATTGGGGTATAAGCTACACTAGCTTAGTGAGAATTCCCTTAATTTCGTACTATAACAAGCAAGTATTAATCAATCATATTTATGCATGAACAAATACGTGAGCAAGCAATTATGTATGGGTATCCGGAACCCACACACAGAACGGATTTACGCCCTCCGTATCTTAGGTTAGGAATGGTATTGAGTCTACACGACCGCATCTAGTCCCCAAGCCCTCGGCTCTTAGCACTCGAATCGGCTAGGCTCATCCAAGAATGCATCCACATGCGCCTTAGTACCCCTGAATGAGCTCTAGCACCGGGCTCGTTATCCAAACGAGTCATCACGGACCATACCGATCGACCTGCGTAGGAGTAGCATGCTACCAAATGCGATATGTCCGATGCGATGCATGACCAATTTAATTTAATTTTTTTTTTTGCTTAGGTAAATAATATTTATATATTCTTTAGAGTGACTAACCAATATTACACATATAACAGAAATAATATGAACGGTGCAGTTATCCAATCAAATCGTGGTTTCGATATGCTTTAGTATTTTTTTGGCATATATTTATCACAGTCTCATCATATGTCCCATCCCCATTCATGTCGATTTTTATCTTGTTCCTATAATTCTAATGCAACTAACTACAAGCACAATCAAGGTAACAAAACAAGAAGAAAAGTCACTCAGCCATTGGATCACCGATCTTCTAGTAATAATAACCCGGTGGTAGGAAATCGTCGAACTCGGGATCACCTAAAAAGGAAGAAATACTCTAATAAGTATTTCAACTCAAACTAATCTAAACGATTTTATACGAGCTATCAAATTCGTAATTCTCGTCCTAAGCGGGAATTCCAACTTAAAACGGCCATAACTTGGTCATTTTAACTCGGAATCTCGCAAATTATATATCGATTTCTATCTACTTTGAAAGATCTATCTAATTCTAATATTATATTTAAGTTTTGAAAACATTTAGGTCTCGGAATAGAGGGATCAGATCTGATCAGTAACGGTTTCCGATTCCGAAAAATAGTTTTGTAAATGTTTGTAATGTTTTTATTATATAAATTAGCTATACATGCAATATGAGTTATTTCCTAACATGAATGGCATGAAATGAGTTTCATGTATGCATGGACTTGATGATTTTTGGTAAAAGAAAATTTTGGATCTCTTTATTTTGCAAGACTTCAACTATAACTACTTTTGAAAAATCTAGTTTTCTAACTTTGATCATTTCCATTTGTTTTGGATATATTACTTAAGAAAATATAATTATTTTTGTTAAAATTGAGTCTTCATTATATATATTACTTATGACCTTCATTCTACATAAAAATTCCCATTTTACACTTTGTAAATATGTTTTCCAATATGATTTACTCAAAAATCCGAATTTTAGAAAATCCAGTTTTTGAATGATTCATTTGGGAAAAACTTGTTTAAAGCATTAAAATTTAAGGCTTTACCATATCAATTACCTAAGGACTTCATTTAACACATAAAAATTGCAATTTGAGCTCAAATACTAAGTGATTACTTATGTATCATCTCAAATTACGAATTTGACAATTGATCACTAACTCAAAATCTTTCATTTTAATTCCATTACCGTATGATCAAAATACGCGAATATGGACTATAAATAATATTTTTATAACCCGAAAAATTATAAAAAATTATTTATGGAAATAAAAATATTTTAAAAATATTTTTCAATTATTAAATTAATTTATTTTATTTTTAGTATCGGGTCTTAAACAGAATCTGATCCTGTAAAGACCCGAAACGAACTAAATTTTAGAAAAACAAAAATTTTTATAACATATAAAATATTTATCTAAAAATATAAGGCTTTATAAGAATAATAAAATTTTTTAATGACATAAAAATGAATAGTACAAAAGACTAATCAATTACCGGTAATAATGAAAATACGATAAAAAGGTTATAACTGTAACTTTTATAACCCAAAAAATTTTATAACTGATATTTTTAGAAATCTTATGAAATTACGAGGCTAACGGTACTATTGGTATATTTTTTATATCTCGAGCCCTGGAACACGCTTTTCGAAGTCTATACCGAACGGGTTCGAAATAGATAAAAAATTTACCAATCTGATATTTTTAAACAAACTCATATTACTATGAGCTATTTTACATATTTAAACTACCTCTCAGCCTCTAGGGCTAGGGGCGCTAGATTCCCGGACTTAAGCTATTGTATTCCGCTTAGGGTTTCCGGGTGATTTTCCGATCTAGATCCTTGCCAATTCAGAAACTGATATTTTATGTTTATACAACGTATTTACTTTAAGAAATTTATTTTACATTTCATTTTTGTAAGTATTTAATATCTCTTAATGTTTTCGGAATTCTTGAATTAAGTTATATATTCGAAAGTCAATCGTTATTTGCTTTTCAATAATTTGTTTTTGGGCTTTGTATTACCCGTTTTTATAAGTTGGAGTTAAATATGGAATTTGTCGTACGTAGTGGTTTTGGAATTGTAGTATGTTGAGTTCTTACTTTGTTTTTGAGAATTCTTATTTCTCCTAAGATTCGGAAATTTTTCGAATTCGTTGATGATTTAAGACTAGTTGAAATTCGGTTTTAATTTGGAGTGATTTTTAGGGTTTATTTTCGAAGTTCATCTTAAAATTATTTATTGAAATTTTCAGGGGCTTACATCCTCCCCACCTTAAAGAAAGTTTTGTCCACAAAACTTGTTACGTGTATATCGTTTTTCGAGAAAAGATTGTGGATTTTGAGTTATACTTCTAGCACCGGTCTATGCTTTGATTTGTATCATTTCTAAATTTTGTATGATAGATATTTCACGAAATATAGCACATACAATTTATAAGATTTGGCTTAGCGATTCCAACCTTCACTTATACGACTCTTTTAGAAAACGACACGGACTTGACTCGAAACTACAGACGACTCGACTTGACCGAAACTAGACGACTCACGACCATGCGACATTTCATGACTCGATTACTTTGACTAACGAAGGTTGTGGATTCGCTTCTTCATTCTTATGTGGATGTATATACAATATTGTGCTTTATGATTCATATTCCCTTAAACAATATGGTCATCATCGTTTTAAATTCTTATCATCGTGATCATCTTGATGGGATTGAAATCAAGAGATCTCATTGCTTTATTGTATGACCATTTACTTGTGAAGATCTTATGGAGTTTGGTAATTGAGATTTGATCGCTAGAATTTTAACTTTTGTGTAACGATCGTCGTAGATTTCGATCTTTCAAAGTTCTTTATTTACAAGAAGTTGTATGAGGGGTATCTTGCAATTCGTTAAATTAATCGAGTTTTGTTTTAGTTCCATCATTGGCTCATTCTAGTTTTTAATAGTCTCGGGCTTTCCTATTTTTAGTCTAGCCATTTAATCCGAAGGGTATTTCTAACCACCTATCTCTTTTATTCTCTTGACAGGAAAGAATATGTGGTAGTCTAAGGGTATAGCGCTAACCTGGTACCGAGTTGCATCTTTGATCCTCGCGTCCTTCCATGGCAAAGGATTCTAGCTCCTCATCACTAGCATCTTCATAAGCTACATATGTGTGAGGGTTTGGACTAGATTTCTGGGTGAAGATGTCCTCGAAGAACTTCGATTCCTTTTTCCTTTGTTGCATTTATTCCTATTACATCTCCTCCTCTTCTTCCTTGTTTTGATCCGTGAAGCAACATGCAAGTTATCCCGTTCAGGGCATGTTTTAGCCAAATGTCCCTGTTTTGACAAAGAAAGCATGCGTTGGTCGTCTTTTTGGACACTTCTCAACTTTGTGACTGGGTCCCCACAGAAGTAACACTTGGATTGAAGTCATGGACACCGTATAGGGTAATGCTGTCCCTTACATTTTCAACATTGTAGCTTATCCAATATTATGTCTTCTTCTTGTTTGGGTCATCATCTAAAGGAAAGTGTTCTGACTTTTTGACTCGGGGTCATTCAACATAGAACTCCATTTCCTTATTACTTTCTTTATTGCCTCCTCCTTTGAGCATTTTCTATTATCCGTACTCTTTCTAGCAATCCTTGATAACTCCTTATATCAATTCTTCCAATCGAGTCCGAAGGTCTTCTTTTAAACCATTCAGAAACACTTGTCTTTTGAGTTCCTCACTTTGCTTATATGATTTTGGAGCATATTGCAACAACTACTGAACTCGGTTTCGTACTGTTCCACACTACGATCTCCTTGTGAGATATTGAAAAAATCTGCACTGTACTGGACTCTTAAGCTAATGGGGGAATATTTATCCAAAAACTCATATTTAAACATCTCCCATGTAACTAGAGGCGTCACTCTCTTTCCTTAGATTCTCACCATACTCGAGCATGTAAGCGAAGCATATAGGTCCCATAATTGACTCTCAGACGGTGTGGTACTTCAAAAGCTTAAAGGACCTCTCAAGTGTGCAAACCAAATCCTCTGCCTCATCGGTTTTTCCAAAAACTCCGTCAAAATACTGGTTACACTTATGAAGCATTGTAAGAGACTTGGTGATATTGAGGTGATGGGGTTCATCTTGCGTCGTTTCTTGCTCATATCTCACATGTGTAGACGATGAATTGACTTGAGTCTGTTGCATGTAGCTTCTTATCCGACTAGTTAGTCGTTCAATCTACTATTGAAGCGTTCCCCCTTTGTTAGGTGGTTCGGGTATCGCTTGGTTCTCGGGTCCTAAAGGAGTCATGGGTTCTTGTTGTGGTTGGGTATATCCTACAATTTTATTAAGCTTAGGTGAAAATTTTAAATCTTTTATTACGTCTTAAGGCGTTAAAAGAAACTTAAAGAAACTTCTCGAAAGTATAGAACTCAAAAATACGGAAATAGAAACATATATATGAAATATTGGAACTCTACTGAAATAAAAATCAATAATAAGAACATCATAATATTTGATACGAAATACCTGAATCCAGATAAGATGTAAATCTTCCATTACAAAAGTTCAAAGAAAGGATGCAAAATATTCTTAGTAGTTAAGAAAAACCTCGGAGTTGGAAGCGAAAACCCTAATCAGTCCAGTTTGAGTCTAGTAAGAGAAGCTTAGAAACCCTAAATCTGCTTTCCTTCGTTTCATAATAAAAGAAATTTTATAAAGTAAATGAAATTGAATTATTGTTCTAAGTATATTTTAGACCTTTGAAAGTTTTAATTCGATATTTTTCAATTTCGAGCCTTCCAAGCTCAATACGAAAAAGCGTGCCTCGAGCCACGAACTCAGAAAAATTTCTGGAATATTCATTAGAACCATAACTTTATAAGATTCCAAAAATATCAATTTATAATTTTCGGGCTATCAATTACAGTTATAGCCTTTTCCCGTGTTTTCGATACAACCGGTAAAGTAGATATCTTGTCTACTATTCACAAGTAACATACACTACACACTACCCATACCCTATTCTTACATCCTTACAACTACTCATTTCAATTTTCTTTTTCCAATGAATTTTGTCTCTTAATAATTATTACATTTACTTCATTTAATTTACTTAAATTACAATATCAAAATTCAAACACACACACACACACACACATGCCCTAATGGCCGGCGCACACCACCCCCCCCCCCCCCCCCCCCCTCCCTCGAAATTCCCTCATTTGTTTTATTTACTCAATTTTATTCATCTAAAACCCTAATGCTGTATTATATAACTAAATGTTCTCTCTCTCTCTTCATTTTCACTTGTCTAATTTTTTTCAAAAGAGAAAAACCTCTCTTCCTCTCCTCCTTAGATGCCGTGAGCCCCCTCCCTCTTCCTCTCACATTTCCAACTCAAATCTTCTTCATTTATACCTTTGATCTCCATTGGTATGTTGATTTAAGCTTTGTCTTTCCGAAATCTTGTAAGGCAAAGCTATCTCTTGTGTGTTTTCTCATTTATCCCAATGAGCTCATGCTAAGGACATGAAAACACTTGAACAAGAATATCAAGCCATCACAAGACATGGATGTCATGCCCAGCGAGGTACCCTAAACATGACAGCCCACCGTACGCAATATTAAAACTTAAGAATGACTACCTCAGTCATCGAAAGCTTCCATATAGGTAAAGGCGTACATCACAACAAAGGGAGACCGGTGGAGTAATGCATTTTAAGACATTGGCACGGAACATGCAAAATGACACTTAACATATATATTTCATTGAAATAAAAGTCTTACAGCTTACTAAGGGGCATTCCCCCGATAATTCATAATAACATGGCTCTAAAAATAACATAACTAAAGCTAGAAGATTTTAGAAGAAATCTACTCTATACTTTCAAAATAGATTGCCTCCAAAAGCTTCTCAAGATGAGGATTCTACCCGGAGAAATCAAGATGGTCTCAGGTGCAAAAGATAATCCTACAATATCAAAAGTCTATAGGAGTATAAGCATGACTAGCTTAGTGAGATATTCCTTACGCAATAGTACTCATAAGAACAATCAAACAAGTTTATTAATCAAGCATATGAATGCAACAATCATATGATCAAACATTACATACGACTATCCGATTTCGTATGTTTGATGGATTTACCCCTCCATTGGTGGTTAGGAAATGCTTTGAACTGGGTCCCGAACAACCTCCTCAAGTTTGCGCGCGTCTTGGGGTTCCAACGAACCGTTCTACTAGTCCCCGGGCTTTCCATGCCCAAAGCGATCGATCCAGCTCGGCTACACCTTGAGGCCGTATTCCCCGAACATCCTAACCCTCAAGATGTAGCTAGGCAGCTTACCTTTCCGGTCCCACGCTAAGGAGTAGTAGCAAAACTTCGAAATGATATTCTAAGTGATATGCATGAGCAATTTATTATATGGAGATTTCAGTATGGCATTAAATCATTTAAAGCGATCAAACAATATTTGCACACATAACAATATATACATGGAAACATTTATATCAATCACAAATCGGGTTCCGATATACTTATCGTTCATTGACCGCACACAATGAATCACATACATAATTCCCATAATATCCCACATGCATATCAATTTTATCTTTCCTACATCTAGTGCTCTATTCTACAAGCACATCGAATACATAAGCGTAAAGGAACTCACTCGTCCATAGCACTCTAAGAGTCGAAGTAATCCTCGGGGAAACAAGATCGTGATCCTCGACACCTAAATAAAAGAAATACCCAACATGAGTATTTCATCCAAGATCTATTCAAGTTCTTTACTTCTATCTTAAAGATTTCGTAAAATCGTATGGAATGGAAATCCCAACTTAAAATAGCCATAACTTGCTCATTTTAACTCGGAATTTCGCGTATTATATACCGATTTCTACCTACTCGAAAAGATCTATCTATTTCTAAGGTTATTTTTATCAAAAGAAGTTATTTAGGCCTCGGAATAGCAGTGTACAGATTTGATACGAATTTTCCAAACTTTACAACTAGAGTTTTCAAATTTTACTTCACTCAAGGGCTTTTGTACAAAAATATAGATATATAGTATGATTGAAAAAATCCCTTGAATATATGTATAATCTCATACTATATGCATGAATTTGGTATTGTCTCAACAATGGTTTTGTAAAATAAATATCTTGAAAGTGAGATAAGCTTAAGGCTTGAAAAGAATTTTATTTTTGAAAAATTCCCTAAGTTATCATAAATGAGTATTTCCTCCTTTTAACTCCATTCCTTCAAAAAGTTATTTTAATCTTTCAAGATTTCCATAAATTTATTTCTAGCGTTTTGGAAAACAAAGTCTTTCTAAATACTTTATGGTTAGTTCCACTTTTAAAAAGAAATTATCTTATAAGTAAATTTTGAAAAACTTATCTTAGACTTTAGTGTTGGTGGAAAACTTTGAAAATTGAATCTAAATATCCTTTGATTAAGTCTAAAAAAACTTTCTTATTTATTTGAAAAGAGAATTTATATTAACTTCACTTTATGTATTTCTTGGTAAAAACCATGTATTGTTACTATCTTTAGAAGAATATTTGTTTAAAATAAATTTCAAACCTTTAAGGAAAATAACTTCTTATGTGACAAAATTTATATTTAAAAAGAGTTCTTATTCTTATTTTAAGAAAACTCATTTCTATTATGTTGAGACAATAACACACATATCATGTATGAATGAGAGTTTTTTGACTATGAAAATATAAAAACAACATAAATGAAGTAAGAGCATAAAAGTAAATCAAGTATTGGGAACTTTAGCTTCATCAAGATATCTCGGGACTAAGAATGACTAGTCCTCAAGAAAAGAAAAGCAAAGAAATAAAATTGTTTTGACTTGATATGGACAAGTCTAAGACTAGAAAGACTAGTCTTAATATTGCATAAAACAAGTAAATAAATAGATTGCAAGACTTGAAAATAAATTACTAAATAACAAGTGAGCTTATATGCTCTAAATAAATATATATACATAATACTTAAATAAGCTAGGTTAGAAACAATAGTAACAATATCAACAGAATAGCAACATAAAGAAAAGAAGAACATGAACAAAAACAAAACATGAATAAATTGTTGCTTCTTTAACTCATTGAGTCTAAGAAACATACACTAAACTCATGTTAAGTTATATGAACATGATGAGTAAATAAGAGAAGTTTTACCTAAAGTTTATGTGTTGGTTGAAGAAGAAAAGAATGGGTTGTAGTATTATGTGGGAATGGATTTTCTAAGGAAAAGAGAGAACTTGAGAGAGACGTTGGGAGAGGAATTTTGTGGAGTGATTTTGGGAGAGTTTTAGTATGAATTTTTGTTGTGTGAAAGAATGGAAGAGGAAGGGGGTATTTATAGATTTTTGGAGTGGAAATTAGATGTAATAAAATAAATTGGAAAGGAAAACAAATTGAGAGGAAGAGGAGAGAGAGAGTGGACGGTAAGGGCATGGGGAAGAGAGGAAAATTGATTAATTTTGTTGTTTTGTAATAAAGAGAAGTAATATGTAAGGTATGATGTGATTAAAGTTGTATGGGGAAGGTAAATTGTAAGATATAGGTATAGTAGAGTGTAAGAAAAAGTAGAGATAGGTGAATAGTAATGAATAGTAGAAAAGTACTATGAATAGTAGACTAGACAATTAAAATTCCGGTAGTAAAGAAAATACGCGTAAAAGTCTTATATCTATTATTTTTAGATACCGAAAAATTCTAAAACTGATATTTTTGAAAACCTTATATTTTTACGAATCTATTGGTGTTGTCGGAATATTTTTGCTATCCGGTGCTCCGGGGCACGGTTTTTGAAAACTGATCCCGATCAGATCTGAAAGACACTAGAAAAATTCAAATCTGATATTTTTAGGCTTCCCTATATTATTACGAACCATATTCCATAATTATTTCAATTTTGTTTTCTAGGGTTTAAGAACACGGGATTGCCGGATCTAGCTTCACTAGACTAATCATATATCTAGGTTAATTTTAGGATTTCATTTCAACTTCCGGTTCTTATGGTTTGCTAATATTGTAAAAAAATCTAGGGGCTTACAATGGATCTAGTGTTTAGATGAGTTTATGTTAAGATATCTTCTTGTTCATGCATGTAAAGTAGAGATCTTGCATATATATTGATGTTCATGCCATGAAGTTTATGATTCATGCACTATATTAGTAGATCTAATGTTTAGACATCCACATCTTCATCTACATGTATGATCATAGAGTTATTTTGATTTCCATACATTGATGATCATAAAAATGTAGCCTTGTTTATGTATAGATATGTTAGATAGTAGATCTCCATGTATAGAAGGCAAAAAGATTGAAAAAGAAAGGTTTTGTTAGAAATGGTTTGTTGGAAATTCGGATGGATTTAGAACCATACCTTAAAAACCACCAAAACCATCTTTAAACTCATATTTCGCATGAAAAATGAAGGGTATGTGCAATAGGTATCTTGAAGGAATGATTTTCATAAGTTTAGATGAGTTTAGGCATGATAAAAATGTAAAACAAGTAGTAAAGCTAGAATGAGAAATATTGATTTATGGATGTATAGTCAAATTCGTATTTTTGGGTGATGCCCACATAAACACTTAGTATCTAAGCTTAGATGACATGTTTTATGAGCTAAATGAAGTCTTTAGATAATAGATATATTGGAGCTTCAATTTTTTATGCATTCAACAAGTTTCTCATAAAGAAAATGCAAGAAAATGGAAATTATAAAATTCGGATTTTTCTAAGTAACTCATTCAAAAACATATTTACTCAATGAAAAATGTGGATTTTTATGCATAAATGAAGGTCATGACTAATATGGATGTTTAGAAACTCATTTTAATTAGGAGATAAGTAAATTCTAAGGATAAAAGCATAAAGACATTAGGGGATGTAAGGTTGGTAATAATAATAACTTTTTATAAGGAATCATTAAGGGATTTCTTAATGATTTGGAATTCATAAGAGTCCATCATCAAAGATCATCAAAACTATGCATATATGGAGTTCATTACATGATATTCATGTTAGGAATTCATTCATATACCAATCATGCATGAATCATCCACTAGGAACATTTTTCATCAAAAGCGAAACAAAATTTTTGGAATTAGGGGACTTGCGGAACAGATCTGATCCTACTGTTCCGTGGCCTTAATGTTTTCAAAACTTGAAAATAATATTATAAATATATAGATCTTTCGAAGTAGATAGAGATCGATATAAAATTTGAGAAATTCCGAGTTAAAATGACCAAGTTATGGCCGTTTTAAGTCGGAGCTTCCGCAAATAGCGAGAATTCCGAATTCATCTAGTTTAGATGCATAGCTTGGATTGGTTACATGATGAGAATCTCATTAGGATTGTTCTTACTTGGTAGGTAATCCCGAGTAAGACGACACCTTACCCGCTCGATTATTACTACTAGAAAGACCAGCGTCCAATGGCCAAGTGAGTTCTACTTCCACTCTCAATTAATGATTGTGATTGTAATGTAGTGGCACTAGTGGTGTAGGCAAAGATAAAAATGGATATGTATGATGGGGTATATGGGAATTATATATTTATCTGCTGTTGATGTGCGAAATGGAACTTAAGAAATATCGAAACCGGGTGTTAAGCTATTGACTGATTAGCTAGTATTTTATATTGAATGTCTGCGGATACTTATTGGTCACCTAAAAGAATTGAACTAATGTATATTTGACTTCAATTGTAATTGGATTCATTCATATCACGATGGGATGGAGCATTGGCATTGGTTGGTTTTTCGTGACCATAAAACGAATATGTTGGTTAATCGTGATCCATAAAACGAATTATTGTTCAGTTAACCGTGAGCTTAAACGGCGTCGTACCGTAGGATTCGTTAATCTACTAACCCAGGATGGAGGGCGCAAGTCCATCCACATATGATTTCCGTCGGAAACTAAAGGACTTTGGATGACTGTAATGGACTTGATATTATTTTGCGGGGGAATGCCCTTAGATTTTGTAATGTATATTTATGTGTTTTGGCTTATTATCTATGGCTAATGAATGCCACATTAAACTACTTAAATCCATTGGTTGAATATTTTATTGTCATAAAGGGACGCCTTACATCTATACAAGACTCCCGAAGGGCTCGGATAGGGAATTTGAGAGTCTTATATAGTATGTGGCGGGCTGTTACGTTAGGATACCCTATGGGGCGTGACAGTTTTGGATAATGACTTTCCTTGCACTCCCAACAATTGATCTTACGCCTCTTAAAAGGTTCATTCTTAACTGTTAGGCTAGTTGTCTTATACCTTCTGACTTTGGATCTTGGACTAGCCATAACAGAAGGAGTCTCAATTCCTTGCATTGTCACTTGATGGGGTCCTTCCACCTGAATCGGCACATTCCTAATAAGCATTTGTTGTAAAAGGAGCTTTTGTGTATCCACCAAACACCCTAGAAGGTCTATGACTTGTTGCATTGGATCTTATGGTGGTGGAGTGTCTCTCACTTGTTGTTCATCGGGAAGGTTAGTCGACTGTTGCATGTTCTCCTCAGGTAGTCTCCTAGAAACAAGACGAAACGATCACATTAGCCTAATTATACTACTCACAAGTCGCTTATGGTTTAGAAAAAGAGTTATAACTTTTTAATTTTCTTTAAACTCGTTTATTTAGAAAAACGGTGAAAGCACGTAATTAACCTTTCCCTCCTAGTGGTCTTATAGGTCGAAGGAGTAATCTAGCATCTCCATTATCGGCTTGAACTAAGAGTCAGGTAAGGTCACTTACTCCTATATTTTTGCAGTTGCTAGAATATATTCGATCGTCCCACCAAATAGTTTCAATCTTTCTTCCTCATATATCTGTTTCTATGTTCTCCAGAAGACTCCAAGGTAGAATTCAAATCCTTAATAATCAAAAGTCATACCTTAAAGGTCATTGAGCTAAATCTAGTTCTTCTTTACTTAAGGGTCATCTAACACTTATCTATCCATTCCTAAGATCGTATCTTAACATTCTATTCTCCTAAAGTTTTTCCACCTAGTTCCCAAAACCTTATCGCTCTGATACCAACTAAACTGTCACGCCCTAAAGGGTACCTTAAACGTGGCAGTCTGCCGTACACAATATTAAAGCCTAAGAATGACCACCTCAGTCACGCGAAGGCTTCCATACTATGTACAAGGCGTCTAACACATAAGGAGACACATCGGAATGATATATTTTATGTTGATACAATTGAGTAACAATGTAAAGGAAATACAAATACTATACTCCGATACAAACTACTATACTTCATATACGAATCACTATACTTCAAAATACAATCATTAAACTTCAATTACGTTCATCCATAGACTTCCTACGTAAACTATTACAAGACAAATCATAAAACTAGTGATAACTTCAAACATTCTATTCTTTGCCGAAATCCCGAAGTCACTTGGCTCCAACCAATTCACGGTCCCCACTTAGTATTCTTGAGATAACCTGTTTATTTAAACAACTATTGGGTATAAGCTACACTAGCTTAGTGAGAATTCCCTTAATTCGTACCATAACAAGCAAGTATTAATCAATCATATGCTATGCATGAACAAACACGTGAGCAAGCAATTATGTATGGGTATCCGGAACCCACACACAGAACGGATTTACGCCCTCCGTATCTTGGTTAGGAATGGTATTGAGTCTACACGACCGCATCTAGTCCCCAAGCCCTCGGCTCTTAGCACTCGACTCGGCTAGGCTCATCCAAGAATGCATCCACATGCGCCTTAGTACCCCTGAATGAGCTCTGCACCGGGCTCGTTATCCAAACGAGTCATCACGGACCATACCGATCGACCTGCGTAGGAGTAGCATGCTACCAAATGCAATATGTCCGATGCGATGCATGACCAATTTAATTTTTGCTTAGGTAAAAATATTTATATTCTTTAGAGTGACTAACCAATATCACACATATAACAGAAATAATATGAACGGTGCAGTTATCCAATCAAATCGTGGTTTCGATATGCTTTAGTATTTTTTGGCATACATTCATCACTGTCTCATCATATCCCCATCCCCATTCATGTCGATTTTTATCTTGTTCCTATAATTCTAATGCAACTAACTACAAGCACAATCAAGGTAACAAAACAAGAGAAAACTCACTCGCCATTGGATCACCGGTCTTCTAGTAATAATAACCCGGTGGTAGGGAATCATCGAACTTGGGATCACCTAAAAAGGAAGAAATACTCTAATAAGTATTTCAAATCAAACTAATCTAAACGATTTTACGAGCTATCAAATTCGTAATTCTCGTCCTAAGCGGGAATTCCAACTTAAAACTGCCATAACTTGGTCATTTTAACTCGGAATCTCGCAAATTATATATCGATTTCTATCTACTTCGAAAGATCTATCTAATTCTAATATTATATTTAAGTTTTGAAAACATTTAGGTCTCGGAAAAGGGATCAGATCTGATCAGTAACGGTTTCCGATTCCGAAAAATAGTTTTGTAAATGTTTGTAATGTTTTTATTATATAAATTAGCTATACATGCAATATGAGTGATTTCCTAACATGAATGGCATGAAATGAGTTTCATGTATGCATGGTCTTGATGATTTTTGGTAAAAGAAAATTTTGGAACTCTTTATTTTGCAAGACTTCAACTATAACTACTTTTTGAAAAATCTAGTTTTCTAACTTTGATCATTTCCATTTGTTTTGGATTTATTACTTAAGAAAATATAATTATTTTTGTTAAAATTGAGTCTTCATTATATAATTACTTATGACCTTCATTTTACATAAAAATTCCCATTTTACACTTTGTAAATATGTTTTCCAATATGATTTACTCAAAAATCCGAATTTTAGAAAATCCACTTTTTGAATGATTCATTTGGGGAAAACTTGTTTAAAGCATTAAAATTTAAGGCTTTACTATATCAGTTACCTAAGGACTTCATTTAACACATAAAACTTGCAATTTGAGCTCAAATACTAAGTGATTACTTATGTATCATCTCAAATTACGAATTTGACAATTGATCACTAACTCAAAATTTTTCATTTTAATTCCATTACTTGTTTAACCTTACTCATGCCTAAACTCATTTTAACTTGTAAAAATCATTGCTTAATGATATCTATTACCTATATACTTCATTTTTCATGTAAAACATGAGTTTTGGAGTTGATAAATGGGTTATAAAAATTGGTCTTGGTTGGGATCCGAATTTACAAAATTCATTTTTGGTTATATCTTTTGATAAAATCTATCTAAGCTCATGAAAATCCATTCCTTACATATCATATCTTATGAGACTTTAATTTCTTAAATAAAAAATTTATTTTTGAGTTGGAAAACATGTTTTTAAAATAGTCTTGACCAAAATCCGAAAATAGAATTTTTATTTTGAAAATCACTTTTGATTCTTGTAAAAAGAAGTCTTGATGATATACATATATTAAGCCTTCATTTTCTTAAGTAAAAATTATATTTTGACACTTGGAAAGTGGTTTTCAAATAAGGGTTTGCCAAAATACGAATTTCACAATTTTGTTCAAGTTCAAATAAAGATCTACACATAATATGAACATACATCTAAAAGAAACCCATGGCAATGAACTATAAACTCATAGATCTAAACTTTACTTTCAAAATCATTCATTTATGTTGTCTATACCCTAAGCCCTTCATTTTAAATGAAAAATACACATTTTGAAGTTGAAAAATCATTTTCTAAATATGGTCCATTTTCATCCGAATTTCAAAAATTATTTTTTGAAAATAAATAGATCTTGAGTTTTCTAAAGCTTTTTACTATCATCATGCTATACAAGCATCCATGAACATAAAACAAAGTCTAATGCATTTATGAACTCAAAACTCTAGATCTAGTTTTCTAAACTAGTTTTTTTAATGCATGAATCACTAAGATGAACATGTGAATGATAGATCTATACATAAATCATAAGAAATAACAAATATAACAACTTAAATAACAAGATCAATGACATAAACGAAAATCAAAGTTACAAAAATTTAGATCTACAAAATATATCAACTTTAAACAAGAAAATAATTGAGATACAAGATAATAAAAGTAGAGAAAAGGAGTGTTTCATTATTGGCATCATCATCCTAAGCTTTTAAGCTTATGGAAGGTCATTTGATGCATGAAACCTTCATTACACTTCACCTATATCACCTATGGAGGCTTTGAGATGAAGATTTTCTTAGAAATCTTTAAGAAATATGGGTGGAAGCTAATGGAAGGTGTGGGGAGCTTGGTTCTTGGAGAAACAAGAACAAGAAGAAGAAGAAAGAGAGGAAAATGAGAGAGAAAAGACTAAGAATGAAAGAGGGAAAGTGAGTAAATGAAGGAGTGAGAGAAAACGAGTGTTTTAATTGAATAAAGAGAGAAAAAAATAAAACAAGGCAGCAATAGGGAGGAGCTGCACGTGAATTTTGAGGAGAGAGGAGAGGAATTGTTGAAATTTGACTTGAATTTGAATTGTGTAATAAATGTGTAATGTAACTTTCTTAAGAAGGAGTAGAAAATAATTAATTTAGTCAAAATATGAGTAAATAAAGGACAATGGCAGCCATAAAGAGGGTAAAAATCTGCCATCAATGTGGGATAATGTGTAGAAAGATTGAAGTGAAAAGGAAGTGATATGTGTAAGATGTACTTGAAGGTATGAGTTGTAAAGGTACTTTATTAATAAAATTAATTAAAATAAAATAAAATATTAACATTTATTAAAAATATTTGTAGCAGATTTTACATAATTAAAATTAAATAATTATTTGAATTATTTTAGTAATTTAACAAATATGTTACCGGTACGATCAAAATACGCGAATATAGGCTATAAATAATATTTTTATAACCCGAAAAATTATAAAAAATTATTTTATGAAAATAAAAATATTTTAAAAATATTTTTCAATTATTTAATTAATTTATTTTATTTTTAGTATCGGGTCTTAAACAGAATCTGAGCCTATAAAAACCCGAAACGAACTAAATTTTAGAAAAACAAAATTTTCTATAACATATAAAATATTTATCTAAAAATATAAGGCTTTATAAGAATAATAAAATTTTTTAATGACATAAAAATGAATAGTGCAAAAGACTAATCAATTACCGGTAATAATGGAAATACGATAAAAAGGTTATAACTGTAACTTCTATAACCCGAAAAATTTTATAACTGATATTTTTAGAAATCTTATGAAATTACGAGGCTAACGGTACCATTGGTATATTTTTGATATCTCGAGCCCTGGGACACGCTTTTCGAAGTTTATACCGAACGGGTTCGAAATAGATAAAAAATTTACCAATCTGATATTTTTAAACAAACTCATATTACTATGAGCTATTTTACATATTTAAACTACCTCTCAGCCTCTAAGGCTAGGGGCGCTAGATTCCCGGACTTAAGCTATTGTATTCCGCTTAGGGTTTTCGGGTGATTTTCCGATCTAGATCCTTGCCAATTCGAAAACTGATATTTTATGTTTATACAACGTATTTACTTTAAGAAATTTATTTTACATTTCATTTTTGTAAGTATTTAATATCTCTTAATGTTTTCGGAATTCTTGAATTAAGTTATATTTTCGAAAGTCAATCGTTATTTGCTTTTCAATAATTTGTTTTTGGGCTTTGTATTACCCGTTTTTATAAGTCGGAGTTAAATATGGAATTTGTCGTACGTAGTGGTTTTGGAATTGTAGTATGTTGAGTTCTTACTTTGTTTTTGAGAATTCTTATTTCTCTTAAGATTTGGAAATTTTTCGAATTCGTTCATGATTTAAGACTAGTTGAAATTCGGTTTTAATTTGGAGTGATTTTTAGGGTTTATTTTCGAAGTTCATCTTAAAATTATTTATTGAAATTTTCAGGGGCTTACAGTTGGCCTTCCCAGAATGATATTGAATGTCAACATCATAATCCTTAATGAGCTTTAACCATCTTCTCTATCTCATGTTTAGCTCTCTTTGAGTAAAGATGTATTTTAAACTTTTGTGATCCATATACACGTTACATCTTTCTCCATACAGGTAGTGTCTCCAAATCTTTAATGCATACACGACTACCACTAGCTCCATATCATGTGTTGAATAGTTCTTCTTATATGGTTTCAACTATCTAGAAGCATATGCTATCACCCTGCCTCCTTGCATAAGCACACATCCTAATCATTGAATAGAGGCATCACTGTAAATAGCATACTCCTCACCACTTATGGGTAAGGATAGCACTGGAGCTTACACTAATTTGTCTTTCAACTGCCAGAAACTGACTTCACAATCTTCATTCCACTCATACTTCACCCTTTTTTTTGTCATCTAGTCAAAGGACTTGCTATCTTTGAAAAATCCTCTACAAATCGTCTATAACATCATGTCATTCCCAAAAAACTTCTAATTTCTAACACGTTCCTCGGAGTCGGCCATTCCATTACTGCTTTCACTTTCTCAAGATCTATTAATATCCCATTTTCATTCATAATATGTCCTAAGAAAGCCACCTATTCTAATCAGAACTCACATTTCAAAAACTTAACATACAATTTCTCTTCTTGCATTCTGGTCAAAACCAACTTTAGATGTTCTTCATGTTCTTCCTTTGACATAGAGTACACCAGCATGTCATTAATGAACACTACTACAAACCAATCCAAATAATCTTTAAAAACCCGTTCATTATATCCATAAACACTGCTGGCACATTTGTGAGACCAAAAGGCATGACCACAAACTCGTAATGTCCATACCTGGTCCTAAAAGCCGTCTTTTGAATATCCTCTGCCTTGACCCTCAGCTAGTGATATCCTGATCTCTGATTGATCTTGGAAAATACTTATGCTCTTGCCAGTTGGTCAAAAAAATCATTTGTACTAGGCAACAGATACGTATTCTTGATTGTCCTCTGGTTCAATTCCATATAGTCAATACACAAGCTCATACTCTCGTCTTTCTTCTTCACGAATAACACCAGAGCTCCCTAAGGAGACACGCTTGGCCTAATGAACTTCTTCTTGAGCAACTCGTCCAACTAAACTTTAAGTTCTACAAGTTTCATAGGAGCCATACGGTATGGTGTCTTAGAAATTGGTAAAGTACCAGACACCAATTCAATACAAAGTGGTAATCCTGGTAAATCTTCTGGAAACACTTCAGGGTATTTGCACACCACTGGTATTTGATTAAGATCCTTCTTTTGTTCCCCTTTTATCACCATAGCTGCTAAAGATGACCGCCCCCATAACTCATATGTAGGTAATGCTGGTGGTCTTTGTACATCCAGTTTATGCACAAAGCGATCTCCATCTGGGGAACTTAACTCTACTATTAGATTATGGCAATCAATCTAAGCATGATATCTTGTCAACCAATCTACTCCGAGAATAACGTCGAAATCTAACATGTCCAAAAATATTAAATTTACATATAAGTGTCTACCTTCTATTTCTACATTTACATCTTTGCAAATCCTATTTAACAAGGCTCTACTCCCTAAAGAGTATTAATAGACAAACATCCAGACATGTACTCAATATTCATGCCACAAACAGATACGAAAGAATCAAAAACATACAAAAAACTAGCACCCGTATCAAACAAAACATGTGCATTATGTAGGAGTATATGGAGCGAACCTACGATAGTGTCAACGCTGGATGTGTCCCTATGTTATAGAATACCAACTTTAGCTGGAGCTCTTTACCCTTAACCAATATGATGTGGTCTACCAAACTGGGCTCCTGGCATAATTTGCTTTTCATGATCCTTGTAATCAATAGCTTGATGTCCTTCTGTCTACATTTAAAGAAGAAAACTTGTGGAAGGATCTTCTCTGTGTAGAATTTATTGTTATGGTCCACTTTACCACATGTAAAACAAGCACCTTCAACCCACTTGTAGTCCTTAAGGTCGTATGGTCCAAAGCATCTAGAGCACTTCTTCTTAGTATTCTGTGCTGTTGATTTGTAAAATTAGGTAGTCAGCCTATTTCCTTTATCTTGTGTAGCAACACTAGAACCTAGCCTCTTCCCTAAGAAAACTTAACCTCTCTAGGGCTCACAACTCTTTGTTCTGTTCAGGCCCTGCTCTACTGTTTTAGCCTTATTAACCACCGCCGAGTAGTTATTCAGATCCATTAGGTTCACTTGATATTGAATCTCTGGCCTTAATCCGATGATGAACCTACTAACCTTAGCTTCCTCACTTTCCTTCAATGGATCCGGTAGGAACCCAATCAACCTATGCAGCTCAGTCTCATACTCCTCGACAGTCATCCTACCCTGCTATAGGGTATAATACTCCTGAAGCATCTTCTTATTCATACTGTTGGGAAAGAGCTCTCTATAAAATGCCTACAAGAACGTCTGCAAAGTGGTAACTCCAGGCATGTGACTTTTGATGCTCATCCACTAGTTGTTTGCTCTCCCTATATGCAAATAGGAGGCATATTCTACTTTCTTGTTCTCTAGAATGTCTAGAGCAGCAAACGTCTTCTCGACCTCCTCTATCCATAACTATGCATTCAGAGGTCTACCAAGTGTAAGCTCAAATTTATAGACTAGATATATAAACTTGTTCAGGCTTAAAACATCAGCATGTTCAACCCCATTGCCCCCATTACCATTCAACCTCTGGGTCTCTTATCTCCAGGCATCAACATTAGCCTGAGTCACTTTCATGTCATTCCTCATGTTCCACTGCTGCTGAGTAACTACTCTCAAAAGAGTATTAACAGCTTGCATTAACTGGGCAGCATGAACTGGTACCTGTTGTCTTACAAGTGGAACCGATTGTTGTAAACCCTCATTTTCTTAGCAAACCTGAGTTCGATTTCAAAAAACTTAAAACCGGAAACCAAAACCCTAAAAGAATACCTCTGGACTAATCGGACTTGGAAACCCTATGTCCAACAATGCCAAGAATAAAACCTCGGAAGAATAGAAATGAGTTAACTCCAAAGTAAAACCCTAAACTAGAAAGTAAACCGAAAATCCTAAGTCAACAAAACCTCAGAAAACCCTAGCAGTTTAGATCCGGCAAACTCGTGTAGTCAAACCAAGAAGTCGAAATATGAGTGGGATGTGTAGATTGGCTTGTATTAGTATTAGGATGCTTAACAATATCAGATAAGTTGATTTTCGACCTATTTCGAGCCCGATCGGATACAGACCTTGAAATGCATGTCCTGGAGCTCAGGATATTAAAAATATGATATCAGTATCGTTAGATTCGTAATTTCATAATATTTCTACATATATCAGTTATATAATTTTTTTGGGTTATAAAAGTTACAGTTATAATCTTTTTATCGTATTTTCATTACTACCAGCAATTTAATTGTCTAATCAACTTTTTGCCTCCTTTCACACTATTCATCAAGTACAACCACCCGTACCATATTCTTACATCCTTACAACATATTCTTACAATTTTATATCACTTCCTTACAAATTTACCTTTCCAATATATTTTGTACTCAAATTACTTATTAAGTTTAAATTTTATTACACAAAACAAATTCAAAACCCTCTCTCTCTCCCTTTATTAGAAGCAGCATGAAACCCCCCTCCCCTTTGCCCTCAATTTTTTTTTATTTTTCTTCTTTTATATTTTACACACAAACCTTAATTTCTGTTCCTATATAACATCTCTTTCACCTTTCACTTTTTCACTTTTCTTCATTTCGTACAAAACAAACTTTTGAAACTAAGTTTTTCTCTCCCTCTCCTCTCTACCCTTTGTCATGACTCCTTCCCTCAAGCACACATAGACACACTTTTATTTTCTTCAAGTTTCCTTCTCCAAACACTAAATAGGTAATAGATCTTAAGCCTACCCCACTAAAGCATGTAATGGCAAGATCATACATGTGTGGTTCCACTAAAATCCCTATAAGCTTTAAGCTAGGGATGTGGAAGTACTTAAGCATGAGATCATTACTATCACAATGTTGTGGATCTTGAAATCTAAGTTATCTTGCTATTATTTTGCTATATTATTGTTATATATTGTTCTCATGGAAATTTTATGCATATATTTTCATTTTTATTCTCACCTACATATTACTCATGATGCATTTACATTCATAGCGTGAGTAGTATAGTAGATTTACTTATTTAGAGTAGTTAAAATGACATAGCTACTTGTTTTACATGCATAAAAGTCTTGCTACATGATAGTTTTAATGAAAGTGTTGATCAAAACTCAAGATCCATTTTGTTTCTATCAAAAAGTGATTTTTAAAATTCGGATCTTGAAAAGAACCATTTAGAAAACATATTTTCCAACTTCAAAATGAAGGTTTTACATGTAAAATAAAGGGCTTAGGTGATAGGTATTATAAAGGAGTGATTTTTTAAAAAGATAAGCTTAGTTTTATTAAGAGGAATTTTCAAAACAATAAGAGGGTTATAAAAGTTAAGTTAGATCTATGTTTCAACACCAACAAAAATGTTGAAATTTGTAACTAGGGTGAAATGCCAAGGAAACATCTCTTTTCCAACCCTAAAACAAGAGTTTTATTAAAGAAATAAAAGCCTTAGGGAGTAGGTTTGATTAGGACTTAATTTTAAAAAGATTAAATGAGTTTTTCACAAGAAACCATCTCAAAAACAATTTCCCAAAATTCGGATTTAAAAATGAACCCCATTTAAACACGTATTTCCAAATGTAAAATGACTATTTTAATGAAAAAAATAGAAGTCTTAAGGAATAGATATAATAAAGACTTAATTTTTATAAGAGTGAATGTGTTTTATCAAAGTAGAAACTTAAAACAAAGGAAAAGTTTTCAAACTAAGATCAAACAATATTTTTATTTTCCAAAAATTGCACAAAATTCGTCACTAGGCAAAACTCACCTTAAAACATCTATTTTCTAACCTTCAAAAGAAGAAATTTATTAAGATAATAAACGTATTAGGTATATAGGTCACCAAGGCCTTATCATAGTAAAAATATGCATAATTTTCAAAGGAATAAAGCTAGTTTTCTGAAACAAGTGTTCACGACATTATTGCAAGGTGAAAGTTTTCACAAAATTCTTTTTTATAAAAAATCTTTAAGGATTTACATGTACATAGCTCATATCATGACAGTAATGATCATACTTGCAGCATGTACATATAATATACTTGATAGGAATAATGCAAATTTCACCAAACAATTTTGGAATTTCAAATTTTAATTACTAATCAGATCTGATTCGAACATTCTGAGATGTAGAAATTTTCAAAATTTATTAATAACATCATAATAGATAGATCTTTCGAAGTCGATAGAAATCGATAGCTTATTTACGAAATTCCGAGTTAAAATGACCAAGTTATGGCCGTTTTAAGTTGGAATTTCCAATTATCACAGAAATTACGAACTCAAAAGTTTTATTTGAAAAGTTGGAATTAGTTATGGTATGAAATACTCATAGGGGTATTTCTTTTATTTAGATGATTTTGGAATCGGGGGAAATTCGTGTTTCTGGATCACTACCATTAGAGACTGAAGACCATGCCCAAGTGAGTTCACTATCTTTAAATATATGCTTATGCTTATGCTTATGCTTATGCTTGTGCTTGTAGTGATAGTGGCACTAGATTAGGGCAAGATAAAATTGGAATGTGCATGTGAATTTTAATTGATTGAATCGATGACAAGTATATCGGAATGGAATTGTGGTAAATATTGTATGATTTAGTATAGAATTAAAGTGTCTGCAATATCTGTTATCGCCCATAAATCGTTAATTAATATGCCATGATCTTATAATCAAATTGACCATGCATATATATTGAGTCACATTGCATGGGTTATTATACCTTTGTGGAAAGAAGGCATAATAGCTAGGCAACGAGGGGCCTGTAAACTCGAATGTTGGCGTATTGGTCGAAAATTGAATTGGTAGTAGTGTAGGCACTTGTATCAACTATAAAACTGTGTGTGGGTGGGCACCTGTATCAACCACAATGTAAATGAGAAAAATGAAATCTATGGTCGTATGGGCCTACAACACTTAACCCTGAATGGAGGGCGTAAATCCATTCAACATAAGACTCCCGGAAAGTTTTATGTATTGTATGCTCACGTGCTTGTACATTTCATATTGCTGTTAATATAACTTACCTGATATATATATATATATATATATATATATATATTGCTTGTTGAAGTATTTAATTTTTGGAAGTGAAACTTACTAAGCTAGCATAGCTTATAGCCCCACAGTTTCTTTCTAATGCAGTTCCCGTACATATGTGTTGGTCTTGAAAAGATAACCAAGAAGGGGGCGTGAATTGGTTATAAAACTTATTTTTCAAAATTTAAACAAATTTCACACCACTTGGTTATTCTATTAAAATGGCTTGGAAACTTTCTTAAAATAATAAACTTAACAAATAAACTTTAATAAAAAATTCGGATCAAAATTGAAACAATACTTTCAAACTTGGAAACCTTCTGCTTAACTCTTTGAGTAAGAAAAATGTGAAAAATTTAATCTCTGATTAACCTTCTGAGCATATATCACACATATAACATAAATAATCAAACACAAAATTAAAGAGAGATAAAGAGGAGAAATTGCAAATCGATGTATAGAGGTTCCACCTCGTGCGTTAATCCTCTCTTCCAGCTCCAAGCCAGGGTCCCGGTACTCCTCACCGGTTGTGTTCCACTATCCAATCAAGAGCAAAATTACAAGAAGTTTTTTCCAATCCTTTGGCTACAATTCACTTAGCTTGATTCTCTCAAACAATCAATCAACAAAATCTACTTGTAACTCTCAACTCATAAACAATAAAATCAAATCACGAGGAATATAAAAATTGAATTTCCTCAACTATTTGCTCAATGAATGGTAACAATAAAAAATGTGATAGTTTTCGAATGGGAGCTTGAACTTTCTGAGATTTGATGTTCACGTAATTGTTGATTGATTTTTTGTGATATGCTATCTCGTTCTTTTATTCTCAATACTGCAACGGCTAGAAGAACAACCAGATTAGCTTTTCCAGATTTGTCGTGTGTGAGATCAGCTCGTGGATCCCCGAAATATCAGTTTGCATTTATTCTTCAATTGACTCACTTTGAATTTTGAATTCTTGAGATTATCTTCATAATCCAGCTTCAGATGATAATTCAATTACCCAACAACTGATGAGCTTATCTTTAAACTGAAAATTCGGACTTGAATTTAACCTACACTGAATCATTGCACGTCTAATACTGTTTATCCTCTGTCTTCCATATTCTTCTCATAAAAACAATTTGGACACAATCCATAAAACTCTGATTTTGTAAATACTTCATATTATGCACACTAACTTTCTTCTCAAATATAATTCACTTTTTATAACATAAAAAATTTTGAGCTTCATTCACTTTAAGCTTAATTTCTTTCAACTGTATATTTGTATTCCTTCAGCCAAGTTTAAATTCTAATATTAATCCCTGTGGATTTTAATCCAACTTTGTGGAACACATTGAGCATAACACCCAATTTATACTCAACATTTGGAGCTAGGTCTTCATAATCTAAATTTGATTTGAAAAACACTCGATTTTCATAAAGTTATGAACCTTCTGCCCTTTCCTCTGATGACAAAAAAAATAATGCTGCAGATCTCATAGAAACCTTCTTAGTAACTTTCTGATGAGTTAATTTCTCTATGTCTAAGCTTCTGAGTATCCTTTTGATGAATTAACATGCTTAACTAAAAACTTCCATCCTTCTGATAAACTTTCTGAGATAGTTTGATATTGTTAATATTCAATGTTGCACACTTAAACAAATTATGTAAGAAACATTTAACTCTTTTTGTTATCATCAAAATTATCTCTTGAGAAAATCAACATTCTCCCCCTTTTTGATGATAACAAAACCCTATGTGAACAAAATAAGCAAGCAATAATTTTATATTGTTAAATCATATAATTGTCATGATTTCAGCTTATATGCGATAATACAGCATCAACATCAACAATTGAAAAACACAAAAAAAAAAAAAATACATGATAATATTTTGTTATCTCTTTTCTCCTCCTTTTTGTTAGCATCAAAAAAGATATATTATACGTAATACGTTATGATAGAAAATGCATAGCAACAGAACATTAAAGATTGAAGTTCTTACATACCAAAATAAAGTGGTCTTTGGAAAATTAAAAAGAAATAACAACAGAAAGTCCATTGATCTTTAGGATATTCAATGAAATATCCAGCTTTTTGAGCTTTCTTCTTCCTTCTCTAACGAAAAATTTGGCGAGCTAGTGGAATTACTGGTGGAATTGGTGTGGAAGCCAAGTTGTGTAGCTAAAGAAAGGTGAGAACAGAAGTAATCACTTCCACTTTTGAGGGTTGGTATGATGAGGAAGATTCTGCAGATTGAGAATATGGTACGATAGCCAAGTTAGAGACTAGAACTTCAGCATGATTAGAAGAAGGAACAGTTGGCTCAGCTTGTGTTATTGCATCAACAGGTTGATCAAGAGCAGATTGATCAAATGCAACTTCCTCTTGAATTGGAGGAGACTATGAATCAGCTTGTTCAGCAGTTGGAATATGCTCTGAGGGATATTGAGCTAAAGTTGGAGGATGATGAAATGTAGGAGAATTTTTGCTTACGATCAAAGTAAAAATCTTTAATAGATTCAAGAATGGATTCTATCAAGGATTGCTTGATTAATTCAAAATGTTGACCTATGAGCTTCTCTACAATCATCCGAACTAAAGAATGAGAAGATTCACCTCTTGGATCATGAAAAGTCATATCCTTTGACTCATTCTCTCAATCATTCTCATGATCTTTTCCTCCACCTTCCTTAATTTCAAACTTACCCCATGTTCTGAGAGTATATTTTCGTGTCTTATTCCCTGCTATTTTCTCCTTTCCCTTCTTCTTTGAGGATTTCTCTTGGTCTTTCTTAGCCTCAATACCTTCTGAGGAACCCTTTGCTTGCATCTCTAACTCCCCCTCAGCTATGGCTTTAATTCTTTCCCAATCAAATCTAACTTTACTGAATTGAGCATGTATATACGACGATCCATCCTTGGAAAACCAGAAATTATCCACAACTTGAATTCTCATCTTTTTCAAATTGGTTTCACCTATTTTCTTTAAAGAAATAGGAACTTTAGGAGTTTTGGAAATGTGGATTTTCTTGAAAACAAATAATTTCATCAACATGTTTCCATAAGGTTTGTTGTTCTTAATTCTCCATATGTGTCTTAGAATCATACTTGCCATATCTAAACGCACATTGTTCTTCATGGCTAAGATCACTACTGCTTCCTCTATTGAAATTGTTGTTGAACTGTCATTCTTGGGTAGAAGACGGTCAATAACAGTTTTATGGAGTAAGCGTACTGTTAGTATTTCTCTTTTGATGTTTTGATGATAACAAAAAGATTAAGTATTACTAATGAATTTTTGAGTATGCAGAAATCTCACATTTAATGTGATAAGTGAAGTAAGAGTTTTCAAGAGTTAAGCAAGAAGATATGAAAATTTAAAGATAAATCAGAAAGTAGTTCAGAGACAAAATAGAATTAAGAAGGAAACTCAGAGAGTGAAACGGCTGGGCAACAAAACAAGACTGCTCAGAAGATAACTCAGAAGGTAAACTGGGAACAAGAACAGGATTCGCACAAAAAGATCACAGTTCGAATCTTTCAAAATTATTTTATTATTTTGAAGACCCAGCTCCAAAGTTGAGTGTAATTGGGTAATACATTCAAATGTTCCACAAAGATGATTATTATATCCAAGGGGATTCGATTTTTTAATCAACGTATAAAAACTCAAAAGCTTATGACAGAAAATTAAATTAATCAAGGATCAGATTATGTCTGTTATTTATGGCTTGGGTTTATATTCAATGATGTTATAGAATTCGTTTTGTTATCAAGTTTGACAGTCAGATCAAGAAGGAAAGATTCGATCCTATTCTTTTGGGATTTAGAAGATATTTCACGAGAAAGTCTATCTTCAAGATGGTCAAACAATGATATGGATAAACATCAACGTTATACAGCAAGATAAGATTTAGATAATCACAGAAGTATATCAAGCACAAAATCAGGAACTACTGAGATTATCATCTATCCAATTGTTTTGAATTCGAATTCTCTAACCGTTTTCAACAGAAGAAGAAGGAGAATTTTTAAATTTAAATATCTCGAAGACATGAAGACAGTGGTGTGAGAAAGACGAGAACAATCAAAAGCCTTGGAGAATCTCTTGCAAAATTACTGTCATTCGAAATTTTCCTTGAGCTGAAATTTTAGAAACGTTTATTCTTTTGTTTCAAAGCATTGTATATCTTGAATGAGAGTTGTGTAGAAGTGAGAGTTACTTTTAGTCTCTGTAGATCAGTAAATAGCTTGAGTGAAGCTAGATAGGCTGAGCAGAGTGTTTGAAGTTCTTTGTTGAAGAACAAGCTTGTATTCTCATTTCTTTTGGAAATAGTGGAACATACCGGTGTGGAATACCGGCTCCCGGCTTGGAGCTGGAAGAGAGGATTGATGCTCGAGGCGGAACCTCTATAAATCGATCTTGCAATCTCTTTTCTACCTTATCTTTTTAATTCGTGCATATTTTATTGTTTATTCTTGCTGCATTATAAACTCAGAAGACCAGTCAGAGAGTCACTGGAAATTTAAGCTCTACTGAACATTGAACTCAAAAGATCAGTCAGAGAGTAACTGGGAGCAAAATAAATTTTTATTAACATATTTTTTTTAATATTTGCAAACTTGATTTTGTCTGATATTATTCAAAATTTATCAATATATTTAAAATAGAGTTTTAGAAGCCATTTAATTTGAGTAACTAAGCGAAGTGAATTTGGTTGAATTTAAAAAAAAAGGTTAAATTTTATTAAATAACCAATTCACCCCCCTCTTGGTTATTCTTTTCGGGACCAACACGTACAACCAGCTCAAATTCAGTAGAGAAAATATCTTTCTCGACAAAATTTCCAACACCATCATTTAATTCCTTATATAAGGATTTTCTATCATACTGCAGGATCCTTATGTCATCTTTTTGCTCTTTCATATCATAACACTAAATCAAGTCTGTCTTATTGAGCGTAAAAGTCTTTCCTCCCACTTTTGTTTTTAAAACTGATTCTTCCAACTTGTTAGATGATCATAAAACTCATTAATCAACAGACCATCCACTACTCCAGAAATATTAACAGATTTTGGCATCCGATTCGAATTAACCATTCTTCACAGTAAAAACCATTTTCACTAAAAAACTTAAAGTCTACAAAAGCACACTCAAGAATCTTACTTGATGTTGTCTTTTGCCTTTTGGCCAGGGGAGATTTCTTTGTAGATCTTGGAGCAGATTTCCGTTTCCTTTGAGGTTGAGGAGCAAGATGAGTAGAGTCTGCGCTACTCTCTAAAAAGGTGTCAGAGGATGCGATTGGTTCATCTGAAGATGATTCCTCTTCTATGCTTTTCTGTTCGTGTTCTTTTTCCTTGGAAATCTTATCATGTTCAAGTTTTGAACGCTTTTCTCTTGGATTTCCATCTTTGATTAGGGTTTCTAGGGTTTCTTCAGAATCAGAAGGTTCATCCTCTATAGAAATGGTGCCTTTTATGTGTTTGGATTTGAACCCTTTTGATGCTAGACGAAGAGATTTCCTAGATGCCATTGTATGGATTTTTGAAGAACCGAAGTGAACAAAACGAAATGATCAAGATCAGAATGAAAGAAAAGTTCTGATTTTTTATCAGAGAAAGGAGCATTGGTAAGATAGAACGTTTGGAAAGGAATTAATGCCACCAACTGCATGTTCCCAAGAAAATTACCACCTTTTTTAAAATTTATTATTATTATTATTATTTAACATTAAAGAAATTAATTAAAATGGATAACATATACCAATTTCATTTCTTAAAAATTCAAATCTCATCTTATCCAGAGGTTTAGTAAATATATCAGCATATTGATTTTCAGTAGAAACAAATTCTATATTAATATTCCCATTATTTACATGACCCTTATAAAATGATGTCTAATTTCTATATGTTTAGTCCTAGAATGAAGTACGGGATTTTTGTTAAATTTATTGCACTTGTACTATCACATTTGTTGGTCCCGAAAAGAATAACCAAGAGGGGGGTGAATTGGTTATTTAATAAAATTTAACTTTTTTAAAATTCAACCAAATTCACTTACTTAGTTACTCAAATTAAATGGCTTCTAAAACTCTATTTTAAATATATGATAAATTTCGAATAATATCAGACAAGATCAAGTTGCAAAAAATAAAAAAATATGTTAATAAAAATTTATTTTGCTCCCAGTTACTCTCTGACTGATCTTCTGAGTTCAATGTTCAGTAGAACTTAAATTTCCAGTTACTCTCTGACTGGTCTTCTGAGTTTATAATGCAGCAAGAATAAACAATAAAATATGCACGAAATTAAAAAGATAAGGTAGAGAAGAGATTGCAAGATCGATTTATAGAGGTTCCGCCTCGAGCGTCAATCCTCTCTTCCAGCTCCAAGCCGGGGTCCCGGTATTCCTCACCGGTTGTGTTCTACTATCCAATCAAATCAATGAAGTTACAAGAAGTATTTGCCAAACTTTTGGCTACAATTCACTTAGCTTGATTCTCACAAACAATCAATCAACTAAGCCTACTTGTAACTCTCAACTCACATTAAATGTGTAACAACAAATCAGAGGAATAAAGAATTATGTTTCCTCAAATGTATTCGCTCAAGGAATAGTAACAATAGAATATGACAGTAAATTTGCTCAAATTCAAAGAAATTCGTGGCTCTTTGTTTTCTCCTCTTTTTCATGTGATTGTGCTTCCTTTTTTCTGTCTTGGGTGAGTATACTTATCCTTGTATCTTCCAACGGCTAGGAAATCAATTGGATAAACTTTGCTCCTTATTTTGTGCGTAATATTAGCTTTTCTCTTTCTTCAAAATCTGCAATTTTGAATAACTTGAGATCTTGTTGTTGTAATCTCGAAATTCTTGCTCAATGGATAAGTTTAAATCTCCAACAACTTGTATAATTATCTTGAACTTGAAATTCGAATTTGAAATCACCGTTGTTGACTTGTTCCTTTCGTCTGGTACTGTTCATGCAACAAAAATATCGTATTTTCCATAAATTTCGACTTCCTTATATGGATAAATAATCATCAGACAAGTTCCTTGCATATTTGGATCATGTTTTCCATATTTCCAACTAAAATTTGAATAATCTGTTGAAGATGCATCATTGTAAGTCACGTTCTTTTTCTTGCTGTCAAAACATAATTTTCTCAAAAAAATGAACTTTAATCCGACGAAATTCGAATCCCCATGGATATTGAACCAACTTTGTAGAACACATTGAGTATATTACCCAAATATACTCAATCTTTGGAGCTGGGTCTTCAACATATTAAATCTAAAAAGAAAATTCGAATCTGGAGCTGAAACTCGTCATTTTTTTTTGTTGCAGTTCACCTTCTGATGTACCTTCTGATGAACCTTCTGACGAACCTTCTGATAGTTTAAAAAGCCAGTGGAGAACTTTCTGATTAACCTTCTGACAGCTCATTTGTTCTTGAAATCTTCTCCAAACACTTTCTAAAGTATCTTTGCATGGAGTCTCTTTTGAAATCATTCTCTTAAGTATTGTAAACCACTTTAATTATATTAAATCCTTGCACACTTAATAAATATGTTAGTAATTATTTACTCCTTTTTGTTATCATCAAAATCATCATTTGAGATAAACCAACATTCTCCCCCTTTTTGATGATAACAAAACCCATATAAACAAAATATTTTTTTTTTAAATGTAAAGTGCAATCTAAATATTTATCTCATATTTGTTTACTTTCTCCCCCTTTTTGTTAGCATCAAAAACAAAATACTTATTCAAAAAAATATAACCAAGCATTCTTTTCAAGCATGTAAAGAACATTTTTGTGCAAAAGTGTAGTTTTTTTATGCTGTTTTTTTTTTAAAGCTGCAGAAAAATGTGAAACATGCAGAATTTTTTTTTTTTACAGAAATTTGACAGATTGCAGAATTTGTGCAGAAAAAATGATGGAATTGCAGAAAATATACAAAAAATGCAGAAAAAGTGCAGAAATTACATAACATATGCAGAAAAGTGCTGGAATTGCAAAAATTATGCAGAAAATGCAGAAAAATGCATAAATTGCAGAAAAATGCAGTTTTTATTGCAGAAAATGTAGAAATTGTACAGAAAATGCAGAAAAAAAACAGAAAAGTGCAGAATTTTCAAAAAAATGCAGAAAAATGCAAGATTTCCTCAAAAAGTGCAGAATTTTGTCTTAAAAAGTGCAAAAATAACATAAATTTGTTCATATATTGCAGAAAATTGTCTTTTAACATACACATAACAAGAAATTGCAAAGTAAAACAATTTCAACACATTTGTTCAATGTACTTATCTTGTTTCAAACATTTCTCCCCCTTTATAAATTTCTTTTAGAAAACAAGCTCCCCCTTAATATGATACCAATTGATTTAAAAAAGTATTCAATAATTATTTTCATATCAAAACATGGAGAGCAAATAAAATAATATATAAGGGAGTTGGAATAATAGTATCAAATTTTCAGATTTTTCCTTCTTGCTTATGAATGCATATTATTTTCTCTTCCAATTGAGGCAATTATTGATCAAGATAATATCTATTTACATTTGCCTTTGGTACCTGCACTTCACTCACAAACAAGTTAAACTTCTTTACGAACCCATACAAGTTTGGGTCCATTGAAAAATTTGTTTCCTTGTTGATCACTAAGCTTGTTTCTTTTGTAAAAACAATATTTTTCTATATGACCTATTCTATTACAAAATGAACATGCATATGGATGTGTATTGTACCTTTGATTTACCTTTTGATAATAATTTTGTCTTGGATAATTATTATATGCATACCTGTACCCTCTGCCATACGTTCTGATAGGATAATTTTGTTGAGTATACCTTCTGATGTAGCCTCTGCTGTTACCATTCATCCTCTTTTTGACAGATTGCATAACATCTTTTTCATTCCCAGATTCATTTGCTTTTACAAACACTGTTTTATTCATGCTATTTGTCGAATTTTCATGTTCATATCCAAGTCCATGCTTAATAAATGATGGTCTTTGACTACTTATAAGCATGTTTAACTTCTTATCACTTTCATTAAACTTACTAAAAGTGTTTTTAATAGATTGTGATAAATCTTCTACTCTTCCTTTTAAATCTTTAATCTCATTCTTCAAAACATCATTCTCTTTCTTCAAAACATCAGATTTGACAAACAATTTTTCATTATCATTTTTCAAAATATCATTCTCATCAACAAGCAATTTATTTATTTGTTTCAAAACATCTTTTTCATTTTTCAAAGCTTTATTTTCGGCATCTAGTTTTGAATTCTTCAAATCAGCCTTTTTAAGAGCCTTTAAGAGCTTTTTCATCTCAATATACATCTCATTATCATTCATTTCAGTTTCGGATTCAGAGTTTACCTCAGATGTAGCCATCAAGCACAAATTGGCTTCTTCTTCATCTTCACTTGTACTTTCTGATTTAGTTTCTGACTCGTCTAAATCACTCCATGTGGCAAGTAATGATCTATGCTTCTTCTTATGCTTTTCCATCTTCTTCATAAGCACAGGGCATTCATACTTAATATGGCCCGGCTTCTTGCATTCATAGCACACCACTTCCTTTTTCTCCTTCTTCTTTTCTTTCTCTTTGTGACCTTTTCCTACATCACAAGTGGAGCAATATTTCTTATACTTAACAGTTTTCTTACCTTGTTTCTTTAGAATTTTGTTGAGATGTCGAACTAATGAGTTGACTTCCTCGTCTTCATCACTACTAAAATCAGAATCTGAGTCATCATCACCTTTTCTGTTTTGAAAGCCGTTTCTTTTTTGTTTCCTTCACTCTCTTCTGTCACATCTATGTGAGATTGATATGCCATCAACTTTTCTTTGAGTTGGCTTAAGGAGAGAGTGCTAAGATCATTGGCCTCCTCTATTGCTGTCTTCTTGGCATCCCAAGATTTCGGTAGGATTCTTAAAATTTTCCTGACAAGATCAGATTCTTCTAACTTCTTTCCAAGAGAAGCTAGCTCATTAGTAATAGCAACAAATCTATCAAATGCATCCTTAACTTTCTCATTAGGTTTAAACTTGAACAACTCATATCTTTGCAAAAGTGCATTGATTTTAGTATCTTTTATTGTTCTTGTTCCTTCATATGTTTCACTAAGAGTATCCCATATTTGTTTAGCAGTGCTACATGAAGAAAATAAATAAAATTCAGATGATGCAATGGTAGTTAAAAGAAGATTCTTAGCCTTGTTGTTTTTCTCAATGGCTTTCTTTTGATCATGAGTTATATGCCCATCGCCATTCATAGTGACTTGTGTGTCTCCAAGCAAGATGACCTGCCATGAATCAAAATCATTAGCTTTGATGTATGTCTCCATTCTCATTTTCCAATAAGGATAATTCATGCCATCAAAGAATGGTGCTCTATCAATTGCAACATTATTGTCAACCATTGTTCAAGGATCACTCAATATGAGAAAAGAGTTTAGCTTGGATATCAATTGTAGTTATCAAAATTTTAAAACAAAAACTCTTTCTAAAAATTGAGCCCCGCTCTGATACCAATTGTTGGTCCCGAAAAGAATAACCAAGAGGGGGGTGAATTGGTTATTTAATAAAATTTAACCTTTTTTAAAATCAACCAAATTCACTCTACTTAGTTACTCAAATTAAATGGCTTCTAAAACTCTATTTTAAATATATTGATAAATTTCGAATAATATCAGACAAGATCAAGTTTGCAAATAATTAAAAAAAATATGTTAATAAAAATTTATTTTGCTCCCAGTTACTCTCTGACTGATCTTCTGAGTTCAATGTTCAGTAGAACTTAAATTTCCAGTTACTCTCTGACTGGTCTTCTGAGTTTATAATGCAGCAAGAATAAACAATAAAATATGCACGAAATTAAAAAGATAAGGTAGAGAAGAGATTGCAAGATCGATTTATAGAGGTTCCGCCTCGAGCGTCAATCCTCTCTTCCAGCTCCAAGCCGGGGTCCCGGTATTCCTCACCGGTTGTGTTCTACTATCCAATCAAATCAATGAAGTTACAAGAAGTATTTGCCAAACTTTTGGCTACAATTCACTTAGCTTGATTCTCACAAACAATCAATCAACTAAGCCTACTTGTAACTCTCAACTCACATTAAATGTGTAACAACAAATCAGAGGAATAAAGAATTATGTTTCCTCAAATGTATTCGCTCAAGGAATAGTAACAATAGAATATGACAGTAAATTTGCTCAAATTCAAAGAAATTCGTGGCTCTTTGTTTTCTCCTCTTTTTCATGTGATTGTGCTTCCTTTTTTCTGTCTTGGGTGAGTATACTTATCCTTGTATCTTCCAACGGCTAGGAAATCAATTGGATAAACTTTGCTCCTTATTTTGTGCGTAATATTAGCTTTTCTCTTTCTTCAAAATCTGCAATTTTGAATAACTTGAGATCTTGTTGTTGTAATCTCGAAATTCTTGCTCCAATGGATAAGTTTAAATCTCCAACAACTTGTATAATTATCTTGAACTTGAAATTCGAATTTGAAATCACCGTTGTTGACTTGTTCCTTCGTCTGGTACTGTTCATGCAACAAAAATATCGTATTTTCCATAAATTTCGACTTCCTTATATGGATAAATAATCATCAGACAAGTTCCTTGCATATTTGGATCATGTTTTCCATATTTCCAACTAAAATTTGAATAATCTGTTGAAGATGCATCATTGTAAGTCACGTTCTTTTTCTTGCTGTCAAAACATAATTTTCTCAAAAAAATGAACTTTAATCCGACGAAATTCGAATCCCCATGGATATTGAACCAACTTTGTAGAACACATTGAGTATATTACCCAAATATACTCAATCTTTGGAGCTGGGTCTTCAACATATTAAATCTAAAAAGAAAATTCGAATCTGGAGCTGAAACTCGTCATTTTTTTTTGTTGCAGTTACCTTCTGATGAACCTTCTGACGAACCTTCTGATAGTTTAAAAAGCCATGGAGAACTTCTGATTAACCTTCTGACAGCTCATTTGTTCTTGAAATCTTCTCCAAACACTTTCTAAAGTATTCTTTGCATGGAGTCTCTTTTGAAATCATTCTCTTAAGTCATTGTAAACCACTTTAATTATATTAAATCCTTGCACACTTAATAAATATGTTAGTGTAGACACCCAATTTTTGCCCAATTAAAAATTAGGCTTAAGTTTAGAATAAATTAATGTCATGATTGAGTTCATTAAAAATATAAATATAATAATAAAAATAATAAACAATAGTATAATAAAAAAGAGAAAATAGAAAAAATAAAAATATAGAGGAATAAAATATGTATAATAAAATAATTAAATGAATAATAGTAATATAAATAAAATATATGTAAGAAAATTAAAATAAATAATTATTTAAGCTTAATATAATATATATTTTATTAGTCTTAAGTATTAGTGGGTTAGCTATGACCAAGGCACAGGCCAACGCCTAACGGATCAGACCATGGACACAAAACAAGGGGACCCAAGTTCGAATCTAGCCTAAGGCATTTTACCTTTTTTTGTTCATTTTTTTTCCCAAAAGACACATCGGTTCATCCACTTTGAGACCTCATTTGAGCAACGAATCTTTGTGTTTTTTCGAAATTAATTGTACAGACACAAATAGGCATGGGATACATCACATCTGTACATATTTCGTGCATTATTTCATTCAAAAGACACATTAATTAAGGCATGAAAATTGGGAAAAAATTCGAATGGACATGATTTTTCAAATCTTAAAATTGGCCGAATTGTGTTCTTTAATCAAATTAAACACACTTAATCGAAGAGTTGTGATGTATAAACATAAGATTCGTGATCAATTTGAACCAACAATCACGAATCGAGTCCCAATTTTGAATCGTTTTTATTTAAAAAAATATAACGATTCGTGAATCTAAAATTGAACAATTACAAAGCTTCGAAACACAAATTGTTCGAAATCTATAAATAGGATCACCCCACAAGCAGAAACCACAATTCAATTTCACGAAACATACACTACACGATCGAGATCTGAAAATAGAGTAGAAAGTGCTCGAATTGCAAAATTTGCAAATTCGAAGTGATTGAGAGGATTTCGATCCAATTAAAGAGTGTTAGGATCATCTAGGAAGTGTTCTTGATTGATTATAGTGTTTAGATTTACTCGAATTGCATTTGGAAGTTCTGCAAATTTTTTTTGATTTTTTTCAAACCCTCGCCGCGAGCACCACCACACGAACCGCCCTTCTGTGGTTCTGGGAGTGAACCACTACCACCAGCCGCTGCAGCACCCAATCCACGTCGGGCTGACAAAGTTGGAGGCTTCGAAAACCACCAGGAACGGCCGAGGAACGCTGGAAACCACCGTGATCGTCTTCTTCACCCGACGGAGCACCGAAATCCGACCCGAAATCCGATCCAACCCGGTCGGTCGTCGGTCAACGGTGATCGGTCAACGGTCAATGGTCGTCGGTCAAAAGTCAGTAGATCCTGTGGTCTAGATTTGATCAGAAGATCCTGTGGTCCAGATTTCAGAGGATCCTACGGTTCAGATTTGATCAGAGGATCAGACGGTCCAGATTTGATCAAAACAATCAACGCTCCAAATCGAAAGCCATCCGATCCTACGGTCCAGATTTAGTCTACAGATCAGACGCTCTAGATCTGATCCGAGAGATCAAGTCCAGGTTAGTTTGTATTATTAAATATTTATTTATTATATATTTAATTTCAGAAAATAAGAAAAAATAGTAAAAAATCAATAAAAATTCGTA
>JAMXBD010002394.1:0-201570 GCA_024138025.1 Combretum micranthum | reverse complement strand
GGAACTTGAATAATGGCCTAAGAGGTCAACATTGTGCTGCTGATATGGTGAAGAACCATTCTATCTGAGCTGAATCTCTTTATGTATTATTTGAACTACATCCACTTTGTCTACTATTTGAGTTGCATCCCCACTGTCTATTTTCTATCTTATATGTTCTTTAGTTGATCCTAGCCTTGTAAGAGGTGACTAAGTCAAGGGAATTGTATTTCTTTGAAAGTTTATGCTTTTCGAGTGGGTGCTTCAAGGCCAAGTATCCAAGATGGGTGAATGAAGTGAGTAGGTTAAGGGGATAGTGCTTCCTCATCTAGACAAGTTTTCTAAGTAAGTGCTCCAAGGCCGGGTCCTGAGGCATGTAGCTTCTTGGGTGAGCACCTAGATTGGTTTAAGCTTTTCCGTAGAGTTGCTGGCTGTTGAGTAAGCTTAAGTTCAAAATTTAGGTGGGAGAATGTGTGCTTATGGGTAGAGACGATTAGACTATTTTGACATTCCGGGATTATACATGATTACATATGAACGCACGTTGTAGTTGTCACATTAGTTGCTTCATTTCTTAGGATTCATTCGTTTCACCTCTTCTATAAATACTTTTGTCATGTAGGCTTTTATTACTTTTACAATATTTATCAAACTTTTGATATATTTTTCTTTCTCAAACTTACCTCATCTTTTCTCAAATTTTTTAAAGCCTTTTCAATTTCCATTCTTTTCCAAGTTCGAACTTTCCTTAATATTTAAACCTTTTCGCCAATCTCTCTTCAAGATTCAAATTTCTTTTAACGATTCAAGCTTTTTCGCAAGTTCTTCACAGAAGTATGGCCAAAGATAAGAAGCAAGCTGGTAGGTTTCAAATCATTTCTTCTTTAGAATGTGAGTCTAGGGAGTGTATGTGTGTGTGGAGAAAGAGAGAAAGAGAGAGAGAGCATGTTAGTAAGATTGGACATTCTTTTAGGGTAGTTTCTCCTAACATGGATGGTGAAGATGTTTTAGCTTCTTCACTCAATGTGGAAGCCAAATCTTGTACGACTAATGATGCACCAAGAAGAAGATAAAAGAAAATGGCATCATGAGGGGTTAAAGAAGCAAACCTAATGCTCATAAGAAGGTAGATATGGAAGATGGGATAGATATAGAAGTAAGTGGTCTTTATGAGTTTTCTGGGAATAGTCCTTCAGTGGTTAGCATCACTACTTATATATATGATTTACTCCATGATGTGTACCTTGATGACCTTGAGGATAGGTTCATTGTAGAGAAGCTATCTAAAGTTGACATTGATGAGTAGAAGTTACCGAATAGATTAAAGAGCATACTCTCCTCGTAGGAATCAAGGTGTTGAGTGAGAATATATGCACTTAAGGGTCCATTTTTTTTAAGATGTGATCATCACCGGTGATAAAGACCAAGTACCCCTCCTTGGTGCAAAGAACTTTGGAGTGTACCCAAATTGCATCAAGTACGGCATGAGATTTCTCTTCTTGAGATTCCAAAAGCAGGTATGCAATTACTTTAGATTAACTCATAGGATGATCATGTCAAATTCATGGTGGATACTTGTTGCCTTTGAGGCCCTATGCAAATATCTTTTTGTCTAACCTAATCTAACATTGTTTCATGATATACACATTTATCCTACATTCTTGCATTTTTATGCATATTATATCGCTTTTAAAGCGTAATTATATTATAAACAAATAAAATTGCATGAATCAAGATCAACTGTGTTTAATGTCCAAAAACTTGTCACAAAATGGGAGTTGAAATTTTAATTATATGATTACAAGAGCAAGGCTTGAGAAGTTGCTATGAAAATCTCATGTGAAAGAGGATTTCAAAGGCCTGAGCTTGTATTTCAATTTTGAACCCAATGACAAAGTGCAAAAGCATAGTTGAAATTGTAGTTAAATTAAGTGACAACAACTGATGCATTATGTCAACTGCAGAAATGTTGAATAAGGAGCGGCAAAAACAAACTCAAGCCTCTTTCATGCAGTAGTAGTATGGTGGACTCAAGCAACAGCAAACGTTTCAGTAAAGGATAGCATCTACAAATCCAAATGCTAACCTGATCTGTCAAGACTCAAGCACTCTTCTTTGTTGAACTAGAGCTCTCACACCACTCAAGGGACTTGCTACAACACTGACAAGCTATCCAAGCATCACCAACCTACCTAGCTCAAGCTATTGTTCACATATGCCTGAGCCATTGTACAATTAATGACCCAAGCACAGCCGAGCAAGGTAGTTTTCAATCGAGCTATTGATGAAGTTTACATTGAACTTACATGACAGAGCACTGAGCACTCATGACAAATGGCAACATCGACCTACAATTTCTTGATTCCACCGACAAAGCAATTGAAAGCAATTGTTGAAGCATTCCTCACAAGCACTCACAATGCAACAAAGCACCTGTAGCAGCCCAAGTCAAACTTTGCCACTAGTCAGACCTCTACGCTGACCCATCTATGGAACAGCTACTGAACTGAATGCCAACAATGTCGACCTGCAATATGTGAGTCATCCATGTCGAGCAAGCTAATCTCGAAGCTCCAAACAGCTGCTGCACTTTACCGACATTATATATTCTAGAGCAAGCATCGTAGTGATAGTTAGAAATAATACCAGACCGGAATAATACAATACCGAATGCCTCACTTTGCTGACCGGTTACATGACAGTTCAAGTTAGCACACAGAATTCCTATGGGATATGAATCAAGCTTCACAATTGAACGCCCAAGCAGCCTCTAAATGTGCCGACTTGCATAACAAGTTTTGGAGCAGCTAACGCACAATAATGTCAAGGAGCGGTCACTAATCATTGTTCGAGAACCCTAGTTTAACAACCCGGTATCAAGTAGAAGCATTGACCAACTTTGGGCTACTTAAATGAAAATACACTTGGCTTCATGCTTATAATGGAACCGACCTGCAACAACAAAGCAAATGTCAACCGACTGGATCTTGCAGCCATGTCACGAGCATATCGAGTAGCTAAGCTAACGCGTGCAAACCGAGCGTAAGGAATCCAAGTTGTTTAAGTAACTCCTATGTAGGCCTAAGCTAACCAAAATATTCACATCGAGCAACTCCTGTGAGGTAACAATCCCAACCTATTCCAAGTCAACAAACACCAAGGTTGAGCTCATCCAACTAATCTGAGTTGATTTGTGCAAAATCAATTCCAACAACATCTTATTTTGTTCTTGATGTGTTGATTGTAAAATACTCAGTAGTTTTCTATTTCCTTTTATAAATGGGATCCACTCTACATACTACATACTTTCCAAGTCACAAAACCCATTCACTACAAATACCGAATATCATTTTCACTAAAGGGACCTTTCATTCTCCACCTTCCAACATTCCATTCATCATTCATTTACACCCTATTTTCCATTCACACTCATTCCATCTATCTAACTCATCTCATTACCTAACCTTGATCTCATCTCATCGACTTCACCTCATCTTTTGGCACTATTCACTGCGAACCTTCATAGTGGAGTTGGACCTAGAATCAGTAGTAAGACATTTATAATATTTTCAAGTATATTCTCTCCATTATCTATTGTCATGGATTGTGCTCAAATTATTATCCTAAATGAAAGTATGTTTTTTAATATGAGTTGATTTGTTTTATGAAATATCCCAAATCTTTACCAAGATTAGAAATTGAGTTTAGATAGATTAAATAAATCAAATGAATTATAGGATTTAATTAGACAAGTTGGCTTAATTTAATTAGCTAATAATTAAGTTGGTTTTGAGATTTGAAATTCCTAAAATCTCTAAACATGTTCTAAAAATGTTTAAAGAATTCCTAAATCCTTGATTTTTAGCCTAAATACTAATTCCTAAATCTTTACAAAATTTGAGTTCATTTGCTTAAATAAAAATATCAGTTCTTAAACCCGAACTTAAATTAAATATATTTTATCTAAAATAAATTCTCAAATTAAGTTCCTATTGCAAGTTCTTAATTTCTAACCTATTGGTTCCGAAACAAACTTTTAAATACTTCTGGAATTACAGATATTGATCTGATAGTTCTAAACCTATATATTTTAAAAAACCTTTATATTTATCCTTTCCCTTTATTTATTTTCTTTATTTTTCTGCTACCATCCCTTTTCCTTTTCTTTGTTTTACGTTTCCTTTTTCTTCTTCTTCTTCTTCTTTCTTTCTTTCTTTCTTTCTTACTTTCTTTCTTTCTCCAAATTCAACACATAAATCTCGAACTCAATAAGAGAAAAGGAGGAATCAAGTAGAATATGAAAATAGAAGAAGGAAATCAAAGCTAGAAGTACAAGAAGTTGCATGATTTAGCCAAAAAGCTAAGTTTTCTAGTTCAATTCATATTTGTTTTATTTGTTGTTTACTTATCTAATTGATCAATTGATGTTGAAATGAGTTGGGATTGTTCTTTATATATGTATATGTTGGATTAATGTTGTTAGGAGTTGAGTTGTGATGAAAAAGATGATGAATAGTAAAGTTGAGTTTTGTTGAAGTAGTTGGAGTTGTTTGATGTAGTTAAAGGAGTGTAGAAGTGTTGTTTAGACTTGATATTGGTAGCATATAGCTTTAATAAAGTTTTGATTGAAGTAGAATATGTAAAAGTTTAATAAAATGAAGTTTGAAAAACAAGGAAAATTCGTAACTCAAGGGAAACCATAAATCACGGGCGTGATTCAAGCCTTGGTAGGCTCGGGTTGGACAAATTTCATGAATCACGGGCATGATTTTGAGAGAAAAGGCTCTGTTTTGGGAAGTTTTGATGCATCACGGTCGTGATCCATCCCTTGGTAGCCTCGGGTTGGTCAAAAACTTTGAAACTCAAAAATCACGATCGTGATTCTTAACTCAAAAACTATTTTATGATAGCTTTCCAAAAATCACGGCCGTGACTCACATTTTTCCTGACGCAATACTATTTCGTATTTTAATCATACCTTTGTCATCCGACCTCCGATTGAGGTGATTCAAGTTGCGTTGGAAAGCTTAGAAAGAGATACAATTTTTATGTTTTGAGTTTTTACAAATTCGAAAATTATCGATGCTTAAATTTTGATTCTTTCCAGTTACAACACTTTCCAAAACAAAGTTAAAAACTTGTTTTTGTTTGTTAAATGTGGTTTTGCTTAGGAAATGGATCTTTTTGAGCTAAAATGAGATAGATAAGTGATATTTAATGTGTTGAGTGAATTAATTCATGTAATTAAACATGGGTTAAGTATATTTATAGATTTAACAAATAATTAGATTAAATCCAAAAGTTAGTTATAAAATGAACTTAGTTAACAAACTTAGGTTCAACTTGACTAAATGAACTTGAATGAGTTAAAATGAATTAAATTGAGTTAGTTTAACCATCTTTGACTTAGTTTTTGAACTAAATGATTAAAGTTAATTAATTTAGCTAAGTTTAAGTTAAGGTGAGTTCAAGTTGACATAGATCCTACATGTATAATGAATTAGTAATTAATCTAAGTCCAACTTGGCTTAATGAACTTTACTAAGCTAAAATGAATTAGATTATCTAAGTTTAATCAACTTAACTTAGTAAATGAATCAAATGACTAATCTTAATCAATTTGGCTAATGTTAAGCTAAAATGGGTTAGTAACAAATAATAGAGTTAAATGAATGTGTTAGGGTGATCTTTGAATAACATGAGGAGTATGTTGTTTTGTATATATATATATATATTGTTATGGGAGTAACGTGTTGTTATATGTATATATATATGTTTTTTTGTATATATATTATATATACCTTGATATGTGAATAATAGGTTGTGATATGGTTTATATTTAATATGAATGAGTACTAGCTTAAGTTCTTATGTGAGTTCAATTTCTTGAAACAGATGTTTGGTTTTGGTTTTGGTTCTGATGCTTTTGGATTGGCTTTGATCAACCTTCTAAGGCTCTGTTTAGGGATTTTATTTAAAGGTATGCAGTAACTTGCATATTGAATGTTAGGATAGACATTCTAAACTGATTAAGACTTAAATTCGGCTTAATAATTGATGAGTGTTGATTGTGTTATTCATCGTTGAATCCGGTCCGAGGAGCGACAACTTTTCATGATGCAATGACAATGTTAGAATAAACGCTTAGGCCACTTGTCATGATGCAATGACATGGCTCGGCGGGTAATCGAAGGAATATAATAACAAGGTAACATTTACTTAAACTTAGAAAGAAGTATCATAGTTTAGTTCAACGTTTATGGGAGCGTGTGAACTAGATTCATGTTATGAACTGAGTCTAAGTAGAGTTGGGTAACGGCTATAAGCTTTGGATGAGATTAATATTTCTTTTCAGTGTAACCTTATCTAGGAGATATAAGTATTTGGGCTGCTTATATCAACCCCTGAGCATCGTGAGCGTTACTCAGGATCCCCAGATTCCCATGGCTTGACTCGGAGTGTGAGTGCTCCTGTGATAGTTGTTTATTTACTTTAAAGAAAAAATAATAATCTATAGCTGTGCATTGCATATAGTTTAAGTCGTGTGCTACTCCATGTGTGATTTTGTTACTGTGTACTGGGCTCCGGCTCATTATTGTTGTTGTTATTCTTTTTATAGGTATTGTTGTTGTTGATGATGATGATGAGATGATGACTTGATGATGATGTGGAGGTTGTTAATGTTGTTGTTCTTATTATTGTTGTTGATGTTGATGTGGATGAGGATGGTGATGGTGATGATGATTGATGTGATGATGTTTATCCCGGGTTTTAGGCGATTCTGAAGATATGGGAGAATGAGTGAAGTGTGATAAAATCGAGATATTACTTTTATTTTGTTTCTTCTTGTCACGCCCCAACAGGTACCCTAAACGTGACAACCCGCCGTACGCAATATTAAAGCTCAAGAATGACTACCTCAGTCACTCAAAAGCTTCCATATCGGTACAAGGCGTTCATTCACAACAAAGGGAGACCGTTGAAGTAATGCAATTTAAGATATTGGCAGCGGAACATACAAAACAATACTTAATATATTTCATAGAAATATAAAGTCTTACAACTTCTAAGGGGCATTCCTCCGATAAATACATCACAACATGGTTCTACTGAATAAACATAACTAAAGCTTGAAGATTTTAGAAGAAATCTACTCTATAACTTCAAAATAGAATTCCTCCAAAAGCTTCTCAAAATAAGGATTCTACCCGGGTGGATCAAGGTGGTCTCGGGTGCAAAAGATAATCCTGCAACATCAAAAGTCTATAGGAGTATAAGCATGACTTACTTAGTGAGATATTCCTTACGCAAAAGTACTCATAACAAGCAATCAACCAAGTTTATTAAACAAGCATATGAATGCAACAGTCATATGATCAAACAGTACGTACGGCTATCCGGTTTCGTATGTGTGATGGATTTACCCCTCCATCGGTGGTTAAGGAATGCTTTGAACTGGGTCCCGACTGACCTCCTTAAAGTTGCGCGTCTTGGGGTTCCAACGAACCGTACTACTAGTCCTCGGGCTTTCCTTACCCAAAGCAATCGATCCGGCTCGACTACACCTTGAGGCCGTATTCCCGAACGTCCTAACCCTCAAGATGTAGCTAGGCAGCTTACCTTTCTAGTCCCACGCAGAGGAGTAGTAGCAAAACTTCGAAATGATATTCTAAGTGATATGCATGAGCAATTTGTTATATGGGGATTTCAATATAACATTAAATCATTTTAAAGCGATCAACCAATATTTGCACACATAACAATTCATACATAGAAACATTTATATCAATCACAATTTGGATTCCGATATACTTATTGTTCATTGATTGCACATAACAATTCACATTCATAATTCCCATAATATCCCACATGCATATCAATTTTATCTTTTCCTAACATCTAGTGCTATATTCTACAAGCACATGCGCGAATATGTAAACGTAAAGGAAACTCACTCGTCCATAGCTTTCTTCTAGGAGTCGAAGTAATCCTCTGGGAAGGGAAGATCGTCGTCCTCGACACCTAAACCAAAAGAAATACCCAACATGAGTATTTCATCCAAGATCTATCCAAGTTCTACAATTCTACCTTAGAAAACTTGTAAAAATCGTATGAAATGGAGATTTCAACTTAAAATGGTCATAACTTGCTCATTTTAACTTGAAATTTCGCATATTATATACCGATTTCTACCTACTCGAAAAGATCTATCTATTTTTAAGATTATTTTTATCAAAAGAAGTTATTTCGGTCTCAGAATAGTAACGTACAGAATTGATACGAATTTCAAAACTAGAGTTTTCAAACTTTCTTCATTCAAAAACTTTTGTACAAAATATAGGTATATTTGTATGATTGAAAAACCCTTTGAATACATATGTATAGACTCAAACCATATGCATGAATTTAGTGGTGTTGTCTCAAAAATGATTTTGTAAAACAATGTGTCATTTGAAAGTGAAATAAGCTTAAGACTTGAAAAGAAATTAGTTTTGCTTTGAAAAAATTCTTAAATTATCATAAGTGAGTATTTCCTTCTTTTAACTCCATTTCTTTGTTTTTGAGAATTTTAGTAAAAGATATTTTAATCTTCTAAGATTTCCAAAATTTTACTCTAGTAGTTTAGAAAACATAGTTTTTCCTAAATATTTTATGGTTATATGTTCTATAGTCTTTCTAAAGTTTTGATCCTCTTTTAAAAAAGATAATATTGATAATCTCATAAGTTATTTATTATTTTCATTTCCTAAGTAAAGCTTATCCTTAAAAGATTATTTTTGATAATTTTAATATTCTAGAGTGTTGGTAGAAAACTTTGACAATTGAATTTAAGAAATCCTTTGTTTCAACAAGGAATTAAGTTTAAAGAAACTTTCTTATTTTATTGGTTTGAAAAAAAAGTTTGTGATAACTTTACTTTATGTATTTCTTGGAAAAACCACATATTATTACCAAAACTTGAGCTAACTTATCTATCTTTAGAAAAATATTCGTTTAAGATAAAGCTTCAAGTCTTTTTAGGAAAATAATTTCTTATGTGACAAAATTTATTTTTAAAGAGAGTTCATTTTTATTACTTAAGGAAATTCATTTTCATTATGGTTGAGACAATAACAACATATTCATGTATGAATGAGAATATATAACTATGAGAAATATAAAAACAACATAAATAAAATAAGAGCATAAAAATAAAGTCAAGTATTGGGAACTTTAGCTTCATCAAGGTATCCCGGGACTAAGAATAGACTAGTCCTCAAAAGAAAAGCAAAGCAAAGAAAGAAAATTGTTTTGACTTGATATGGACAAGTCTAAAACTAGAAAGACTAGTCTTAATAATTGCATAAAGTAAGTAAATAAATAAATTGCAAGACTTGAAAATAAATAACAAATGAGCTTATATGCTCTAAATAAATATATACATAATATACATAATACTTATATAAGTTAGGTTAGACACAATAATAACAATATCAACATAATAGCAACATAAAGAAAATAAGACATGAACATGAACAAAAACAAAACATGAATAAATTGTTGCTTCTTTAACTCAATGAGTCTAAGAAACATACACTAAACTCATATTAAGTTGGATGAACATGATGAGAGAATATGAGAACTTTTACCTAAAGTTTATGTGGTGGTTGAAGAAGAAAAGAATGGGTTGTAGTATTATGTGGGGCTTGGTTTTCTAAAGAAAAGAAGAAACTTGAGAGAGATTTTGGGAGAGTAATTTTGTGGAGTGATTTTGAGAGAGTTTTAGTAGAAATGAGTTGTGTGAAAAAATGAAAGAGGAATGGGGTATTTATAGATTTTTGGAGTGGAAATTAGATGTAATAAAATAAATTGGAAAAGAAAACAAATTGAGAGGAAGAGGAGAGAGAGGGTGGACGGCAATGGCTATGGGGGGAGAGAAAAATTGATTAATTTTGTTGTTTTGTAATAAAAAGAAGTAATATATAAAGTATGATGTGATTAAAGTTGTATGGGGAAGGTAAATTGTAAGATATAGGTATGGTAGTATGTAAGAATAGAGTGTAAGAAAAAGTAGAAATAGGTGAATAGTAATGAATAGTAGAAAAGTACTATGAATGGTAGACTAGACAATTAAAATACTGGTAGTAAAGAAAATACGCGTAAAAAGCCTATATCTGTTATTTTTAGTTACTGAAAAATTCTAAAACTGATATTTTTGAAAACCTTATATTTTTACGAGTCTATTGGTGTTGTCGGAATATTTTTGCTATCTGGTGCATCGGGGCATGGTTTTCGAAAACTAATCCAGATCAGATCCGAAGGATACTAGAAAAATTCAAATATGATATTTTTAGGCTTTCCTATATTATTATGAACCATATTCCACAATTATTTCAATTTCGTTTTCTAGAGTTTAAGAACACGGGATTGCCGGATCTAGATTCACTAGACTAATCATATAACTAGGTTAAATTTAGGGTTTCATTTCAACTTCCGGTTCTTAGGGTTTGCTAACATTATCGAAAAATCTAAGGGCTTACACTTCTTTTGTTTTGTTTTGTTTTGTTTTGTAAAAGGACTGGATATATTTATAAATTGTATTTTCTTTAAGTGCTTGTTAATGCCCAATTGATTGTAAATAATTATCTACCCCTAAGAGTAGATCATAAAGTGTTTTTATAAAGTTAGTTTCTTAGAAAACTGGTTTGCTCTGTAGGAAGTAGAAGTTTGTAAGTTGTTTTATAAAATTTGATTTTCCGCTGCCAAATCCAATTATTTAGAAATCTAACTAAACGATTTCATAAATTCTAAAATTGGTTTAGCAATGTTCAACATAAACACCTTCTTTTAAGACAACCTTACGTATAATTCGTAAGAGTTATACATGGTTGGGGACTTGGTGTGCTTAATTTGAGAATTGAGCATGTCGGGTCTTTACATTTTACTAGGATTATGTGATAAGCTAATGGATTTCCTGAGTAGTTGAATTGTTCTTATAATGAGTTTTGTTGAATTGAAAATTTAATTATTTCTATTTCAATGTTTAAGAGATAAAATTTTGTCTATGAATTTTCTCATAAATTAGGATTTGAGATACTCGAAAGGGATTTGATAATCTAATTGAAATAGGAAAAAAAAAAGATTTCAAAACTGACATAAAAATGTGCTATTTTGGTTTAAATCTTAGAATTCATGGTCTAATGTTATTAAAGTTATGGTTTAAGGCATGGACACATGCTTGAATCACAATTTCAATTAGAGTAATATTATTTGTGAAAGAAATGTATTATTTAACTGATAATTATATATAGATTATTCAAAAGGTATATCTATACTATAATTAGAATTTTACAACTTAAGAGGGAAGTAAATTCTTATGAATTTAATCAAAACCTAATTGAACAAATCCAATTATAATTACGAGGCAATGAAAGGAAATCCATCTTTTACCACGCATAATCCTACACTTGTGAAATGAAGGAGTTTGAAAGTAATTGTTAGTAGAACTTAGTGTTAACTTAGTAATAATTTTAGTAGTAGACCTTAGAAGTAGATCAATTAGATTGGATTAAAAATCTAATATTGTTTTGCTTAACTTAGAGTATATCACTACAATATGGTATTTAGTCAATTAGCTTCTTGTGGACCACGACCTGGTTCTCACCAGTTTTATTACTACACATGTATTCGATACTCTGGCCGATAGTTTTTGTTATAAAAATAGTCTTCAATAAAAAGCATGAATCATTCTACTACTACTACACTGTGAAGAAGCATTAAGATGGGTGGTGCTTCTTCACCAAATAGCCTAAGCTTGCTCAAGCAAAACTTTTTCGTGGGTGATAGAATTAGTAAAGGTTTGGAAGGAGAGGTTCTACGTTGTGACTATCAGTGATATGGACCATTTTAATTTCTAGATACTTTAGAGCACACCGATTCGAAGGTTTGAGCTCAAGCTTAAACAGCTCAACAAGTATGATAAAGTGGATGCCTTTAAAATTAATAATTTTACGCGGTTGAGGTGCTCGAAAGATATCATTTGGGAACATGTAATTTTTTATGATGATGAGTAAGAGGTTGGAGGGAAGGTATTCATGGAGAAAAGAGGAGAAAAGATGCTGAACAGGGTGGAGATATATATGTACTTTGACTCTTATGCCTCCCGCTGCGCTAAGGATTGCCCTAGGGAGAGGATCTTCAACCAAGGCACATTAGGAGTGCTCGATATGATGCAATAATTTTTCATTATGGTGCCCCTAGCCTATTTGATTAAAAGCATCACAATCCCCTCTAAAAAGTAGTCCACTGAGGTTGGTGGCAAGAAGACAATTGTTAGAGGGAAGGGAGGATCGCACAAGAACACTAAGGAAGGTACCTATACAGTTGCTGCACTCTAAAGAGTAAGTCCAACGTGGTGGTCAAGAAGACCATAGAGGCCCCGGCTACTACTCAAGGTAGAAAGAAATAAAAGCAACCTCCTACTGCACCAAAGGAGAAGAGAACTAAGGTGTGACAATGAACCTAAAGTCTTGAGAGGTCCAAAGCATATTAAGGACTGAGTCAATTACTGAATCTCTCATGGCAAGGAAGTCCCCTTGCATGGAGCCTGTTGAGAGTTCTAGTGTTAAGAACGAGGAGGCGAGGGAATCTCTAAGTTAGGATACCACACCACAAAGGGTTGAACATGCCAAGTAAACCTACTCGAAGAAAGCTAAGGGCAAGACGTTCCCATAAGTTGGGGTGTGGAGGTTAGTGCATTAACTTCTTCACTTATACTCTTTTTACTCTTTCTTGATATAGTTAACCTGACTTGACTCTTAGCTTTCCGCAATGTAGTGTAAGGATGTTTCTCATTTAAAGATCGAGAATGTTTAATAGGGCACCTCGTTGATTTCATAAACGATTTCATCGCTTTAATTTAATGAAACCCATGATTAAGTTCAAAATGACACAAAATTATAAACTTTGGGCCAAATTTTGCCTTTTTCTTATGCTAATTACTACTAAAGTTTCACTTTTGAAAGCTTTCGGTACATAAGGAGTGAATATCAAGAATAGTGTGGATTTATTACACTCTCATTAAATACACAACGATCAAAATGTCTCAAATTAGGTCAGCCCACACATTTAACATGTATGACAAGCAATAATAACGAATTGAATACCTAACATGAATGAAACAAAGTAGCTCAGGTCACCATAACTATAAAATTCAACGACCAACAATAAGTATACGCAACAACTTAGCTCTTCACATGTAAAATTTAGTAGCTAAATTCTTTTCCCAGTAAGCAACTACTCATCAACTAACAATTTGCAAAAAGTGTAATTCCTACCCTCAACTTAAAGACAAATAATATTCTCATTATAGGTTCAAAAGTAAATACATGAAAAGCAAGGAGTAGGGGTAAAAAAGATCTCCTCTCAAGCTTTTGAGCTGATTGGTGAGTCTTCTCAAGGCATAAAGCAAGCAACCGGGCCTATAGTTCTCTTTCTCAACACATGATCTCTCCTAGAAATAAGAGCTCTTTTCTAGACTAAATTATACAAAACAAAGAAAAAGACCTCATAGTAGCGTATATATGATACTAGAAGAAAAAACGTACAAAAGACAATCGATATGCACAAAATAAAACCATTGATGGGTTACTTCCCACCTAGCATTTATTTTAAAGTCTTAGCTTAACTTTTCTGACTTTCCATTCAAGGATGGTTAAATTAGTAGGCCCTCTTGGCATCATGCCTCTCTTTCTTCATTGACATCTCATGATGCTTATCTTTGTCTACTTTTACTCCTACTTGAGTGTCAAGTGTTGCATTTAATTTGAAGGTTTTTCTTTTTCCACCACTTCATTATATTCATAAATCACAAGCAACCCTTTATATCCAACCTTTAACACCATCTTTCTATTTTTCAAATCAATCATGTCTCCTACATTGGTCATGAATGGGTGCACAAGGATAATAGGAATCTCATGATCTTCTTTTATGTCCAACACCATAAAGTCTACTAGAAATATGAACTTACTACATACTAACTTTCAAGAGCACATCTTCAATCACTTTTAAAGGTTTTCTAATGTAACGATTGACCAACTGGATCGCTATATGCCTTCTTAATTGTATTCCTAATCCTAATGTCTTGGCTATATAAAAGGGTATCAAATTGACACTTGCACCTAAGTTACAAAATGCATTCTTGAGCTGACAATCTCCAATGGTGTAATCTAAAGTAAACTTCCCCAGATCATTCAACTTAAGGGGGAATGCATCTTTTATTGCTTCCACGTGAGCCTAAGTCAATAAAACTGTCCCTTGCCCACTCATCTTTCTTTTCTTGCTTGCGACTTCTTTCAAAAAGTGTTTATAGTGAGGTGATTGCTCTAATACATCAGCCAAGGGAATGTTGACCTTCAGTTTCCTAAACACCTCCAAGAACTTCTAATACTCCTCATCTTCCTTTTTCTTTCTCAATCATTCTATGAAAAGAAACATATAGTGATAGGAATCATGGACTAATGTGTCTTATAACATGAGTTGAAGCTAACTGAATTCAAAACTTGGTGCAACAAGTCTTGTGTGGAGAACTAACCAGAGATGAGAATGAATTCAAAGAGTTCCACACCTTAGCCTATCGATTGTATCCAAACCATGGAGTGCTCTATGTTCGAATTGATGAAGAATACTAATCCATACATTGATAACCACGATCATATAGGGATGCAACCGGGGCGGGTCGTTATAGGGTACCCGCCCGCCCGCCCCGCTAAAAACCCTATAGGGTCAGACCCTATAGGGTTTAGGGTCGGGTTTTGGGTTGTACTCATAACCCGTTGGGAAAACCCGACCCAATTAAATTAAAAAAAATTAAAAATTTTAGTTTAAGGAATTTACTTATTCATTAGTTGAATGATGCTTTTCATATAATCATTTTGTTATTCATGTATTGAGTCACATGATAGGATATAAATTATATTTACAATTAATAATCATTGACCAATTATCCAGAGAAAATCGATTTCCATGTGCAACCTTCCCCACTTTTTCAAAATTCATTTCTTTCCCATGCAACACAACAAAGTATAAAAATTAATTTTCTCAGAAAAAATAGATATTATATATATATAATGACAAATAAATCAAGAATATATAGATCATCGTGTAGTGTCATCATTTTATTATTATTATTATTTTGAGTTGGATGTATTATATAATATAGATATATGTAAGTCTTCTAATAATTTTAGGCAATGACATGTTTGAGTTACTGACTTTACCTTATATATTCAGTTTTCATATTTAATAATTTTTTACCTGTCTTTAATGTTTTCTAATTTTTTCTAAATAAAAATTAGGATCTTTATTAACTCCATTGAAATTTTTGCCCTCCTCAACATGCCTCACTACGATAATAATTTAATGAAATAATAAAATGATGCATTTAATTATGTAATAGATTAAACGGGTCGGGTTCGGGTTCCTAAACAATCGGGTCGGGTCGGGTTCTGGGACACCCAATTTATAATCGGGTCGGGTTTGGGACAGGATGATCCGACCCGTTTACATCCCTACGATCATATGATGGACTATGTAATGTACAAACAAATAAGTTATAATGAAGAGTAAAAGTGTAAATTGATATAAAATAAGAAAGTTTTAAAGTCAAAGACTAAATATATTGTGTTGTATTTACTGGCAGAGACATGATTTAAAATAGATTTTGGCAAAGTGCACACCAGCTTCAACGCCACCAGCGTAGGATTCAATGCAGCTGACGCATGTTACTATGGCTTAGGCAGTGTAGAGCCGGTTTGGGATTGAAGAGAAATCAAATAAATATAAGGTACGCCGCCAACGTTAGAGTATACACGGCCAGCATACATACAAGGTACCCCTTGATAAAAAATTACTCGAGATGAATGGTAAACCGATACACCGCTAATGTTAACATTTATGCCATCGACCTTTAGGCTATACTGCCGACGTACGTTCATAAACTGTCGGTGTAAGTTGCACAGAAGACAAAAAGTTGCACAAAATCCTTATATCTATTTCCTTTGCTTCTTTCTCCAAAACATTCCCAAAACCCAGAAAATCCTCTCTGTGCTTCGTTTTAGCATCCAAGGAGATTTGAAGATCGGATTCAGGTAATCAAACCTATATCTTCTCTTTAGGATTTTTTTTTAAAAATCCATGGGTTTTCTTAGGTTTATTTGTTGTTTTGAGGGAGAGATTGGAGAAAACCCTAGTTTTCGTAGAGATAAGAAATTCATTGTTTAGGAAGGATTTTTTATCAAATTTAGGTAACTATTTTATGTTGTTGATCTTTATGATTTCATAAAAGTAGTTTTTGATGAATTTGGGTTTGTTGGCTTTGGATTGGATTATAGGGTTTGGAAAGAGTTGTTGAGAAAATTTGTTGTTTTGGAGGATTTTTGTGTTACAATCCAGGAAAAAGGTATGGGTTTGTTATTCTTTGGAGATTAGGGTTTTAGATGATTTTAGATTAAAATCAGTTTATGGATAAGATATGTATTGGTATTATGTTGTTTATATGATCAGGATTTTGTGGAATTTATGTTCATAGTTTTGTTCCTTGAGAATGATACAGGTACCACCATTCCTGGTTTGATGTATTTGTTTGTAGGTTTAGAATTGTTTAATGAATCTAATTATATTGGACTTTTAATTATATTATTTTCTGTTTATGCTTAGCTGCTTAGTAAAGACCATGCAGAGTGTGATACTGACGCTGGCAATTTGATGATCTATGTGTAAGGGTGTTCCGAGTGGACTCGTGTATAGAAATAGTTTCGACAGATTAGGAGTCATGCCAACTTCTTTATGGTACGCGACGATGTGTAAGGAGTACCCAACATCACTGTATATATATATATGTATTTTATATAAAGATTTGTTTTCTTCGGGGTCATGAGTTACTTTATTTTTAGGACTATTTGTGATTGGTTCTAAACTATGTTGTTTGCTCCACTAATTAAAGATAGTAACATGTGTGTGCTGCATTAGATTAGGTTGTACGTGAGATTTGTATGATGCATGTTCATGTGTTTTTTGTTTGTGATTTGACATACTGGGTGATTTTGCTCATTCTTTTATCTTTTTCAAGAATAGGTGAAGATCAAGTTTATATGACTTATTAGGATTTGATGTTTTTATGAACTACAGGGAGAACAATAGTGGACCAGATTTCCCTACTGATACTTAGACCATATAGGTTGAGATTAGAACAAATTGAAGATTTTATAATACTTGCATGTTTTATGAATTTAAGACAGAATTATGAGATTTCTTTTATGTTATAAGCTTGGATTAAGTTGGCTTTGGTTTATGCCAACAAGATTATTCAGGAGTTTTTATTTTTATGAGATATTCTAAACAGATACCTTTTATGTGAGTAATGGAGATTATTGTTATTGTTTAATCGTGTTATAGAGTTTTATATCCTCGACGTGTTCATATAAAGAGATGGGCACATGGCGGATTGTAATGCCTTCAGATTAAGACGTTACAAACTATATGCTCATACCACAATTGGTGTCAAAGGTCATATCTACCCAAGAAGCAATTTTGGAGAAGTCTAGAGAATGCCACAACCTAATCCATAACTAGTGGTATAGGCCGTGTGAGCCCAGAATTCAATTGAAGGAAAGATCCGAGAACTCTACGCCCTATCATATGGCCCATATGGTAAGTTCTATTAGCTTAGAGCTAATGCACGAAGTTAGGCCTAGTGTTCTCATGCATTGTGTCATAGAATATGGCTTGGCTTGTGGGATAGTCTGACATAATATTTTTCTTATTTTATCTTTTATTATTTCATTAGATTTTATTGTCAATTTACTATTTTACCCTTGACCTCAATTGTGGGTTATGAAAGGAGCTCTTAGGCATTGTTTAGGGATCTTTTGACACTTTATGTATGGAATGTACCTTTGAGAGTTTTCTCAAACCTTTTCTTTCCATCAATCATGGTGATTGTGTGATAACTTGGTTGTTTTCATTGATCATGCATCATATAGATTAATTAAAACAACTAGTTTGATTCTTTTTCTTGGTGCATAATTTTTTTAGAAAAACAGATTGTTCTTATCATGTTTTCTTTTATTTTCTTTAATCCAAATACAATAATAACATATTATTAGTTAAAGCCTAGTTGATTCCTGTTATAACATGTATATGAAATTCTACCCTGTATCATCTTAGTATCAAAGCTTAAGGTTGTGAGAGGAATCTAAGACTTTAGTAGAGGTTACTTATAAAAGAAGTAAAGTAAGGGCTTGTAACTTGCATTAGAATTTTTCATTCGAACGATTTGAATATCGGTGTTGGGAAGATGAAGTCTTTGGTTAAACCTAAGGGTGAGGCTGAACCAAGTATGAAGGATTGGATAAAGTCAATGAGAATGATGATGCATGGTATGCAAACTTTGATGCAACAACAATTGGATACTCTTCGAAGTTTTGAAAAGACCTTGAGGGGAAACAGACATGAACATGTGAGGATTTAATGCAAAGTGGACAAAGAACTAGATGTCAACTTGGTAATGCAATTACTGCTAAAAGGACGTGGTGCATTGGCAAGTTACGGTAGGATTGGTGGTAAAGGTCGAGAATTTGCGTGTCTTGTTGCGTGATAGGCATCTTGATGAGTATGATGGTAAACTTGATGATAATAGAGGAGAATAGTTTCATTGACCATTGAGAGGTATTGAGACGATGAAATTTAATGTGCCTTCTTTAATGGAAGTGGTGGTGTTGATAAATACTTTGATTAAGAGGATCAAATTGAGAGAATTTTTTATATCATGATTATGAAGATGCACAGTGAGTTAAACTTGTCGTCGTTGAGTTTTAAAGGCATGTCACCCATTGGTGGAAGGATATGTTAACTAGTAAGTAAAGGAATGGTGAGCATGATGTGACTACGAGATAAAAGATTATTCCAGTGGCTATTTGTGACCGAAGTATTACGATAAAAAGCTCTTAATGCGACTTCATACTTTGTGCTAAGGTAGTTAGAGTGTCGTGAAGTATGTTTGGGAATTTGAGAATCTTATGATTTGAAGCCAAATACTTGAAACTCCTAAGCAATACATTGTAAGGTTTTTCATGGGGTTGCAATATGATATTGTGCTATGATTCCTATTAAGAAATGTATATGGAATTCTATCCTGTATCATCTTGGTACCAGAGTTTAAGGTTATAAAAGAAATCTAGGAATTTGGTAGAGGTTACTTGTAAAAGAAGTTAAGTAACAACTTGTTTCTTGTGCAGGAAGTTTTCGTCCATATTGGATATGTTGGACAATTGAATATTGGTGTTGGGAAGTTCAAGTCTTCAATTAACCCTAACAATGAGGCTAGACCTAGTATAGAGGATTGGATGGAGTCAATGTGAAAGATGACGCAAGATATGCAAACCTTGATGCAACAATAATTGGAAACTCTCTGAAGTTTTGAAGAGACCTTGAGAGGAAATGGTTTGTGTTGGTTTTGTTTGTCATTTTAAAATGTGAAATTCAAGGTTCAAATTCCACTAATCATTGCCGAGCTTTTCAAATTTATAAATGTTTTCTAAACCAATAACTACGGTCTCACAAGGCAAGCGCACCCATCAAATGTAGCATAATAAATGATTTAGGTCGGTCCCAAGGGAATGATTGGCATCTAGCATACTCTCAATTCCATTAATTGTCTAGCTAAAGAAAGAGTTTAGAAAATCATAAAGGAAAAATAAACTATACTAAGTTAGAAATTAACAAATGTTTAATGGGCAAAATAAGAATTAAACTTGTAACTTTTATGAAATAGTAGCTCAGGGTTACTTCACCAATTCCTTATCAGACTGATTTCTCAAGGACAATAACTTCTTAAAAGCTGTTGAAATGGTGTGTGTATACTGTCGGATTCTCTAATTTAAACTAAAGCTCCTCTCGAAGTCATTAGTTCTATCTAAAACTAATAATCTGAAGTTTTAATTAGATTCGCATAAAGAATAGGATTCCATTGTTTTTAAAAAAGACAACTCAATAAATTTTTGAAACAAGTGACAGAAAGTCTTCTCTTATTCCTCGGCAAGAGGTAGTTAGGATAAACTCCATTACCAACCACAGATCTATTCAATTGAATGATCTCTCGATCTATTTAATTAAAATCAATCGTAAATCTAAAAGAATACACCATTCCTTTAAAATCACAAGTTAAATTCAAGTTACTAATTACAAACACCTAATCAAATTTACTTGAAAACGCATTTGAAAGCAGACTAAATCAGGAATTGGATTCGTAATCCCTAAGCTGTAGGAAATTATTTCTCCATGGATTTATCAAAATGGGCACAAATTAGAAAAATAAACAAATTGAGAAAATTAATCAATTAAAGGCTCAAAAATTCATAGAAAATTTCAAACATTGGGTTGAATTGATTTTACCCAGAAAACAGAAGAAATTTTCAAGTAAAAAGAAATAGAAATTCTTTTACCAAAAAATCCTTTAGAAATATACTCTATGTTAATACTGATTTACACTGTTGTTACATACTTTACAATGCACGCTTGTACGTTTATTTATAGACTACTAGGTACAGAAAGCATGACCATCTTTATTTGACACGTAGCAGATTCGGTAGATCATTTCTAACAGAATTTGGTCACTTTTCACGCGCTTAAATAATCTGTGAAAATACTCATTGGGGGTCGCGTACTTGGTTAGTCAAGGCTTGTATTAAGCAAGATTAGACTCGACTTCAGGAAATTCTTAAGTAAACTGTGTGAGTTTGTCCATTGCTCTTGTCACGCCCCAGCAGGTACCCTAAACGTGACAGCCCACCGTACACAATATTAAAACTTAAGAATGACTACCTCAGTCACTCGAAAGCTTCCATATCGGTACAAGGCGTACATTCACAACAAAGGGAGACCGGTGGAGTAATGCATTTTAAGACATTGGCAGCGGAACATGCAAAATAATACTTAATATATATTTCATTGAAATAAAGGTCTTACAGCTTCTAAGGGGCATTCCCTTGATGATTTCATAATAACATGGTCTTGCTAAGATAAACAACAAAAGCTAGAAGATTTTAGAAGAAATCTACTCTAAGACTACAAAATAGAATTCCTCCAAAAGCTTCTCAAAATAAAAATTCTACCCGGGTGGATCAAGGTGGTCTTGGGTACAAAGATAATCCTGCAAAGTCAAAAGTCTATAGAAGTATAAGCATGACTAGCTTAGTGAGATATTCTTACACAACAGTACTCAGAACAAACAATCAAACAAGCTTATTAATTTACACATATGAAATGCAACAACCATATGAACAAACATTACATACGACTATCCGGTTTTGTATGTATGATGGATTTACCCCTTCATCGGTGGTTAGGGAATGCTTTGAACTGGGCCCCGAACGACCTCCTTAAAGTTTGTGCGCGTCTTAGGGTTCCAACGAACCGTACTACTAGTCCCCGGGCTTTCCATACCCAAAGCGATCGATCCAACTCGGCTACACCTTCAGGCTGTATTCCCCGAACATCCTAACCCTCAAGATGTAGCTAAGCAGCTTACCTTTCCGGTCCCACGCTGAGGAGTAGTAGCAAAACTTCAAAATGATATTCTAAGTGATATGCATGAGCAATTTATTATATGGGGATTTCAATATGACATTAAATCATTTAAAGGGATCAAACAATATTTGCACACATAACAATACATACATGGAAGCATTTATATCAATCACAAATCGAGTTCCTATATCCTTATTGTTTATTCATCGCACACAATGATTCACATGCATAGTTCCCATGATATCCCACATGCATATCAATTTTATCTTTTCCTAACATCTAGTGCTCTATTCTACAAGCACATGCATGAATACATAAGCGTAAAGGAAACTCACTCGTCCATAGCGATCTAAGAGTCGAAGTAATCCTCGAGAAAGATAAGATCGTGATCCTCAAAACCTAAACAAAAGAAATACCCAAATGAGTATTTCATCCAAGATCTATCTATTTCTAAGGTTATTTTTTATCAAAAGAAGTTATTTGGGTCTCGGAATAGTAGCGGACAGAATTGATACGAATTTTCCAATTTTCAAAACTAGAGTTTTCAAACTTTCTTCATTCAAAAGCTTTTGTACAAAAATATAGGTATATTTGTATGGTTGAAAAATCCTTTGAATACACATGTATATATATATACTCAAACCATATGCATGAATTTAGTGGTGTTGTTTCAACAATGATCTTGTAAAACAATATGTCTTGAAAGTGAGATAAGCTTAAGACTTGTTAAAAAATTAGTTTTGTTAAGAAAATTCCTTATTTTACTATAAGTGAGCCTTCCTTTCTTTTAGATCCATTTCTTAAATAAAAGTAATTTTTAATCTTTTTGGATTCCTACTACTTTATTTCTAATGTTTTGGAAAATATAGTCTTTCTAAATACTTCATGGTTATATGTTCTATAGCTTTTCTAAAGTTAGATCCACTTTAAAAGAAATGATCTTATAATTAATTTTGAAAAACTTATCTAGTTTTTAATATTTTAAAATGTTGGTAGAAAACTTTGATAAAGGAGTTTAAGAAAACTCTTGGTTAAATCAAAATTAAGTTTAAAGAAACTTTCTTATTTATTGGTTTTAAAAGAGAGTTTGTGATAACATTACTTTATATATTTCTTAGTGAAATCACATAAAACTAGAGCTAAACTTATCTAACTTTAGAAAAATATTTGTTAAGACAAAACTTTAAGTCTTTATGGAAAAATAATTTCTTATGTAATAAAATTTATTTTTAAAAAGAGTTCTTATTTTTATTACTTAAGAAAACTAATTTTCATTATAGTTGAGACAATATCAACATATTCATGCATGAATGAGAATATGTAACTTTATGGAAAAGGTAATAAAACAATATAACAAGATAAAATAAAGCATAAAAGTAAAATCAAGTATTGGGAACCTTAGCTTAATCAAGGTATTACGGGACTAAGAATAAACTAGTCCTCAAAAGAAAAAGAAAAGAAAAGAAATAAAATTGTTATGACTTGAAGACAAGTCTAAGACTAGAGAGACTAGTCTTAAGAACAACTTGAAATTAAACAAATTGCAATGAAGTAAATAAATTGCATGAAAGGTAAATAAATTGCAAGATATTGAGCTTATATGCTCTAAATATTATATATATAATATATAGCTATATATATATATATTTAGATAGTTATGAATATAAAAGAACATAAAGGAACATAAAGAAACATAAAGGAATTGATATTATGAACAAAAACAAAGTATGAACCTTTTGTTGCTTTCTTAACCTTCATGGTTTTGGAAAACACACATTAAGTTCATACTAAGTATGAACATAGGAATTTCTTGAAGAATTTTTACCTAAAAGAGATGAACTAAAGAGAGCTTTTTGGAAGAACTTTCTTGGAGAGATTTGGAGAGAAATTTGAGTATAGTAACTTTAGTAAAGAAGTGGTGTGAAAAAAAGTGAAGGTATGAGGGGGTATTTATAGATTTTTGGAGTGGAAATTAGATGTAATTAAATAAAATGGAAAAAAAAAACAAATTGATGTGCATGAGGAGAGAGGGGGCGCCGGTTTTGAGTGTTGTAGGGGGAGAAATTGATTTGTTTTATTTGTTTTGTATTAAAAGAAGTAATGTGTAAGGTGTGATGTGATTAAAGTTGTATGGGGAAGGTAAATTGTAAGGTATATGTATGGTAGAGTGTAAGAAAAAGTAGAGATAGGTGAATAGTAATGAATAGTAGAAAAGTACTATGAATAGTAAACTAGACAATTAAAATACCGATAGTAACGAAAATACGCGTAATTAAGCTATATCTAATATTTTTAGTTACCGAAAAATTCTAAAACTGATATTTTTGAAAACCTTATATTTTTACGAATCTATTAGTGTTGTCGGAATATTTTTGCTATCCGATGCTCTGAGGCACGGTTTTCGAAAACTGATCCCGATCGGATCCGAAGGACACTAGAAAATTATGAAACTGATATTTTTAGGCTTTCCTATATTATTACGAACCATATTCCACAATTATATCAATTTCGTTTTCTAGGATTTAAAAACACGGGATTGCCGGATCTAGATTCACTAAATTAAACATAGAACTAGGTTAATTTTAGGGTTTCGCTTTAACTTCCGGTTCTTAGGATTTGCTAATATTATCGAAAAATCTAGGGGCTTACAGCCTATCGAGGGTAAAATTGAGAGGGTCAATGGTCAAATTGTTGAGGCTTGAGGTAAATCTGATGATGAATTGGTCTGTCAACACAATTATCGAAGGTCGGGTTTTGAGGCTTGATAATGTATTTTCTTCAGAATGATACTTAATTGCTTTGATGAAGTCGAGGGTCATGTCGAGGGCTCACATTTGAGGCTCGATAAACCAATTTTTACCGTCTTCTTTCTCTGTTTGGCCTCGGCTATGCCTTTTCAAGGCTCGACTTCTGCATTTTTTTACTTTAATTATTGTTTTTGCTCCAAATCTGCATTAAAACATTTGTTTACTCCTTAATTGATTCTAAGAGCTTTAAAACAACATTGTTTATCAAAAGCATAATTTTTTGCAGGATTTTATTAGAAAATTCTTGCAAATTAAGCTTAAAATCCTATAAAAAATATAGAATAAAAATGACTTATCAGGAAACATGCATCAACATGTGAAGATTTAATGCGGAGTGGAAGAAGAATTGGATGTCAACTTGGGAGTGTAATTACCACCAGGAGGACGTAGTGCTATGGTAGGTTGTGATAGAATTGGTGGTAGAGGTTGGGAATTTGCATGTCCTGCTATGCAAGGTAGGCATCTTTATGAGTATGATGGTGAATATGATGATAATCATGGAGAATGGTGTCATAGACCACGAAGAAGTATTGAGACAATGAAATTTAAGGTGCTTTCTTTGATGGAAGTGGTGGTGCTGATAAATACATTAATTGGGTAGATCAATTTGAGAGGCTTTTTTCTAATTATCATGATTATGAAGATACACAGGTAGTTAACCTTACCATTTTTGAGTTTAAAGGGTATGTTGCCCATTGGTGGAAGAATGTGTTGGCTAGTAGATGAAGGAATTGTGAGCGTGATGTGACTATATATGATGAGGTAAAAGGACTATTGTAGTGGCGATTTGTGGCTGAGTGTTATAACAAAGAACTCTTGATGCAACTTTATTCTTTGCAGTAAGGTAGTAAGAGCATGGTGGAGTATGTTCAAGAATTTGAGATTCTTACTGTTCGAAGTCAAATCCTTGAAACTCCAAAGTAGTTCATTGCAAGATTTGTTATAGGGTATGATATGACATTGGTAATGTAGTAGAGCTACAAAGGATTGACACTTTGGAGGAGAATGGTTGAGAAGGTAAAAAGGCAACGTAAGTGAAGTCATACAAATCTTCTAATAATGTGTCCAAATATGAAAGTGACAAATGATCTTATGAAATTGATGGTAAGAAAGCTCATAAGGATAGTAGTATTAGTAGCAAGAGTAAAAATAAGAATGAATATGAGGGTTCCGATAAACTATTAAAGATAAAAAAATTGATATGGAAGGAAAGATGAGTGCAATAGTTTTGGCTTAAAGAGCATGTCTTTTGATCTTTTGTGTGTGTGTGTGTGTGTGTGTGGTGTGTGGGGGGGGGGGGGGGGGGGGGGTGGGGGGTGTGCGGGTGTTGTAATTAGAATATTTGACTTCCTTTGATAATTGATGAGTGCTCTAGTTGACTCCAACTATTAGCTCCTCGATGCTCAAATTACCCCTAATGAAGAGTATAACATCTTAAAAATTATAGTAAACATCAGCTTGAACGTGGTGAATTTTGTGCTCATTTAGACTCCAATTGAACAACTGTTATGATGATGTGGAGCTCGATATTTGATAGTTAACGGCTGTTGCTACTATTTGATTAGGTCATTGTGTAAAAAAGCTCAATGAGCACTTACATTTGCATTTGTAATAAAATTCAGATCTTGTAATATAAGCACTTCGACATTTATCAACTAATAATATTATATGGAAACAAGTCGGTGTGAATCTTTGGTTCTCATAAAGTGTTGTAAACAATCTCTCTACTGCTGTAATGTGTTGTGTCAAGACTCTAATTCCAGTTGCTATCTACTACTTATGAGTTCCCTTATAAAACTATCAATAGGTAGATATAGCTGCACTCAAAATAGTTGAAGTTAATAAAACTTAGAGGAATGCAACTTTTATCTAATTTAATGAACTAAAAAGTTACTTTATTATTTTCTATTTAATAAAATAGGGAATAATAAGAAAAAATCATTTGATCATTTTCCTTTTTCTTAGTGTTTTTAAGCATAGTTTAGCAAGAAACAAGTGTGCATTTGGTTTTAAACAAAATTCATTTTAGAAATACTTAAACATGCATTTTTTTTATCTATCTTATAACAATGTTCTAGTGAAGCTAATTGTTTATGCATTAATATAAGCCATTTCATAGAGATAAATACATAATTTTCCACATTTATTGTTATCATTGACTCCATGGTTCTATTTATATAGAGGAGAAGGTGGAGTCCAATATTACAAATATGTCTCCTTGGTGGGAAAGTGTAGTAAAATGAATCTTGATATTAAGATAAGTTATGCAATCTTTAGGAATGTGCTAGGGATAGTTGATAGGTCGATTTGGTCTTATGGTTGTAAGATGATCAGTGGAATTAAATCAAAGATTGATTGAACATGGTTAAGTTGTTACAAAACAAGGTAACCCATTCTACTTTCTCGAAATTTACCGATGGTCTTCATAAGTCGATTATAGGCCTTAATAGATTGCCTTAGGGTTTGAAGTACTCAGGAATAGAGTTGTGAATGCGAGGCAGGTTATGCGAGCCAGCCCACATAACTAATAAAAAAATGCAGGTTGAACTAAAAATTTTAGCACGTTTAATGTGCGGGCCAAAATGGCCTGCCTACGTAACTTGCAGGTTGAAGTGAGCCAACCCGTTGTAGGTTGGATTGGACTATGAACTTGCACTTAAAAAACATTAAAAAAAAAAGAAAAAAAAGAAAGAAATATAAATTGTATAAAAAAAAGAAACCCTAATACGTTATCCTCTTTCTTTCTTCTATACTTCATTTTTCTATTATTTAGTTATTAAGTTTTAATTATGTTATTTTTATGGGGTGTTATATTTCAAACTTTCAAACTTCTAACATTATATTGATTATATCCTTAGTCTTTTTATTAAATATTTTCTTTTGTATCTATTAGGCTTGCATAACCCGTAAGCTAAAGTAGGATAAGGTAGGACAAGGTAGGGTGAGTTAGCCTACATAGTATCTGCATAGCTTTACTCAAGAAGCTTAAATATTTAATAGAGGTAAAGCTATTATTATTATTATTATTATTAGAGTTTTATTTGTTTTAAACACAATCTTCTTCTTTTTCCCAAAACAACAACAACAATAATAACAAGAGAAAATATTTAGTTAATTATGTACTTAAACATTAAAAAGTTGAATTGCATATCCACTTGAGCTTTTTATACTCCTAAATGCTATTCTATTCAGCATTGTTAAATCATTATTTGGTACATATCATTAAATATAAAATTGGATTTTTTAAAATTTAAGTAGTTTTTGTCAAGTTCATCCACTCCTCCCCGGTCCCCACTAACCTCGACGATAAACCCCTGTATAAACCCTAATCGTTTTTCCCTCTCCCATTTGCTCCTGGTTCTTCTTATCGCTATGCAAACCCTTCAACGTGTACCCAAGACAATTCCACAACTTACGACCATAGCTCGCTCATTTTCTCTCTTAAAACAAGCACATCTCAGACGTTTCACTTCCAAATCCAATGATGACGATGGCGATGGTGAAGACGAATGGAACGACGCCTGGGAATCCTCATGGTTGCCCGACGATTTATCCTCCAAAACAGCTCGAGCTCCATGGGAAGCCGACGTCAACTTCACTTCTCTAAACCCACCTTCTCCTTCTCCTACTCCCAACGACGTTCCGTCGGATGCTGATGCAGAAACCAAGGCGTTTGTGGAGGACATGAACGAGAACTGGGAGCAGAGAAGAAATGTTTCAAAGAAGAAACAAGAAAAGGAGGTAAATGGGGGGCTTTATGAGTTGGAAACTTTGAAGAAAGACTATAGGTTGAAGAAACAGAGAGTTCATGCTGGTTTATGGGTTAAGGAGATTGAGAAAATGGAGGAAGAAATTGGTGGTGGTGATGATATTGAAAGATTACTCGATACTTGTTCTGAGTATGTAAATTTGTTTAATTTGTACTGTTGTTACAATGTTTAATCAGGTTGCATAAAGTTAGGTTCTTTTAATGTGTTTGATGTCTGACTGCTTGTGCTTTGATTTGGTTTTGATTAAGATGGTGGTCCTTTATGCCACCAACTATATGGGAATCGAGTTGGTTATAAAATGTTTATGCAAAAGATTTGAACTGTAACCCAAACGAGGGATTTTTTATCGCGGTGGCAAGGCATGGGTGTGGCCGTGTTATTTGGTAATTTGATAGGAAAGAGGTGGTATTGTTTTGTGTTACCGGGGGCTTAGGAATAAAAATAGAGAGAAGAGTGTATGGAACTGGAAGGATGATCGTGGCATTTCATATCAATGATCTTGTAGTTTATTGGTGAAATGGAAGACCTTGCTTATGCTTTATATTAGAGGAGGTGCAGTTTGAAGTAATGGTCAGGGTGAATTTTTGTCCTGTATTTTGATGTTTGTCCGATAATTCTATGGATTTAGATGCTCAAATATGAGGCAGCAGCATGAACAATTGATTTGTTTCTTCTGTACTCTGCTGGATTTTAAAAATTAACTTGCTTTTTCTGCTGTGCCTTTTTGTCATGAAAGATGAGTTTTGGCTCTCTAAATCATTTTACTGCATCACCTTTGATGAAAAATTAGATTAGGAATATGGCCCTTAGAAATTTTCCTCTGATGGGATATGGCTTCTTCCAGGAATAGTGAATACTGATCTCAATGGAAGTTGGAACTCATGGTTCTGTGGCTGTATACCGAATTGTTTAAATTACAGATGAGGCCATTGGTCCTATGAGCTCAGAAAATATACAGGGAGTAGTTATATCATTTCACCTTAGAATGTTTAAAGCTGTTCCTATATTCTGTCTCTTAAAAGGAGTTGAGGAAGAGAGGACCCCTTCGAAGGCATCAGCATGTATTTTAATATTATAGGACTATTTTCTTCTTAGCGACTAAAAGCTCATTTCTGCTAGGACTGGAATTGCAAATTGCTATTTTTGGTGCTCCTTCACTCTCTTTCAGTGGCATTTGTTGATGCTGAGACCTTATGTTTTGGTGTAGTGAAACCCTGTTTCATTAATTGATTGATTTCCTTAAAGTTTGGTGAAAGAACAACACTTGCATTAAATTAGTTGGTTGCATTCATATGCAACCCCCCAAAAACCTGCATTATCGAGGAGCATTTGTTGCACTGGGTAACCCATTGTTTTCTTTGTGATGCAACTAGGGAGATTTCGGCAGGTTAGCAGAAACTTCCAAACCTAAATATGATATATCTTAAGAAGCTTTCCCTAACATCTGAATATGGGTCTTATCATTTTTTTGTTGGTCAAAGCTTTTACGATCGCAAGAGAGATGACCACTAATGACTGGGATGGTCACACTCAGGATCACTTGACTTTCTTTCTCATACTACTCGAGAAGTTTATACATCTATCTTTTGCACTGAGTTTTATGCCAGTGAGATCAACATATTCTTATCCTTTTTGTCTTTTTCCCATTTTTGTTTACTGATGAAATTAAAATGTCAATGGCCTCAGTTATTGTTGTTGTTATTATTATTGTATGTGTGTGAACGCACATGTGTATGCCTGCAATCTGTATGGGGGGAACTTCTTTATCATTTGAGAATGGAACATTATGCATTTCTGGTGCTCTTTCTTTCTGATAACTTTGAAATATGACTTATTAGCAAGTTTTCAGAGGCAACAACTTACTTGTATGCTTTGGGAATTGTTAAATCATGCAGCATTTTTGACTCTGCCAATGATGATGTGGACATTTCAAAAGTCCCTAGCACTTCTGAGTTCAAAAACAAGCCAGATGGTTGGGAAACAACCTCCAGGACTCAAGATGAAAATGTTTGGGAAATGACACAAAGGGAGGAAGATATTTTAGTTCAAGAATTTGAACGGCGGATTGCATACAGCAAATTCCAGGTTTCTGCTAAAACCACATTGTTATTTTGTTCCCATATTAGATTCATTGTTAGTTATTTATTCCTTTCTAATGAAGATGCCTAGTTAAACAAATCCTGTGACCGTTACTTGTGCAGAGACGATGCCCTATATGTCCTTGTCATATGATGATCTGATGTTTTTCATAATTTACCAAGTTGTTCCAACCAAATTGACTAGTGATTTATGGATTGCAGCCAATTTCCAAATCGACCAGATTCATGTGTTTCAAAATTTGTTGAAATTTTCTCTCCCCTGTTTGTAAATAGTGTCTACCATAACTAAACTGGAAAAAAGAAAAGAAAAAAAAATGAAAAAAGAATGTTCACCATCCTTCTTCACATATACTGTCGAGCATGGATATCGGTACTAGTTTTTTCTCTCTCTCTCTCTCTTTCCCCGTCCCCTGCCCTCAGTTGTTCAACTTGTTTTGCAGATAGCTAGTTTTATCAAAAGTCACATATTTAGCCGGCGAAGACCAATTGATGGCTGGAAATACATGATAGAGGTAGTAGGACCGAATGCACAGAAAGGAAAGGGAAGTTCTCCAAGATTACCAACCCTGTCGGATGCAACTACTCAGCCCTTCAAGGAGGAGAAAACACCAATTGGCAGCAATGTCTCAATGCCTTTGAGAGGAAGGTGACATGATGGAGCTTGCTGATTAGGAGATTGTTATCATTGCAACCTTTTGATCAAACTGGTCATGTATATCACCAAATGCATATAATCTTTTCATAAACTTTGGTTTCTGATGAGAGAGTGTTGTGCAGTTGGAAGACACGCACGTAGTGATAATATTAATACGTGGACAAGCTGGAATATCTCATTGCCCATGCTTGTAGGCTCGTGCATAAAGAAAATCATTATTCCCATCATCTATTTTTCTAGTCCTATTTTTCATTGTTGCACGTTTCTAACTATTATGAAGCCTTTTTCAGTTGGAAAATCAAGGAAAAAAAATGGGAATTGTTAATTATTACTTGGCCAATAGAAGTATTACTTTGAGGAAAAGAGATATATAATGATGTTCACGTTCCTCTAATTTTTTTAAAGCTGTTAAAACGTAACTTTTTGGAAATTATACACTTTCAGTAAATGAAAAGGAATAAAAAAAAATCAAAATAAAAGAATGCAGAATTGATTGGTTTACAATTTAAGGCAAAATAGAATTGCACTCTGCACAACAGTACAGGCCGGGCAGATCATAATAATCTCTAAGGAAAGTCTTCCTTCTCTACAAATTTTCCTCATTTACTCAAAAACCTACTTGTAACCGTTAAAAGTGGACACAAAACCCTCGTAAAATCCCACCGAATTAACGAAAAATGTACATTTTATTCGGTGGAGAGGAGGAAAGGTCATGGTTAGTCTCCTGGAAAACCAAAAAAAGGTCCGGTTTAGCTATGTACTCGTAATATTATGTCGCTCCATTAGCTTGGTCCCATTAGCGGCCCACCATTTTTCCGCCTGTTCTTCTGTAAAATGCTTCTTACTGTCACCAAAAGAAAAACAGTTAACAACCTGAGCAAATAGATGGAGTTGGCCTAGCAGTTTCTGTCTCTAAACTTAAGAACATTACACATAGCAAGGCAGACATGGGATGACTTCCGACATTAATGACCTCAATTTTTGTTCAAGGGGAAATGATTTAGCATGTGTTTCAATCCAGCTTTATCCTTTATGTAAAGATCAGTTAAAAAAATGGAATCTAAAATCGAAATGAATCAGTGTTCACACTGTTAGAATTTCTTGGTGGCAATACTCCTAAAATGCCCCATTATCCAATAAAAGCCGACACACATTGGACACAAAAAATAAATAAATAAGAAGAAGAAGAAGAAGAAGAGGGGGGGGGGGGGGGGGGGTTGTGTGAAAATCTTATATGACAGAGAGAAAGGCAGTGGATTCCCATACCTAAAGCGAATTCGCTTTAGCTCATTACCGCCACCTGGTAATGGGCCTAAAGTTATGTATACTCCTGGCTCATCTTGTATGACCCACTCTCTCTTGTCGCTAGGTTGTTTTGTTCCATTAGTTAGATTCTTATTTACAGGTTTTGTGGGGGACTCGCTCTCTGAAGTAAGAGTTTTCGTAGGTTTGTTATTGTTAGTGGTTGGGCCTAGATAACTGGAAGATTCTGTGGCTGTGGAGTCCGTATATTGGCTTGACGATCTTTCTTCTTCTGGGAGTTTCTCTGCCAGATCCTTCAACTGCCAGGCAATAACCCAACATTAAATCACACTGCTTAGTTAAGAAAAATAACATGCTGGGACAGAGATAAACTAGATTGATAGCATTTCATAAACTACTTCCTCAACTCCATGGCACATAATTTAATAGAATCATAGTTGATTGCATGGATTAATTGGGATAAACTATTCTATACTGATGCACATAGCAGGCATACATCACAAATCTTAATGATCGGAGTACTCCAATGTGTAAAGTAGAAACAGACATAAACATGCATTATGAATTGAAACTGGAAGATGGTGAAGGGATAGTAGAATTTCGAGTGCATTGGCAGTGATTACATACAAACCAAAATTTGAAGATTTTGAATACATAATTGGAACTTCAACTACTAGAATAATTGTATCTTGATAAAAGCTAGTATGTGCATACATCGGAACTAATTTAATACTATGTTAAATTTGCAACAAAAAAAAAAAAAAAAAAAAAGGAACATAGTTTTGTTTTTTATTTTTTTATTTTTGGGCCAAAGAAACATAGTATTTGAATGTATAGCTATTTTCATTCTGGTTGAAATTTTTGGAATACCATGTTACATCACAATTTGCAGAGAGAAGTTGCATACTGAAACCTGGAGCTTTAATAGAAATAACGTGTTCAACTATTTTCAAGGGTTGGTTTAACTGTCTTATAGACCAAACCGAGAAAATTAGCCTATCTATGCACAAAATGTTTATAAGAGTTAATATCAAGAGTGCTTTTTCAAGCATCAACATTAACGGCTGTGATAGACTATCTACAAAATGTTTATAAGAGATAACTTCAAGAGTGCTTAATCTAGCATCAACATTAACAGCTCTGCTAGGCTGTTGGTTTCATTTTCCTCTGTACTATCATTTTATCCACATAACACCACAACAGGCTGATCCATATGCCTATGATTGCAATCCGTGGCTATAGTATGATGCAGAGAGAGAAACCAACCTATGCATCCTGTAGTAAATCTTTCATATTTTCACATGGTTTATATAGTGTTATTATATAAACACCAAGAAAGCAGGCAAAGCGCAAATCTCAATTTGAAAATGTAGTTAGATAATGAGGATTTCTAAGGGAATAGTATTTTGATTATCCATTAGCGGCTTACTGTTATGTAATTTCAAGAGATGTTACATTCAATGAAGATAAGGAGACCCTGAAAGCAAATTAAATAACAAGATGTACATGATATAAATAGTAAATTTCTAGTTTGCAGAGGCTAGAACGATTTTTATCTGAGCACATCTTTTGGTTGAAGACAGATTGCACAAGCTTATGTCTCCTATGAAAATGCCAATATGCATATTTTCTGCTTTCACATGTTGAAGTAACACATTGATCAAAACGAATAGCTTTATTTCACCTGGTCTAGCAAATCATCATTGTTTCCAAAAGCACAGAAATGAGAAACAAACCAAGTATTTAAATTTGGAGATATTTGATTAAAAAAAAAAAGAACAAGGTAAAAATTGTAGATGATAGGACAAGTAAGATATGTTTGCAAATAGAAAGAGTGGTAGGAAAATGTGCAATACTAGACCTTGGAGTAACAAAGAAAAACCAAGTGAGCAATTTGCCACTGAGGAAAATCAAATGAGAAATTCAACCTGAGCAGTTAGTGATTTTATCACTTCCTTAGCTGATTTGCACCTTCGAGCTTCATCTTCAGCTTTTGCAGTAGCATGCTTCAACTGCTTCCTTGTCTTGTCAAGCTCCTGCTGAAGATGCTGAGCTTTGAGAGTAAGGTCTTCTACCTGCAGATGTGTTACATATTATGTATTACTAGGATGTTCCATCAATTAAAAGCTATAACAGGTCAACGAGTTATGCAATATGAACTGTATCACCATTTAGATAAATGAGGAGCACTACACTTTATTAAAAGTATGATATTCTGGTCAATAGTATAGTTGAAGAGTGATGCAAGTAAAAGAAAACCAATTATATTGCATAAAGAATGTGATCTCTCAGAAGTATCAATGCAATGTCTTGTCCTTTTCATAATTTATAATATTTTCCTTTTATTCGTGGTGATTTACAGTATTTCCCTTTCTGGAAAGTTGAAGCTATATTTCTTACTCTTTTCTTTATTTTTCTTTGGAGATTTCATCTGACAGTTACAGAGACATGGCAAATGTTATGTTCAAAGGAAAAAGACAGAGCAGACTTGTGGTTGTTTGATAACATTGTGTCTGTGTTGCATGTTCATGATTGTGTTCTGTCCTGTACGTGTGTATAATTATTTCATGTATGCAATTATTTTGTATGTTGATGTTACATTAAGGGCAGTAAGGACATGTGTTAAGGGTATGTCTTAGTCAAGTGTTATGATAAATGAATGATAGGACATGTGTATGTTAAGTTGTGTATAGTTTGCATGCGTATATGTATCTAAAAATAATGGGGAAGCTACATGTGTTTGTTATATGTAACAACTGGAGAAAAATTAGTTATATGTAACAACTGGAGAAAAATTAGGGACTTGGCAGCTACTTTTGGTAACTTGATCATTTATGTGATTATATATATATATATATATAACAATTAAAGAAATGGAAAAAAAAAAATTCTATTTTACAGGAAAAGAGTCATATTTTATATCTGAAGAGGTCCTAATTTTCTCACTTTAATCGAGTCCTAAATAGAAATCATAAGGTTCTCTCTCTAATTGAGCCCCAGCAAAAGATTGTCCGGTTCTCTTTATAATGAGTCCAAAAATTATTAAATAAAACCCCAACAGTAAGATTGTCCTTTTGACCTGCTAGATGACACATCCAAGTGAACAAACATTTCCTCCTTTTTTTTTTTTTTTTTGTTTGTTTGTGTGTGTGTGTGTGTGTGTGTGTCGGGGGGTTGGTCAAATGCAAGGGCCAGCAGCTTACATTTAGTCATGCTTGCATTTGCAATGAAAAAGCCTCATGCACTAAATTGTTCCTGGTCCTATCCAAGAATTATTCTGTGCATGTCCTATTGCAGCATCGAGTGCTTTCACAGATCCAGAAACTCTATCTCTCTGGTTTTCAGTTATCTACTAGAATCTAACATAAATTTCAAATATTTTCATTTAAATCCTTTAATGGTAATTACTTTGACATGTTTCCAGTAATTCTAGAACTTTTGCACCAAGTCTGTCACTGCTCTTTTCATCAAATGAAATAGTCATTCAACTTGCATTACGTACTATATGATCTTCACTCTGCCACCATCCTGAATTTAAAGTCACAATTCATCTAAATTTGAACTAATGAGTATCTGAAATTCTTATATATTTTACACCTTTTTCTTTATGGCTAATCCAGAATATTGCATTAAATAAGAGAGTAATTAATAGGGGAGACGCTAACAATGAAGGTTTTTTATTTTTTTTTCTTGACTGGAGCACTTCCCACTCATGTATATACTAATTAATGATCAAACCTAAGGATGATCAAGGGTGACGGTTGGAGAAAACACGTATATTATTACAATTGTCCAGATGTAGTAGAAGCCATTACCATTTCACTTCATCAAGGTGCATTGCCACATGAGTAGATCTTTTAAATTTCTACTAGAAGTAAACTAAACTAAAAGTAAGCCAAAATTGACAAACATAATTTAAGAAAATTTATAATATAAATCCCCAAAAAGTTTGATAGCAAAACAGAAATCTATTATTCAAGTCTTATAACAGCATTTTGAATCCAGTCCATTAAACAAAATACAAAACATTTAGTTTTAAAACATTAAGTTCTTTCATTTTGAAAATAAAACAAAGTAAATCATCAAAAGAGTGACCTTGAATACTGTCCAAGCATTCCTAATTTAACAGTGAATGTTATATGAGAGAAAGAGAAATAAGCATAAAACTTATTCTTACTTAACCAATCATTGATTCTTTCTTAAAAAGAGGAGCATATTTGTTGCACCTGGGAAAAGAAGGGCACTGCCATTTTGAGCTTTTTTGCCAGCTTATCAACCAAAGCACCCTTTTGTTTTGGTGCTTAATTTGATATTCTGGTCCTCTAATTAAGCCCATTACATGGAAAATAAAATAAGTGTAAAATGATGACACAGGTATTCAAACTTAGCATATTAGGCTGATACTACAACCAACACTTTCAAAAACCTAGTTTCCCACAGAAATAATTTTTATATTGATAATCTATTGGCTTTTGGTTCTAATTTTGGTTATAATATTGTTATTGATCACCTAAAACCATATCCCCAGCAAACTTAAAGCAACCACTGCTACTTCCACACACTGTCTATCCTCCCGCCACCACCAGTTATAACTATAACTACTATCGCTGCTTCTCTTCCTACTATTACCAATTCTCCTTTTCCTACTGCTACGATTTATTTATTATTCTCCTTTTACTACCCTTGTTACTGATTGCTGCTCTTACTAAAAACTCTTCCTATTACTACTACACATTGCTACTCATATCTCTAATCTAGTAGTTTTATCATTCCAAACTGAAAATATCATTGGTGCTGCTGGCATCGCTGCTACTAATAGTGCCTATTGCCTACTGCTGTTGCTATCTTGTTTTTCTATATTACTTTTGTTACATTAAGAAGTTTTGCATGTACTTGCTCCAACTTGAGGGGATGTTAAAATCTTGGGGTCTTTAACCGATAGTTAAAATGCATTTTGGATTTTAATTGTTTGGTACATCATATTTATTTCCACCAACACTGGGAGTTTCCACATGTTATAGAGAAATGGAGACTATTAAATAAACATACGGACTTTTATACTCTTATCTCACGCTTGGGATAACTTTATCACCCTTACGTACTTCAAGAGTATATTTTCATTGCCTTTTCGTACCAAACTTCATTCTGTATTTGCCTAGAAATCTCCACTATGCTACTCTGGATCCACGGAATTTTCTCCTCCCAACACTTTTTTTTATAAAAACAATTTTTTATAAAAACCATCTACCCCTTGCATTATTCTTCTGTACCTAAGACCACAGTTAACAGAATTCATCCGTTGTTCAGCATCCATTAATCATCCTTAGGAACTACTTTCAAATTGGGCTACACTTTTACACAAAACCAGTCCACCTCTTGTGAACAGTCTGCAGGGATCCACAATCAAAGGAAAGCGCAATGACAATTCTTAACCCTAAAAAACAGATGAAACATTCCATTGGCAGTTCCAACAGAGTAAAAACGCATACTTATGAACAGCTGAAATAATATACCTGTGCCCTCAAATTTATTATCTCCTGGCTTACACTGTCAGTGCTATGCTTTGAGTCATCAGCAGTTACTTCTGAACACCGAGGTGGGCTGGATTTTGCTGATAGTGGGGAGACTGACCGTGAAGGAACCCTAGAACCTGGAACTGATAATGAAAACACTTTTGTGGGACTTTCAGTGACAGAAGTTGGCTCCTTTAATCCAGTAAAGCCTCCCAGACTCCCGTTTTTATTTTGAGGGGAAATTAAAAAGCTTCCAATTAATTCTGGCTTTATGTCATTCATGGAAAGCCTGTTCTCGGTGATTGGTTCCGTGGAAAAGACTTTATAGGATGGTGCCTGTGATTTAGATCGCACATCTCTTTCTGCCACATGATTAGACTTTAAATGCATATTGTCATTTCTAGAAACAGAGGAGCGCCTAACAGAATCAGATTCAACAACCTTCTTTAACTTAGCAAAACAATCATCACAAACACGATATGGTTTGTTCATGTTTGGAGCAAGAGAAGCTTTCAGGCTCTTTCTGCTACTGCATGCTTTGCAAAAAACTAGCCCACAGTTGTAACAGTTGTGACGTTTTCTCCTGAAGTTGAATGAATTGTGGCAACCTGAACACATGGAGTGGTCAAAACTAAATGCCCACTTATGAAGACAAATAACAGCAGTGAAGGTTGAACCACATGTAACACTCTTCACTTGTTTATCTTCAAAAAATCGTACAAGAGTTGGTATCTTCCTATTTTCAGTATCTCCATGTCCTAATTGCCCATTCAAACCTTTTCCCCAAGTGAAAACCTCATTTTGGGATGTTAGTGCAATGACGTGATAAGATCCACATGCAATTTGATCAACAAAACTATCCATGATTTTCCCTTCAACACATCTGGGATTCTTTTCATCAGATGCGGAATTTCCTAGTTGACCAAAGTCAGTGCTTCCCATTGTGTATACTCTTCCTGATGTGGTTAGAGCAACTGTGAAATCATAGCCACAAGATACCTGGGATATGTTTTCTTCCAGCAATGGATGTACAATCTCAGGAACGAGCCTGGGTTTCTTATCACCATGGCCAAGTTGGTATTTGTCACCATCACCCAAGTGAAGAGCCTTCCAGTAACGGCTTATTACAAGGCGACTCAGTACTAGAGTCATCAGCTGTATTTACTTCAACAGCAGCAGCTGTGTGCCAAACACCACAAGCAACCTTCATGACACGAAGACCTTGCAATGCTTCTACTTCACGTGGAATATTTGTGCTGCTGTGATCTCCATGGCCTAGAGCACCAAAAGCTCCATCACCAAATGTAAATAACCGGCCACATGATGTTACCACAGCAGTATGCCAAGGTCCACAGGCAATGCAGGAAACATAGAGACCCTCCAAGATACCCCTTACTCTTTTTGGAATCCAGTGACTAGTCTCACTTCCATGCCCAAGCATACCAGAATTGTGGGTACCATCACCCCATGTGTAAAGATCTCCAGAAACAGTGACAGCACAAGAGTGGTATTCACCACATGCCACCGATTCAATATTCATTCCACTAAAAGTGTCAATTAGCTTAGGGTAGGAAATATCTGATTTTATACCATGTCCAAGCCTACCTCCTGATTCCTCGCCCCAACTAAAGATTTCACCTTGTTTTGTCACTAACATGGCATGTCTGTCCCCACAAGCAATATTATATGCATCAAGCACTGTTTGTGATTCCAAAGCCTTGGGTAGAATTGCATCACTTTGTGCACTAATTGCCATTCTATTTCATCACACCAAGCCCTCCACTGCTAATTCCTTCTCCCCAAATGAAAACATCGCCCAAAGCATCAAAATCTTCATGATAAGAACCATGGCTAGATGAACTCACAGCACTGGACAAACTAATCCGAAATGGCTCGGTAGTGGAATTTCGACCATTCGAATAATCTACTCCACTTGATGCTGAGCTAAGGGTGGTGGATATTGACGGTCGAGTGGGGCTCTTGGTTGCTGCTGTATGTGATTAATATCAGAAAAGGCCTTTCCTATCCTGTTTCCTGCAGCACTTTCAAGTTGAGCCTGTGTTTGATGCAAATCTTCTAGATCCTGGGTCCATTAGGAAAAAAAAAAAAAGGAGATAAAATTTTTAAGATGCTCGTGCTAGTGAAAATTGAATAGATAAGGCTTGGATAAGCAGATTCACTGACAAATGGTGCAACTGAAGGAGAGGTTTTTTTCTGTCCCCGCACATGGGGACTATCTGATGAAATGCTCTCCCTATTCGTTTCAGTCCTCCATTTATTGAAGTTGCCACGTGATGTCAATGCCTTGAGACCAACAAACCAAACTTCCGCTTCATCCTTGTCTTTACAAATCTGCCCAGAAATGTTCTTTTATCAGGAGCTTTTACCTAATAACGACCCAAAACAGAAGGGTTTTTCTTTTGCCTTTTTCAGACCAAACAAAGGTTTTGCCCTACCAAACTCACCAAATCTAAGGATCTGTCCCTGCAGATAAGAGAAAATGACTGGTATTCCTTTTCTGGCCGTGGATACCGTTGGAATATAGCCTAAGAAGGGATCATTTTGATTAAAACATCATATAAGAACTAGAACTCGATATCATTTACTCTTCAAGAAAAAGGAACATAAAATGTTACACCACTTATAACCATACTTTTCTTGGGTACAGACATTTATAATCATGTTGATATGGATGCTTTTGTAGCCAACCATTGATTTAGAGGAAACTTTCCCAGAGGTCATGGTTAACTTCAAAAGTCTTATTGAAACTACAGCAAGAATATAATTTATGCCAAATTGATCTAAAAGTTCGTGCTAGTGGTAGTGGTGTAAGCTTTAATATATAAACTTAATCCACATATTATGGTGTGAGCTTATATCTGCAGTTCAATATCTACATTGTTTTTTCCATTGCAAATGTAGCTGTTCCAACAAAGATAATATGCAAAGAAGAAGTGCACAAGCATAACAAAAAAGCAGTGTTAAACTTACAGTACGCTGTCCAGGAATAATCTTTGAAACTTGACATAACTTGAGACGTTTCTCCTCCTTGCCCGAGTACCATATTAACATCGACTCATCCTGAAAGAAAATCCATTGATATACTACCATTCTGCACAAACTTGTATAGTCATCCTGATGTGGACCTTTTATATCCAATCTATTCAGACCATGAATGCCTACTTAAAAAACAGAAAAAGGCCACATCTCTGTTCTACTCATACCAGAGAGTTAAAAAAATAGATACTTATCCAATCAATTATCTAAATCTCTTTCATCTAAAACTAAAATGAATATCATAGTAGTATCATCAATTGAGCTATATATAAGTCAGAGAAGGAATTATACAAAATTATTCCACACAAACATGTCATCACAAGCCAGCATAAGAAGCCCACATGGGCACTGATACTTTTAAACAAGAGTCGGTGGTTGCAGTCAAATTTTTACTTCATTACCTAGTTTGATATTGTAAAAACAAACTTGGAAAAATCCTACTAGTTCTTATGCAGTTTCTCTATCCCCCAATTTAAGTGAAGCTAGGGCAAAAGAATTGCTTGATTAAAAATAATCACTAAACTCAAATTGTTGATGTCTGACTTCTTATTCCAACTGCATGTACAGTTTGACAAGAAAAAATTGCAATGCGCCCACCGTGAAGCCTACTCCATGAGCAACTTATTCTAGATAATTTGATCCTTCTACAAATACTTTTGTGCTGTAGAAACTGAAGAGAAGCCAAAAAAATGTGTCCTTTTTAACGTGGTCACGTGGAGTACATTATGCGACAAAGTAATTTATTTAGTCTAGAAAGATGGAATCAGCAGAACTTTGGCCTTATTATATAATGGACATAAAGATAACTTACATTAGAAAGATGGAATGGGCAGAACTTTGGCTTCCCCCTGCGTCCATATTTCAACAGACATGATCCTTTCTTGAGTGTTGTAATGGCCTGGAATAATACATCATGTATAGAACAATGAAAAACATGGAAAGCAAACAAACTAACATGTAGCTTCATCACCAAGTAAGCCCAAAAAACAGACAAATCTGTATAGAAACACCCAACTGCCTTCAAAACGCCAACACATGCAATCGAAATCAAAACAATACCTGCTCGATATCCTTTTCGGAAGTGAGCACGCTCCTTGGATCAGCCATTCAAGTCTCAAACTAGAACCATTATCCATTTGATAATAACACAACCAATCAATGTCTCAATATCAATACGATTATACCATTTCCACCTCCAATCCATACACAAACATAACTAAACTTCTTCTATATATAAAAGATATCGTCCAAATTTCACAGCTTTATAGATATATATGAATCTCTCCAAAATCCAAAACCTAACCCCTAAATCTTTAACATATAAAGCGTCAAAAAGATGGCCTTCTTTATAGCTAAACCAATGACAGGTTCCTTAAAAAACTTGGGAAATTTTCATGTGAAAAACACGATTTTGCTGCACAGGAAAAAGAAAAGAAGGAACCTTACGCAAAATCAGAGCAATGCCGAAGGAAATGTTCGGAAAAAAATTGTTATTGCCCCAATTTTGGCATGGAAATTGGGGTTTCAGTTTGGATGGAAATCTGTTTTTTCTGGTTTTTGTTTGTTTATTTTTTCTCTTTTTTTTTTTTTTTTTTTTTTTTGGTTTCGGGAGGAAAGAAAATTTCTATTGTTGAATCAGCAACAGAAAAAGAAAAATATTAAAATAAATAAATAAAAAAAGAAACATATCATCCATGGCCATCATCATCTGTGTTGCTTGCATGATGTTAATAGTTGATGGATGCACATCGCATGAAGTTTTCCTGGAGGGAAAATGCCACGTCAGCAAACTGAAATATAATGATGGAGGATTTGATAAAACTAGTACGGAATTCGAACAATGATGATTGACAGTTAGTTTGTTATTTATTTATTTATTTATTTTTTGTCTCTAACTGGAGTTTGGTGGCTTGTGGACCCTGAGAGACCGACAAGTGTGTTGAAGTGCATATGCAATAATCCGATCATGGAGATTTTTAATTAATTATTTAATTATTAAAATAAATATAATAATTAAATTATAAACTATTTTAATTTGTTTATGATTTGATATAATATAAATTATAGATACTAAGTGGTAATGGACTAATCCATCAGCACCAATACCAATACCTAGTTGTGTAAAGAGATTGTGTACTAGCTTTCAGCTATATCACTATATATAAAATGGATAGAAATATTGATGCTCGTGATTATGTTTTCTTTTTCTTTTTTTAATCTCATATTAAATTATTTGATTGGTCACACTCGAACCCAAGAAACGAAGAGTTTTGTTGCACACCCAACTATATGAAAAGCATATACAGAAGGCTCTAAAACCTATTAAAACCACCATAATTATATATTTTCGATAACACTAGATTTAAATCCATCAAATTCAATTAATTGAGCATTTATAAAAAATTCACAAAATAGAAAACCTCATCAATCAAGCTAAATTTTCTGTCAAACATTACTTGAAGTATTTTTGCTAACATCATGTAGAGAATTCGTTAAAACCCTTGTTCATTAAAGTAGCTAATGTTAATCCTAACACCATGGAAAAACTTGATTCCTAAGAAAGTATACCTATCATACTTGAAAAATAAGGAATGAGAAAATTTGTCTGTTGTGGACCACTACATGTAAATACATATAATACAATACTTCATATAAGCTGCAAATAAACTGTGCTATTCAAACTTGGCTCACTTGACCAAACGAGCCAAGTTCAAACTTAAACCAATTCATTTAGCTAAATAAGTCAAGGCTCATCTTTTCTTTAGGTTCCCGAGCTGACTCGCGAACAAGCTATTAGGGCTCTATAATATATTAATATTATATATTAATATAACATTATATATAATTATTCATATTAATTCAATATTATAATTTTAATTATCTATGTAAACAAGCTGAGATTAGACTCGTTTAGCTAAATGAGTCAATCTCAAGTTCAAGAATCCTCAACGGGCTCCGACTTGAGCCTATGCATTTCATGCTCCTCAAGAGCCTGGCTCGGTTTGAACTCATTAAGTTATTAAACAAGTTGAGCTCGAACTGGCTCATTTGTAACCCTAACAAAACAACACAAATTATATTAATTTGTTAATTTCTACATTTATAAACTTAAATTAATAATGGTAACAACGAATAAGAATCAATTAGAACCAGATGCATGAAAAATAATTTTTGAAAACATGAATCCATTCATAACTAAAACAAAATTTTGCCACGAGCAACAGATCTAAAAATCCCAACACCTCAGAATAATTTGCTACAAATGGTAGATCCAAAGATCCTTAGATTTCAATGATTAAATCACAAGCAGTGAGTCAAAAGATTTCAAAACATTAATTGTTACGCCACAATTGTTGGATAGAAAGATCCCACGATCTCTTAACAAAAACCAGGAAACCAAAAATAGAATTTTGGAAACAAGATGGGTGCGAGTTTGAAAAAACAATTTCTAAAAACATTAGTCTATACGTTTGTATAGGTTTTAGCATATAATTTTATATATTATCATACCAAATATAGATTAGTCAAATAACATTAGATCTATCATGCTCATACAATAAGAAACATTAATTATGTACTCGATATGGGCATTATTTCAAAAATTCAAAACCGATAATGAGATAATCAATCTCATTTTGGGCAATTACTGCACTATCTAATTTTTAATTTTCTCCAATTAAAATTTTGACTTATCTTAGTTCTTTTAAATTTTCAAATTCTACAAAAATTCCATTAAAGTGTAAAACGAACTATGTGCTCCTGCAAAATGGATTAAATAGCCACAAAAAAAAAAAAAAATCACATTGATCTTTGAATGGTTTCTCAAATAAGATCCACTGAGCTAAATTCTGCAAAGCCTTAACTCTAGTTCAAGTAATAGGACGAATCAATTTGTGATTCGTACCGAGTATCAAGCATGAATCTTCATGCATAACTTGATGACCTTTTAGAATGATTCTTCAATGGCTATTTTCGCTTAATATTGAAGCAAATCAAATTCTCATAGCTAGAAATTCAAAAGGAAATCAATTACAGTGACCAGAGCATGAACTTGAACCAAAATTACACAAGATGATTGTTGGTTGCAGTATTATATAATGAAGGTTGACTCTAACAAAAAAGAGAATCATTATGATAAAAGAAAACTTTGAGTGCTGATATGAAATTTTCCTACTTCGTTGTAAAGCCCATAGAGCCACCAAAAGCACTTTCAGAAGCACCTCAAAAGAAAGTTTATTTTTATTTGTATTGACTAGGAGGAAAATTGCAAATGTATTTCCTCTAGTCTTGGCTAGATTGAATTGTACTTATAATAGTCGTATAAGTGATAAATGATCTTAGGTAGAAATTAATGAGATAGTATGTTGCAGTGAAGTTGCAAAAGATAAAAAAAAACTTTGTACTTTTTGTTTATTGGATATAATTAAATAACTGGTAAAGACAACCAAGATCCTGACATTGAGCTAGAAGAGTGAATTAATGTACAAGGTGGAACTATTATACGAGATATCAATAATTGACCATTAAGAAAAATTAATTGAAAATTAATCCAAACATTGGTATCTTAAATGAACATTGCTTGATTCCTCTTTTTAACCTTTGGAAATATTGAGATCTCAAATGAATTCATTGTTAAATGTTAATACCTTTTGATATATTTTATCCAATATTGTATTTCTCATATAAAATAATGTATTATTTGTTGGGTTTTTTATGAAATTATAATTTTCAAGAGTTAATTACGTTTTTTTTTACAATAATTTTGCTTTTGAAAAAAGGATAGTTAGAGAAAGAAGGAAAAAAGGTTATGAAAGAATAAGAGAACGACAAATGAATAGATGTTCATAGCTTAGGACTTAAGCAAGATAACAATTCATTGTTGTATGTATAATTCATAGGTCATTGATCAAGACATGATTAATAATTATTGATTTTATTGAAGAACATATATTTTGTAACAATAATGATTATAACATTTGTTTTTGCAACTCTAGTTCTCAATCCAATTGTCTAGCATGACTTATTTTTGCCAATAACAAAGATTAGCAAGTTTTATGTATAACGTTGTCATCTTTCTTTTATATTATGAATCAACAGTTAAAAGCCTTCATGAGCTAGTGATACATATTGGAGGTCATACTATGGTTCATGGTCAAGACTCAATTAAGGAAAAAAGAAGAAGAAGAAGAAGAAGAAAGAAGAAGAAGAAAGAAGAAAATGGGAATCTTGGAGGAATGTAGTATTGGAAATGAAACTCCAATTTTTATCATTAGTTTAGTTCTTAATTTAAATGTCACATTTGATTTAACTTTATGAATAAATAAATAAACAAGTTTGATATGTTATTGATGCTTTCATGTTATATATCAATAGTTAAAACACAACTAGTATTTTTTTTCTTAATAAGGAAACTTAGATAAGCCTTTGTGTTACGTTTGTTATATGGGAATGGACACGGAAGTGAGTTGCGATTTCATTCCGTTTCCTATTTGGATGTAATTTTAGAAGCTTGATTCATCAATTTCTTGAAAGAGAATTTGATTTTACCTTCCATTCCATTTTAATTTTATTAATTACATGCAGTTCAAATTATCCTTTTATCCTATCACACATTAATAATTTACACTTATTACCATGGACAATTCTGAAAAATAGACTTTATAACCATTACATTTCATTTCATTCTATGTATATTTTTAAATGTAGCAATGAATTTGTCATTCCATAAGCCATTACATTCTATATATGAATTTCAAAATTATTCATGCATATCAAACGTGACATTAATATATAGACACATGAAGAGCCTAAACTAAACTGGTTATTAACTTGTTATGCATTAAAAGTGCATGTGCATAAAAAAGCATAATGATATAATGAAATTAAAAATACGAAATAATTATCGAATCAAACGTACACATGATCAATGATTTGAGGAAAAAATTATGCATAAAAGTATTAAAATACTTAGTGAAAAGAATAATATACAACTGTAGTTGTACATCATAAATACATTTTCTAAATTGGATTTAAAAAATACTAATAATATTTTATTTGTTTCATTTGAAAATTCGTTTTACATAGCACTAGCAAATTGGGATCTAATTATGAACCTTGTCACAACAAGACATAATTATAAAAAAAAGTTTGTGACAACAAAACCCGATACAAATAATAACTGAGAGAAATCTAGATTGGAAATGGTTAAATTTGTGTACGATTTACAAGTTTAACATCAATACATGTTTACAAACCCACTAGCCCGTTCAAAATGATATTATAATTATATTTTGTTTTCTCATTTCACACATCTCTATTATTTCATATACTACTACTACTAAATTATATTATGATATGTGTTTATATGACGCTTATTATACATGATTTATATTTCATATATATTGTATAAGTCATATTTGCATTTACATAATTTATACAATCAATAAATTTTATACATACATTCTATTAATATAGATAAAAAAATCTATATATTATTGTATATTTATATATTATGTTATGTATATACATAATATAATATTATAACACATAAATACACACGCATATAACATTTTTATTTCGTGTAGCAAATGAAATATAACATATAAATTATGTATTAAAATCCTATAGATTTTATATATGTATAAATAAGCTATATATATACACATATATATTGTAAATATTTTTTATATATAATAAATGTAATTCACAAATAAATTATATTAGAAGATATTAATGTCTAGGAGTAATTTCATTTAAGGTACTAATATTTTGAGTAATTAAATGTAGATATCATTGTTTTACAAAATCGGTTAAATGAGATATCTGTTCAGAAAAATTGATCAAATTTAATTGAATACTATCCAAACATTAATACCTTAAATGAACTTTATGAAACATTGATACTTCTATTCTAGTTTCACTTATATCTTAATATAAATATTTATATAACATAATTGTCACGCCCCAAATGGTACCCTAAACGTAACAGTCCACCGCATGCTAAACGAAACTTAAGAATTACTACCACGGTTATTCAAAAGTCTTGTATTAGTATGTAAGGCGTTCCTTTACGACAATAGAACATATAAATAGTTGGAGATAGATAGTACAACCTAATAGGATAAGCATAAAAATATAAACCACAGATATCTCAGGATCAGTTATAAAGCATTAAGGGGCATTCCCCTGCTACACATAAATCTAGATATTATCCTTTTTGGTAACAATTGATTTTCTAGGTTCACTACTAAAAACTGTACAAACCAATTGTAAACTTCTAAGGAGATAACTCCTAAATTCTCATTACCTGATTTGGCTAGGTCTGAAGACGCAACCATAAGTACGAGAACTGCATTAGAAAAAAACTATGGTGGTGTAAGCTACACTAGCTTAGTGAGATTCACTTCCAAAATTAAATGCTCAACAAGTAATATATATAACAACCATATGAAATGCACAAAGATGTGAGCATATAATACATAAGACCATCTGGAAGTCTTATGTTGAATGGATTTATGCCCTCCATTCGGGGTTAGGTGTTTTAGGCCCATACGACCATAGATTTCGATTTTTCTCATTTTTATTGTGGTTGATACAGGTATCCACCCACACACATTTTTAATTTCGACCCTTACGCCAACATTACAATTTTCAGCCATTACGCCAACATTTCAATTTCCGGCCATTACGCCAACATTCGAGTTTATAGGCCCCTCATTGCCCAGCTATTATGCCTTATTCCTACAATGGTATAATAACCTATGCAATGTGACTCCACATATGGTATGCATGTCAATATCATTATAAGATCATGGCACATTAATTTAACAATTTATGGGCGATCATAGATAATTGTAGACAATTCAGTTCTATACTAAATCATACAAATATTTATAACAAGCTCATTTCGATATTCTTATCTTCAATTCACCCAAGAAGAACTCATATACACACAGTCAATTTATTATCTTTCCCTAATTCTAATGCCACTAACATTACAAGCACATTCACAAGCATAAAATTTAAAGATAGTGAACTCACTCAGCCATGGTCTCCAGTCTCTAATGGTAGTGATTCAGAAATATGAAATTTCCCTCGATTCCAAAATCACCTAAACGAAAAAATACCTTATGAGTATTTCATACCATAACTAATTCCAAACTTTTCAAATAAAATTCTTTGAATTCGTAATTTCCGTAGTAATTGGAAATTCTAATTTAAAACGGCCGTAACTAGTTCATTTTAACTCGGAATTTCGCAAATAAGCTATCGATTTCTATCTACTTCGAAAGATCTATCTATTTATGATGTTATTACTAAATTTTGAAAATTTTAGGTCTCAGAATGTTCAGATCAGATCTGATCACTAACTAAAAATTGAAATTCCGAAATTATTTTCTGAAATTTGCATTATTTCTATCAAGTATATTATATGTACATGCATCATTTCCATCAAGTATATTATATGTACATTCAATATCTACAAGTTATGATGATGAATGTCATGGTATAAGCTATCCATATGTAATTCCTTAATGATTTTTTATTAAAAAGAATTTTGCAAAAACTGACATCTTGTAATAGGATCATGAACACTTGTTTGGGAAAACTAGCTTTATTCCTTTGAAAATCATGCATATTTTCACTAGGATAGAGTCTTGATGACCTATATACTTAATATCTTCATTATCTTAGAAAAATTTTTCATTTAAAGGTTGGAAAATAGATGTTTAAGTGTGGGTCTTGCAAAGTGATGAATTTTGCACAATTTTTGGAAATGAAAATGTTGTTTGATCTTAGTTGGAAAACTTTTGTTTTAGGTCTCTACTTTGATAAAAACACATTTACTCTTATAAAAATCAAGTCTTTATTATATCTATTTCCTAACACTTCTATTTTTCCATTAAAATACTCATTTTGACATTTGGAAATAGGTGTTTAAATAGGGATCATTTTTAGATCCGAATTTTGGAAAAATTGTTTTTGAGACGGTTTCTTGTGAAAAATTCATTTAATCTTTCAAAAACTAAGTCCTAATCAAACGTACTCCTTAAGGCTTCCATTTCTTTAATAGAACTCTTGTTTTAGGTTTGGAAGAGAGGAGTTTTCTTGGTATTTCACCCTAGTTATGAATTTCTACATTTTTGTTAGGATTGAATCATTGATCTAACTTAACTTTTGTAATTATTTTCTTATTTTAAAAATTTCTCTTAGTAAAACTATGATCAACTTATAAAAATCACTTTTTTATGATTTCTATTACCTAAGCCCTTCATTTTACATGTAAAACTTTCATTTTGAAGTTGGAAAATATGTTTTCTAAATGAGTCTTTCTCAAGATCCGAATTTTAAAAATTACTTTTTGATAGAAACAAAATGGATCTTGAGTTTTATAATATATGTATTATGATATATAGAAGCTAGGAAATCGTAGAAAATGATGATTATAAGATGCTATATATATTGATATGTTATGTGAAGTATAGAAAAACACTTAGAAGTAGTTTGGACACGAGTATAATATATAAATAAAATAAGAAAAATAAATTACGAACAAAGGAAAAACGAAGAAGATAATGAACAGTGCCTATACTGGCACTACGCCAGTAGCGTAAACCACTAAAGTCGGTGGCGTACAAGGATAGGTCGGCAGCCTTTGAGCCAGCCTTCATTGGAATGAAGCTAAATAATTTTTTATAAACACGTAAAAATGAACGTACACCGATGGCATAGAATGCTACACCGGTAGCATATTGGTATACGTAGGTAGCCTTCAAAGCTGGATTACCCTAGAACAATAATGTGTAAAATTTACACGTATGCCGACAAACTGTAGTTCAACGCCAGCGGTGCTGAAGCCAGCTTACATACAAATTCCTCATGAAATTTGTTTTCGTCTAGCTTTCTCATATATATATATATATATATATATAAGAAAAAGAAACAAAAAATAAGATTTTATAAATAAATAAATATAAATTATAAATATTTTAAGATTAAATATTTGTTAAGTGTTAGACTTTAATAATCATTTATAACTAAATGACACATTAGTTAAATTAAACAAAATAATTAGATAATGATAATTGTAAAATAACTATATAAGAAAATATATAAAAATGAAAAATTAGAACAAGAGACATGATGAAAATAAGTAATATGAAATAAATATTAATTATCCTAAAGTAATCAAACTAAAGAATGATGTAAATTTACATTCGATATAATAATAATAATTAAATGATAGTATATAACCTTAAAAATAGTAGAAATAATAAGACAGATAAGGTTAACAACCGAAGGAATAATAACTAAAAATCTATTATCAAAGACTATAAGACTTAATTAAAGGATGAGGAAAATACCGTATATAAAATATAAATATCAAATAAGATTAAGACAAGGAAAATGAATAAATAATAAATACCAACTACCTTAAGAAAGACATCCTGCGAAATGAAAATAAATAATAAATACTAACTACCTTAAGAAAGACATACTAAAAGGATTACATAAATATAAAAGCTTAATAATAACATTATTAAGTAAAACTAGGCTTAAAATATTTTATGATAGTTATCGATATTCATGAAATAAATACAACTTACAGATAGATGAAATTAAGTCAAACACTCAAACTAAGCTTTTCAAACGCCTATTCATACGCTAAGTTGGAAATTAAAATGAATATAGTAGACCTGGTCTAAGACTATGCAGTTAAAATCAATGCCTACAATTTTAGGAAGACTTTCCTTACAGAAAATGTGTTTACACTAATTTTCTAATCATGTTAGAGAAAAACTTACCCTTACAAAATTTAAAATACCTACCTAGGGAAGTATACTGAATTAGAAAGAGTGAAACTCAAATTTAGGACACCAAAAGTGCAACCAAAAGCATTATGAATAATAGTGTAATAATAAATAGCTGCTATCTCATTTTATAAGAATAATAGAACAAGTTCTTGGACTTCAAGTAGCTTACTACAACAGATTAGTAAGGACGACAGGTGAGTAAATTCGACATTATCACATTGTTTGTGCTTGCATTATAGCTACATTATAAATAATATACTCAACTGATATGCATATGGGATTAGGTATGTTGCATGATGCTTGGTGTATGATTGAATGCCAAATTATCATAATATAAGCGATAATTCCATTGTATGATAATTATTGTATGAAACATGTTGATGATTGTCTATAAATTGTATGATAATCTTAAATTTAACTAAAAATTATTGGTACCATAAATAAAAATGGACATGCATTGCATCATATGCATAGACTACAGTTTAAAGGAGTGGTGACCCTATTTGTAATAGCATTTCAATTCTCTAGCGACACGCCTGGTTTTTCTAGATAATATTTTCCTAGTTCTTCCAGGAGCACCTTTGTTTTGATCTATTCCATGGGAACTAACTGGCATCGAAGGAGCATCACTCGTAGTATCGACATGAAATGGCTAATACTTAATGTTGTTTCTTTATTCTAAGGATAATATTGAAATATTTTAAATTAATTTATGAGAGTTTATAGTATACATTCTTCCTTGGTTCTCTGACTCTCCTAAGCACGGTATATCACTCTTCATGGCTTCTTTCCTATAATCCCCTAGATTTTATGCTATGTTTATGTTCAAACCCTAAACCAGAAGTCAACCGAAAACCCTAAGGTTAACAAGTACGCATCAAACCTAATAGATTAGATCCGATAATCCCGTATTCCTAATCCCGAGACAATGAAATTGAGATAATAGTGAATAACAGTTCGTAATAATATAATGATGCATAAAAAATCATATTCGATGATTTTTGGTGTCTTTCAAATCCAATCGAGATTAATTTTCGAATACCATACCCTGGTACCCCCTATGGCAAAAATATTTCGATAATACCAATAAACTCATAAAAAAATACAAGGATTTTAAAAATATCAAATATAGCTTAGTTACACGTATTTTCTTTACTACCGGTATTAATTTGTCTTATCTACTATTCATAGTACTATCTACACTATTCATTACTATTCATCCATCTCTACTTTTACTACACCTATTTCTACACTCTACCATACTATTATCTATTTTCTATACATCTTCATTCACATCAAACTTTACATCTTATTACTTTTAATTAACAAAAATATAAAACAAAACAATGCAACCTCTCTCTCTCCCCCCCCCCCCCCCCTCTCAATCATGCCGGCCACCCTCTCCTTCACACATACACATTTATTTTCTTTTTCAATTCATTTAATTCACTTAATTTCTAGTCCAAAAATTCTATAAATACCCCATTTCCCTCCAATTATTTCACACACTCTTTCACCTTACTAAAACTCTCTTAAATTCTCTTCTCAAATACTCTCTACCAAAATCTCTCTTTTCTTTCTTTCACTACCTAATTTTTTCTACACAATACACATATAAACACTATCCAAGCTTTTCTTCTACTACCACTTCCATACTCTCTTTTAGGTAAAAGTTCTTACCCCTTTCTTTCTACCATATCATGTAACTTAACATGATCATAGTGTATGTTTCTTAAACATTCTAATGTTATAGAAGCAACACTATGTTCATGTTTTGTTCTTCTTCATGAATAAATTTCATATTATGTTGATTTGCTACTATGTTGTTATTATGATCTTATTATTGTTATTATCACGCTTCTAACCTAACTTTATTTATATGTTACTATCCATATATATCAATATATATTTTTAGAGCCTAAATGCTCTCTAACTCACTAACAAGCTAATTATTTCTTTTTCTTTTTACTTTTTTTTTTCTCTTTTTTTGGGATATAGTCCCAGGATGCCTTGATGAAACTGTAAATTCTAGTTTTCTTAGCAAACCTGAGTTCAATTTCAGAAAATTTAAAACCGAAAATCGAAACCCTAAAATGATACCTCTGGACCAATCGGACCTGGAAACCCTATGTCTGCCAATGCCAAGAATGAAACCTGGAAGATTAGAAACAAGTTAACTCCAAGTAAAATCCTAAATCAGAAAGTCAACCAGAAACCCTAAATCAACAAAACTTTAGGAAACCCTAGCAAATACATCCGGCAATCCCATGTTCTCAAACCAAGGAGTTGAAAGATGAGTGAAAAGTGTAGATTGGCTCGTATTAATATTGGAATACTTAACAATATCAAATTAGTGGATTTTCGACCTATTTCGAGTCCCATTGGATACAGACCTTGGAAAGCGTGTCCCAAGGCTCGGGATATTAAATATAGGATATTAGTACCGTTAGATTCGTAATTTCATAATATTTCTAAATATATCAGTTATATGATTTTTCAAGTTATAAAAGTTACGGTTATAACCTTTTATCGTATTTTCGTTACTACCGGTAATTTAAGTATCTAACCAACTTTTCGCCTTCTTTCATACTATTCATCAAGTACAACTACCCATACCTTATTCTTACATTCTTACAACCTATTCTTACAATTTTACATCATTTCCTTATAAATTTACCTTTCCAATACATTTTATTACTTAAAGTTACTTATTGAATTTGAACTTTATTACACAAAATAATTAAATTTCTCTCTCTCTCCCACTTCATGGAACTGACGCCTCTCTCCCACATTTCCTCTCTCATTTATTTGATTTTTCTTCAATTAATTATTCATACAAAACCCTAATTAATTTTCCTATATAATACTCTTTTACCTTTCACTTTTTCACTTTCCTTCATTTCTCGCAAAACAACTTTTGAAAGTCTCTTATTCTCTCCCATCTACTCCCCTTTGCCGTGACCCCTCCCACAAGCACACCACACACTTTTGTTTTGTTCAAGTTTCCTTCACTAAGACACTAAATAGGTAATAGATCTTGACCTACTACTATAAAACATGTAATGGCAAAGTTATACATGTGTGATTCCACCAAAAATCCCCATGAGCTTTATGCTAGGGATGTGGAAACACTAGAACATGATATCTTTGCCATCACAATGTGTAGATCTTACTATCAAAGTTAATATACTAAGTATTTTGCTATATTATTGTTCTATGTTGCTCATATATAAATTTTGTGCATATATTCTCATTTTTACTCCCATCTACATATTGTCATTGTTGCATTACATTCATAACATGAGTAGTATAGTAGATCTATTTGTTTAAAGTAGTTAAAATAACATAGCCACTTGTTTTACACGCATGAAAGTCTTGTTACATGAAAGTATTAGTGAAGGTGTTAATCAAAACTCAAGATCCTTTTTGTTTCTATCAAAAAGTGAATTTAAAAATTCGGATCTTGGGAAAGAACCATTTAGAAAACATATTTTTCAACTTCAAAATGAAGGTTTTACATGTAAAATGAAGGTTTTACATGTAAAATGAAGGTTTTACATGTAAAATGAAGGACTTAGGTAATAGGTATCATAAAATAGTGATTTTATAAGTTGATCATGGTTTTACTAAGAAGAATTTTCAAAACAAGAAAATGATTACAAAAGTTAAGTTGGATCTATGATGCAACTCCAACAGAAATGTAGAAATTCGTAACTAGGGTGAAATACCAAGAAAACACTTATTTTCCAACCCTAAAACAAGAGTTTTATTAAAGAAATGGAAACCTTAGGGAGTAGGTTTGATGATGACTTAGTTTTAGAAAGATTAAATGATTTTTTCACAAAAAAAAAAAAATCACATAAACAATTTCCCAAAATTCGGATTTAAAAAGGAACCCCACTTAAACACCTAATTACAAATGTCAAAATGAGTATTTTAATGGAAAAATAGAAGTTTTAGGGAATAGCTATAATAAAGACTTGATTTTTATAAGAATAAATATGTTTTATCAAAGTAGAAACCTAAAACAAAGAAAAATTTTTCCAACTAAGATCAAACAATATTTTCCTTTCCAAAAATTGTGCAAAATTCGTCACTAGGCAAAACTCACTTTAAAACGTCTATTTTCCAACCTTTAAATGAGGAAATTTATTAAAATAATGAAGGTATTAGGTATATAGGTTATCAAGGCCTTATCATAGTAAGAAAATGCATGATTTTCAAAGGAATAAAGCTGGTTTTCTCATACAAGTATTCATGACATTATTGCAAGGAGAAATTTTTTTTTTTTGAAAAAATTCAATTTAATCAAGAATCATTACGGGATTACATGTAGATAGCTCATGTCATGACATTCATGATCATAACTTGTAGATATTGCATGTACATATAATCTACTTGTTAGAAATAATGCAAATTTCACAAAACAATTTCGGAGTTTCAAATTCTAGTTACTAATCAGATAAGATCCGAAAATTCTAAGACCTAAACGCTTTCAAAATTTAGTAATAACATCATAAATAGATAGATCTTTCAAAGTAGATAGAAATCGATAGCTTATTTACGAAATTCCGAGTTAAAATGATCAAGTTATGACCGTTTTAAGTTGGAATTTCCAATTATCACGGAAATTACGAATTCAAAGAGTTTTATTTAAAAAGTTTGAAATTAGTTATGGTATGAAATATTCATAGGAGTATTTCTTTCGTTTAGGTGATTTTGGAATCAAGGGAAATTCGTGTTTCTGGATCACTACCGTCAGAGACCGGAGACCATGGCCAAGTGAGTTCACTGTCTTTAAAATTATATGCTTATTATTGTGCTTGTAATGTTAGTAGCATTAGAATTAGGGCAAGATAAAATTTGATTGTGTGTATGTGAGTTTTACTTGGGTGAATTGATGTTAAGAATATCGAAATCGGTTTGTTGTAAATATTTATATGATTTAATATAGAATTGAAGTGTTTGCAATACCTATGATTGTCCATAAATTGTTAATTAATATGTCATGATCTTATAATCAAATTGACTATGCATACCATATGTGAGTCACATTGCATAGGTTATTATACCTTTGTGGGAAGAAGGCATAATAGCTAAGCAACGAGGGGCCTGTAAACTCGAATGTTGGCGTAATGGCCGAAAATTGTGTGTGGGTGGGCACCTATATCAACCACAATATAAATGAGAAAATTTGAAATCTATGGTCGTATGGGCCTGAAACACCTAACCCTGAATGGAGAGCGTAAATCCATTCAACATAAGATTCTCGGAAAGTGTTATATATTGTATGCTCACGTGCTTGTGCATTTCATATGGTTGTTAATATAACTTACCTGATATATGTTACTTGTTGAGCATTTAATTCTGGAAGTGAAACTCACTAAGCAAGCGTAGCTTATACCCCCACAGTTTCTTTTTAATGCAGTTCCCGTACATATGGTTGCGTCCCCGGACCTCGCCAAATCAGGTAATGCGAAACTAGGAGTTGTCTCCTTAGTAGCTTATGAATAGTTTTGTATAAACTTTAGTAATGAATTGTAAAATGATCGGGCTTTACCTAAAGGATAATACCTAGACTTATGTGTAGCAAGGGAATGCCCCTTAATGCTTTGCAACTGATCCTGAGATATCTGTGGTTTATATTTTTATGAATTTCCTATCAAATTGAACTATCTATCTCTAATTGTTTATGTATTCTATTGTCGTAAGGGAACGCCTTGCATACTAACACAAGACTTTTGAATGACTATGGTAGTGATTCTTAAGTCTCGTTTAGCATGCGGTGGACTATTATATTTAGGATACCCTTTGAGGTGTGACAGAAGCTAAGGCTCCCAATACTTCATCGTGTTGCCTTGATGAAACTAAGGTTCCCAATACATGACTAAGTTACCTTGATGAAGCTAAGGTTCCCAATACTTGACTATAAATCTTGCTTATTATTGCTATATTGCTTACTAATATTATCTTGCTTCTTATCTCACATTTTTATCATCTACATACTACATTCTCATGATACATGCATCTACCTAATGATAATGTCTCAATTATATTTGAGTAGAATTTTTCTTTAATAAAGGAACTTGAAACTAAATTTTCTATTATGTAACTTGTCATTAAATAATGAAGTTATCATCAACAATATAGAAATGGAATAATACAACTTTTCTCAAAGTTTTCTCAAATAACAAAGATAGCTTTACCAAGGAAATATAAGAAATAAACACTTTCTTTTCATAATATGGTAATCTAAGTCTTTATAAAATAATTTGTTGGTATTCAAAGTTTTCACAAAAATCTTAAGATTAAACTCTTTTCAAACTCCATAACAAAAACAAGAAGCAAACTAGTTTTCAAAGTTAAAATAAAATCAACCCATAGATTTATAAACCCACTTAGAAAAATAATGATTTTCAAGTTTCTAAAGAAGGATCCTATTTTCAAAGCAATAACAAGAATATAAAAAGATAAAAAAACAAAGGTATTATCAATAAAGATAATTTCTTTTCAAATAAAATTAGTAAAGGAAATAAAAGACCAAGTTTTAAAACAAAAACTTATTTATTTTTTTTAGAGTTAATAAATACGAATATAAAAAGAAAAGACTCATTTTCTAAAACCATTCTAAAGGCAAGTTTATAAATAGGTTATCGATAACTTAATGAATTTTTGATAACTTTGTTCTTTTATCACTAGAAGTAAAAATTATAAGAGACCAAAGTGAAGGGAAAATTTATTTGTTTTGGAAAAAGGAACGAGGAAATAAAATAAGAATATACTCATTTATAATAACCTAGAAAAATATAAAGTTTCTTCAAATTACTTTGAAAAGGACTTTGTCAAGTTTAACACTTCAAGATAAATTATTTTATAAAAATAATTGTTGAGATACTACCATTATAAATTTTTCCATATAAAGTGAGCTTATATATATACACAAAGGATTTTTTTTAATTAATTATATATATATATTATACTTTTGCTAAAGGATTTTTGAATAAAGTTGAGTTGGAAAATTTTTTTGCAAAAATTGGAAATATTCGTTTTGAATATGTATCGAGGTGTTTAGCAACCCAAATGACCTTATATGTAGGAAATAACCTTAGAAATGGATAGATATTTTTTATTAGGTAGAAATCGGTATATAATATGTGAAATTCCGAGTTAAAATGAGCAAGTTATGACCATTTTAAGTTGTAATTCCACTCGATGCGAATTTTGACAAACTTAGTTGAATAGAGTTGCAAGTTTAAGTAGAACTTCCAAAAAATACTCATTTCGGGTATTTCTTTTATATAGGTGACGTAAAGTCCGAGCTACTCTACTCGGATGATTATTTCAACTAAGGAGCTTCTGATATGCCGAGTGAGTTTAAATACTCTCAATTGTACTTATGTATTTGTTTATAGCTTAGTGACACTAGATTTAGGAAAAGATAAAATATAAAAGAGCATATGTTTTATTTATGTGATTGAAATTATGATTAGCATATCAAGGCAATAATTGTTAACTGATCATTATTTGATTTAATTTAGTATTGATTGTCTGCAAATTCTATGGTCACTTATTAAACGATTAATGCTATGTCATGATTACTTAAATTAAATGATACATGCATGACACGTAGTGAGTCATATTGCATTCATTACTATACCTTTGGTAGGACAACGGCATAATAATGAGGCTGAGGACCCGAAATAATCATCTATGACTTAAACTGTGTGTAATTAAATGGTGTGTGAGCACCTGAATCAACTACATTTTAGCGATTAGTAGGAATCTGTACAAAACTACAAAATATATTATTTGTGAACTATGGCTTCGTTGCCTAGAACACTTAACCAAAATGGAGGGGTAAATCCTTTCAAACATATGATTCCTAGAAAATCGTATGTATTGTTTGCTCACGCGATTACTTGCATTTCATATGATTGATTAAATAACTTGGGTGATCATTGATTGATTGGATACTTTACTTGTAGATTTAATTCTCACTAAGCAAAGAAGCTTACCCACTTATAGATATCTCTTGCAGTTTCTCCACTTATGGTTGAAGCCCTAGGAGTATTTCTCTTAGGTATTACCTTTTGATTTAAGGGGTTTTTTGAAGAAGTTAAATACTAGATGTAAACTTAGACTTATAAGTAAATCTCCTTGCAATTATTTTGTTTAGGCTTCGCTAGTCTATATGATGAACTATATCTTTTAATGGGGGAATGCCCCTTTGATGTTTGTAAGACCTTTATATAATTTCCTATTGCAAGTTATTATGTTATGATTTCCACTCTTAAACTGCTATATGGATATCTTCTTAAACAACTCATTTCAAAGTTGGTCTACTATGATCGTGAATGTACACCTTACACCCGGTATCGAAGCTTATGGGATGACGGAGGTGGTCATACTTAAGCTTTAATATTGAGTGTGGTGGACTATCACGTTTAGGGTACCCTTTGGGCCATGACATTTCCAACCCCGATGAGAAGGCATAAATCTACATCCTGTTTAGATTCCAGTTATCCAACTTGTACTTATACATATGTTGTTACATGGCATACACTTGTTAATTAAACTTGTTTATTATTGCTTAATGTGTAATTTGGTCAGGCTATCTCACTGAGCCCGTGGTTCGCTTACCTCCCTATAGTTTTTTTTTATACCAGTATAATGCTAACTAGGATTGGGCTAGAAATATGTGAAGAGAGCTTGTAACGCCCTAAAATAAGAATATTACAACCCGCCACATGTCCTTCTCTTTCTAAGAACATGCCAATGCTATGAAATATTAATCCACATATTATGTCAAAAATACAATTCTAATACTCACATATAAAGGGTTTTTATTAAACGATTCATCGTATAAATAATACTCTTGAATTAACTTGTTGGCATAAATCAAAGCCAACATCATCCTGACTTATAACTTAACTCAAAAGTCCTATAAAAAATCTTAAACTTATAAAGTAAATAAAATCTTTCAAACTAACAATAGTTTCAAATTAAACTTTATAGATTATTAAATTGTCTTCCTATCTCTAGGTATCAAAATCAACCTCTATTGATCCTTAGCAGAAAAGTCAAGTTCACTATCGTCATCCCCATGATCTATAAAGATGTCATATTAAGTATGATCATAAATCATCTTATCTTCTTCTGTTCCTGAAAGATGAATGGAATGAGCAAAGCGCCCAGTACGCCAATCTATAAAACAAATGCATATGCACACGCAATATATATATATATATAGATATATATATATATCAAATGTAACTTATTATCATGCAACCAATCAGATTATTATCTTTATTAAGCCAGCCAAACAACACTGTTCAGAACTATGAATCCCTAGTTCCAAACTTGGAGCAACTCAGAACCTTGAAAATCAACCAACTTTCGAAAATAGGTAATTAAATACATATATTGGTGTTGGAGAACCATCCACACACCACGTCTGCCAAAACCTAATCTACCAGAATCATTTCTATGCATGAGTCTGTTCGGGAAAACCTCTTATATAGATCATCAGGGTGCCTCGTTAATATCATACCTTGCGTGGTCTTTACTAACCAAAGCCAAACACAAGCAGCAAACATAATTTCTTATTATCATATAGAATTAAGTCAATTTAGAATTTTGATCCTACATCAGATACAATAAACAAATCTAAAGCTATAAGCACATACAATAAACAAAGAATAGTCGTACCTGATTTCGCTTTAGGAACAGAACCCTAATTCACCAAAACACCTTTATTCTATAAATGGTAAAGCCACGAAATCCTCAATACAACAACTTAGGATTTTCTTCCAAATCTCCAATAGCTTTGATTCCTAACAACCAATACAAAAAATTTAACAAAAGATTATATTTTTAGATCATCTAAAGGGTTGAAAGAATCAATCTCACCCGTTTTCCTTGTTTATGGAATCACAAAATTTCCAAAAGATAAAATTTTTCCTCCACAATTCCTCCAAACCCTAGAATCCATTCAATACAAATTAAACCAAAACCAATAAAAATCATTCCTTTTTAATCATAAAGGTTCAGAACATCAAACCTTACCTAGAATTGACTCTCAATTCTCCTTGATCACCAAAAGTCATATTCTAACTCAATTAGGGTTCCTCTTCCAAAAGTTCCTTCACAACCATAAACAATACTCTAAGAAACTAATATATATGTAAAATCCTATGGAAGAAAATAGAGATCTGATTACCTGACCTGGACTATAGAATCCTTTTTAGCACCAAATCCAAATCTCCAAGATAATCAGGGTTTTCTCCAATCTCCTTTCAAAAACAACAAACAAATTCTGGGGATATTATAGATTTGTAGAACTTAAAGAAAGAATAGTTATCAAATTACTTGGATTTGATCCTCAACTTTCCTTAAACACCAAATCTTCAGATTCTCTAAGAAAACTAAAACGATTCTCCAATTTTCCTGCAAAACATTATAAAAACGCTAAGAACATGATAGATCTATGAAACCTAAAGCAAAATTGATGATCTGATTACTTGATCTAGATTACTGAATCGTCTTGACGGCTATGAATATGCCGGAGGATGTCTGCTAGGTTTAGGGTTATGTTGTGGGTTTTCATTTCCTTCACTTTACATATGCTGGCAGTTTTCAATATGTATGCCGGCGACATAGAAAGTTAGGCCGATAGTGCTCAGCCAGCTTAGTCTTATGCCTATTTGATTTCCCCTCCGTCTCTTTGTCTTCTCTCACGTATCTAATAACCGACAAAAGTAATTAATTTAAACATTAGGGTTGACTATAAAACCCTCTTATTTTATATCAAATGACATCTTTGCCCTTCAATATAAAATATTTATTTGTACATTATAGTGCTCCTTCATCAAACTCATTTAAAGTTAGAAAGATAAGTAGCAATAAACTTAGAATACAAATTAGATAACTTGTAAAAATAAGTAAGATCTTGTATTTTGTTGGTTGTTACCTAATTTTCATTTTTTGATAGGAGATACCAATACTCTACGGTCCAGACAAACCATGGAAAATCGGATCCATAATGCGTTTAAATAAAGATATTATAACTATGTAATTAAATTATATTAAGTAAATAAGTAAGATAAAGTCTTGTAATCTCTGGCTTGCAAGATAGTTCTCATATTACGGATGCACACTTGGTATGATAACTTTAGGGCTATCCTACTAGACCCCTTTTGGAGGCGTGACATGTGGTGGATCCAAACTAAAAGATTGACATAAGCACCATGGTGATCTTGTCGAACTTAATGAAGAGATCACCTTGGATGATTGTCCTGAAGACACTATGAAAGTAAGGATCAATCCCTCTAAACTTGAAAGAGCCCGATTGCATTCTTACTAGTAAATAAGGATGTCCTTACATGGTCACCATCTGATATGCCTGGCATTAGCCTGGTTGTAATCACCTATCAAATGAATGTAAACAAAACTTAGAGGCTAGTCTAATAGAAAACCAGGCACTTCACCTCAAAAACACATGCCGCCATCGAAGAAGAGGTCTAGAAGCTCCTATGAGCTAGACTTATTACGAGGAGAAGTACCCAACTTGGTTGACTAACGTAGTGTTAGTAAAAAAATCCAATGGCAAATGGCAAATGTGTGTAAATTACACATACCTAAATAGAGCATTCCCTAAGGATTGCTTTCCCCAACCACAAATCGATCAATTTGTTGATAACACCTTAGGTCGAACTACTATGCTTTATGGAGGCCATTTTAGGCTATAACTCAAGATGAATGCGAGTAAGAAGATACACGCCTCCTTTGTTACATCATTTGGAACCTACTGCTACATAGTAATGCCATTTAGGCTCAAGAAAGTTAGAGCCACCTTTTGGAGGTTGCTTACCAAATTATTCAAAGCCCAGATAAGCAGGAATACGGAGGTCTACATCGACGACATGATTGTAAAGAGCAAAAAGGCAAAAGATCATCTGCACGATGTCTAAGAGACCTTTAACTATCTTGGCTTCTTCAACATGAAGCTCAATTCGTAAAAAAGTGTTTTTGAAACCACAACGGGAAAATTCTTAGGCTATGTTGTTTCTTATAGAGGAATCAAGGCCAACCTCGACAAGATCAAAGCAATTTTAGAAATGAATCTCCTATCTTCTGTTAAAGATGTACAACACCTCATGGATAAGGTTACTGCTCTGAGTAGATTTCTCCCTAAGAGCTTTAACAAATGTGTTGAGTTCTTCAAAATTCTCAAAAAACCTGACAAGTTTGAATGGACTAAAAAAAAATCAAGAGGCCTTTGAGGACCTCAAATGTTTCCTGGTGAAGCCATTGGTGCTATCGACCTCAACCCTAAGAGAAGATCTATACCTATACCTTACAATAAGAGACCGAGCTCTCTCTCGTCTGTCTTTACTTGAGTAGAGAGGCGGCAAAATTGACCTGTGCACTAGCCATGTGCTCTAAGGAGCTGAGGAGAGATACATGAAATTGGAGAAATTCACTCTGATAGTTGTCATATCAACTCGATGCTTACGCCTACACTTTTAGGTACACCAAATCATCATACTTACCAACATACCTTTAAGGAAAGTCCTCCAAAAGCCTAACATATCTAGATGAATGATGAAGTATGCCATTGAACTTAATGGCATAGGGGTATAATATGAACCTCATAACACTATCAAGGTCCAAGTGCTAGCAGATTTTGTGGCGTATAGATAAGCAAAAGGCTATATAGATGCTCTACATAAATAGATCCTCTACGCAGGAGGGGCAAGACAGGTAAAGGCGGTCTAGTTTTAGAAGGATCCTAAAGTAAAAATCTATTACACCTTAGAGTTTGGTTTTCTTGCGAGCAACAATGAGACAGAGTATGATGCCTTGATCATGGGGCTCAAACTCGCCCGAACATTGGCACAGAGGCAAGGAGCTCAAAATTTTTTCAGATTCTATGCTTGTTGTGAGCAGGTCAAATGCACCTTGAGGCGAAGAACGAAGAGATGGACAAATACTTAGAGATGATCTGGTCCTTGACTAAGAAATTGTCTTCTTAGGATATCATTGAAATATTAAGAGTTGACAACTTAGAGGCTAATGAGCTCTCTAAAGTTTGCCCCCTAATGGTCCTGATAAGTTAATTTTATTCTATTCTTTTCATAGAATTCGAGTTTATTTTGATAAGTTTTTAGTTAAATTCCTATGAATTTAGTGCTTTTGATGTCAAATTATTGTTTGTTAGCTCCTAAATCAAAAGAAGAGGAATTAATGTGTATTTCATTAGATTTGGAGCAAACTAGTAGCAAAACTAAAGAGCAAATCTGTCGTACCCTGGATAAATGTTGATCTAGGACAAAATATAAAGCAAACAATCATAAATTGCTCTGTCGCACCTCAAATTTATCCTTCGACGTGACCCTGATAATCTAAGAAGATCGAGCCAAACTTGAAGAAAGCTTCTGTCGTGACTCAATATCGCACCCTAAATCTAGCCCATGATAATTGTTGAAGTGAAATACTGACCTTTGCTTACCTATGTCGTGCCTTAAACCATCAAAGCAATCAAGCCCTTGACAACACTCAATTTAGCCCTCGAAGGAAGAATGGACAGAAACAATAGCGTTTCATTAACTCAAGTTAAGCCTTATATTCAATGCAGCACTCGAGCACTCAACTTAACCTTCATAAGCGATTGTTTTAGTGAATGATAAAGATACGTCGGAGGATAAAGAATTTGCTTTTCGTTATGAAGAATCTGCCACATCTATAATAAATCATAATTTTTTTCTATGCCCTTATCCTATAAATAAGCGTGCACAATGTTGTAATAAAAAGGTTTTATAGTGTACAGAATTAACATAGCGTAGTAAGAGAATTTCTGGAGCGAAAGAATCTCGTTTCTTCTTCTTTAGAGAGTCTCAAGGTTTTCTGGGTTAAATCATTTTAATCCATTATTTTTAATTTCTATAAGACTTTGTAATGAATTGTAATATCTTTCGATCAATTTCATATTATTTCTTCAGATAATGCTCATAATTTCTAAATCTATGGAGAAATAATCTCCTATAGCTTAGGGTTTGTGAATCCAAATCCTGATTCATGGATTTAAAATGTGCTTTCAATTCAATATTGACAGGATGTTTGTAATTAGTAGCTTGATTTTAATTTCATTAGACTAATTGCATGGTGCAAGAATTAGATTCATGTTTGATTTCAATTGAATGGATTGAGAGGTCATTCTTTTAAAAAGATCTATGGCTACTAATGGAGTCGATCCTAAATATCTCGAGAAAGGACTAGTGAATACTTTCTATCACTTGTTCGAAATTCATTGAGTTGGTTTTAAAAACAAAGGATTCTTAAACTTTATGTGGATTGAGACTGATGATAGCTAGAAAAGAGATTCCAACAGTTTAGTTTAGATCTAGAGCTATTGAACTTGAGAGAGGCTTTAGTTTACCTTAGTGAATCTGGCATTGCAAATACCCTAACAAGCAACTCTCTCGAGTTTGGTTTTCAAGAAATCACATGATAAGGAGTTTGTGAAGCAATTCCTAGGCTATTGTCTTGCATAGTTGTAAACCGATCCCCTAATTTTGCTCAAAATATGTTTATGAATACTATTAACATTAGCATAATTTCTATTTTCATTATGATTTGCTAAATTTTTCCTTACTAAGATAATATAGGAAATGTGAGTATAATAGATGCCACCATTCCCACGGGATTCGACCTAATTCTTTTTATATTACTTCGATAGGTGCGCTTGCCATTATTGTTGGTAATTCTAATTGAAGTTGGACAAAACCAATTGATTTTATAAATTTTGAAAAGCTTCTAATTTGAGTTGTGTTTTTAAAGCTAAATCCCAACCCAAGCAGTCCCCGACTTGGAAAAACTTGAAGGAAAAGTCTTTGTAGAATTTCTTTAAAAGAAATCCACCATGACTAAGTCTCATGAAGTACTCGAGCTATAGGATGCCCCTGCTCTACCAAGCTGGATGACGTAAATAGAAAAATATCTTAACTACAGTACTTTGCCCTTTGCTAGAGTAGAGGCAAAGACACTGATGTAAAAAGTAATTAATTGCACCCTAATCAATGGGGTCTTATACAAAGCAGCTTTAGTTTTCCTTTATTTCATTACTTGTACCTCGAAGAGGGATAGGGAATGTTAGAAGACCTTCATGCTAGAGAGTGTAGCACCATTTCAAAGCTCAATCACTGCATACTTGAGTCATATGAGTTGGGTGCTTTTGGCCCACCATGTGAACTAATACAAAAGAGCTCGTACAATTATGTGAGCGATGCTAAAAGATTACCCTAGTATGGCACTTCATTAGCCTATGGCCATTCACCATGTAGGGACTTGATTTTTTACCCTTTCCCCATATCGGTCGAATAAAAAATAGTTTATCAGAGACTGATGTGATTAATTCACAAAGTGGGTGGAAGCTAAGGCATTAGCAAAGGTCACAGACAAGAATGATTAGCATTTCCTTTGCAACATCTTGGCCAGGTTTGGCATCCCCTATTCCATTATGATGGATAATGAAAAATAATTCAACTTGAAGAGGATCAAAGATTACTGTGAAAAAATAAGATTACTCCACATTATACCTCAGTCGCCTACCTTCAAGCAAATGGTCAAGTCGAGGCAATCAACAAAACTATAATAGAGAGTCTAAAGGCTAAGTTGGTCCCAAGCAGCAAATGGGAAGACAAACTCCCTATATACTATAGGGACATCACTACTAGGCGGATCCTGACTAAAGAGACCCCCTTCAAATTGCCTTCAGATCATAAGTAGTTCTACCCATTGAGCTCGAGCTTCCAAACATTCAAGTCTAGTCTTATCATGGGCTTATCAATGAGGTAGGCCTTAAGGCTAAACTAGATGCAATAGAGAAGATGAAAGTCATTGTCATCAAGAAGGTGGCGACCTATCAACAAAAGGTTGCCATATATTATGACAAGGAAGTCAAGTACAAGGTTTTCCTCCTAGGTGACCTGTTATGCAGAAAACTAGAGACAAATGGGTTCAAAGAAGCCAAAAGGGAGGCTTCCCCCGAACTGAGAAGACCCAGTCAAAGTAAAAGAAGCCTTAGGGAATGAAGTATACAAGCTTGAGATATTATAGGGCAAGCTCATCCCAAGGACTTGGAATGTAAACAACTTGAAAAAGTTTTTTGGATGAAAAAGGTTTGTCTTCATCACGTTTAGCTACACTACACATGTGTAAAGTCTAAAATAAGGTGTTGTAAAGCCCTTTTGTTAGTAGGTTTAGCCCTAGGAAAAAATATGAATAAAATGAAATTTCTATGTCAATGTGATTTCTCACCATTTCTGTTAAGCAAAGACTACTGTATAAAAGTTATTAAGCTAAAGATTAATTAAAGCAACAAGATCAACAAGGGCCTTAAGAGTTTAAAGAATTATTGATCGGGTAACTCCCTCTTAAAGATAACTCCTCTTAAGAGCTTGGGAAACTCACTCTTAAGGATAGCTCGCCCCAAGGGCTTGGATAACTCCTTCTTAAGGGTAACTCCCATCGAAGAGCTCAAGTAACTCCCTTTTAATGGTAAGTCGTCCCAAGAGCTCAGGTAACTCCTCTCAAGAGCTTGAATAACTCCATCATAAGCCCCAAGAGCTTAAGTGCCACATGCTAACAGAATATGTCCACAATTTAGATAAAATATTACATGCGATCTGAAAGGGTGAGTGTGAGTTCAAACTACATAACAATCTAAGAAAGAACTCAAAGCAAAAGGAAAAATAAAGTTCATTGATTCTAAGCGGATCATTGTAGCAATTTTGACTAGCATCTTGGCCAGGTTAGTTTTGATTGGAATCCCAACCAAAAGCTTACAAGATGAATTCTCATAAACCTAAAAATGTAAAAGTGTGTTTAGTATTTGAGTTGAGATGCCAAACTTTGACCGTGACCTAGAATAAATAGGATGATAGTATACCATCTAGATAGACTTCAGCTCAAAAAAGTGCAAACGATTGAGGAAATGAATGTCGGTTCTTTAGAGAAGGTTTGCTCCCCCTTTCACAACCAAAGTCTCGAAGTAGTCAATGGAATGCAAGAGCCTGTTAAAGAATGATGAAGCATCTGCTCACTTTATCCGCTCCAATGTAATCACCAGGACCTCAAGGACAAGTCCACGAAGCGGGTGAATAAACCTTAGGGGTTGCAGAAGAGAAACACAACCTCAAGTCCAGACAAGGGTATAGAAGGGAATCAAACTAGGATTAAAGCCAACAGGGCAAAGCAACATGGTCCTTAGACTACTGCCTTTACCTTTTCTCAACTCCACATAAATAGAGATAGTAGGGCAACAGACACCATTAAATAGAGATAGCGGGGTAACCAACACTATTAAATAGAGATAACAAAGCAATAGAAGCTTGTGACTATAACAAAGACCCTTAAGGGCTCGACTCATCTATCCAAAGAAGATCAAGGAAAGTGTCAAGCCAAAACAAGCTCGGCTGAAAAAGAAGCTAAATATGGAAAATGTGACAAAAAACAAGAAGGGCTTAGCTCAAGATTTAAGAACTTAGTCTTTGAAAATCGATGCATACTGACTCAACTAAAGATGCTATTTATAAACGAAAAGAAAAATTGTATTCCAATAGCATTTGATCTGACCAAACCTTGGGAATCTTGAGTAGCACACCCCTAGCCATCCGATCAAGCTTTGGGAATACACAAAACCTCAAGAAAGAAAGTTTGTAGGCACGCGCAAGTTTACCTACCACCTGAAGTCATTACCTATTCTAGCTTGTTATGAGCCTACTGATAGGGACCATTTACTATACTCATTTAGGCATATTTATAACTATTTATGGACTAGTTCTTGTTTAACTTGAAGATAAATGGTATTTAAAGAGTAAATATATCCATTTCAGGCATAAAAAGGGCAAACAACAGTTTATGGATCAAAATCAATAAGGATTGAAGCAAAACAAGTCATTCAAGTTAGATTACGGCCGTAATCTAGGAAACTTCTCGGATGATGATGCATATACAAATACAGGCGTAATCTACAAGAAAAGAAGGAGAAAATACACTCAAAGAAGATTACAGCCTTAACTACGGTCGTAATTTAAGGAGTGATCTCCACGGTTTCAATCAGTGTATCAATTATGCCTATAAATTGAAGAGGAAGTAAACATCATAGTGGAAATTACGGCCCAGTTTACGGCCGTAACAAGTAGAGACATGGACAATATAGCCCTTTACCGGAAAAGCTTACGACGTAAGAGGCTTAAGACATTAGATCCGAGGAGATTACGGCCTAAATTACGGTCTTAATCCTCCTTGACAACCCTATTTGAGGATATAACGGCCCATTACGGCCATTGTGGCAGTTACATATTTTACTTTTTCACACCAATTCGAAATTGAAGCATCATTTGAAGAGAAAGGAAGCCTAACCGATCCCTTACTTCATCCATAAGATGTTTTGAATGGAGGAAACATATATATATATATATATATAGTTTTTTTTCCAACCATTAGAGAGGAGATCAATCATTATAATAGTTTTTACCATAGAACACACTATTTATTTTTTCTCTTGTAACCATCTGTAACTCATCTTACTATTTTGTTATTTACTTGTGTAAGACAGTGTTGGTACAAGATTACGAAGTTTGTTTCAATCATTAAGGGTTGTCTTCCATCTCTTCTTTATCTATTCATTATGTGTTGTTTCGTATACATCATGTATGAGTAAATTGTTAGGATTGTGTAACTAATTGTTATCGTGTTCTATAATGAACTAAAGGTCTAATGTTGTAGGATTTCCTAATCTTTATAGTGTCTTAATTTGATTCTAATTCTAAGTAGTACGCGACTTAGGATTAGATCAGATTTTCACGGGATGCGATTGAAAAATCTACCAGTGAAATAGATCTAAGTTATAGAGAGAGATTGCTCATAATGCTTAGAGATAAGATTGTGAAATCCTCTGCTTGTAAAATTTTAATTATCTTGGGATCATGTTTGTATACAATTATAGTTGGCTGTTAACTAGGAAGAGATTCCAGTAGACAGGTTATAATTAGGGTTCAATAGACTCGAGAGAGATATTGAACTAGTAATTGGAATCCTACAGTTAGAATGACTCAACAACTAATAGATTGTAGTACATGTTAACTAATTGGTGAAACGAGTCTAGTCTGTTAATTGTCAAGTCAACTTTATTTGTTAATTTATGTTAGAACATAGTTTTAGTTGAAAATTTTTTAGTTATTTAATTTAATTCTTGATTAATTCATTTTGCTAGATAATAATTAAGAAGGTGAGTAGTAGTACTTGCTGACGATCCTTAGGAATATGACATAATATTTTATTCCTATACTACATGCGATAGGTACACTTCCTAGCATTGACTAGATCATAGGAAAGAGATAATAGGAATTAATTTATTAAAACTCGATCAAGATAGTAACGTATAGCGCTGTTGCTGGAGATCGATTGGCAATATTAAGAAAACCTAACTATTGTTAATCTAGCTTTTTGTTTATTTACTTATTGTTTTCACAATAATTTGACTAAAATCTGATTCACTTTTGTTAAGTTTATGACTCGAAGTCATCCCAATCTAGCAAAATTTGATTCAAAACCTGAAAGGACATTGCATCAGAATTTGCAAAAGATCAGAGTGATTTTAAAGAAATTGTCTGCTTGAGTGAGAACATTGAATCAAATTGTCAAGTATGAGCACCGGAAATGAGAATGTGAAACCAAGAGGGGTTAGTGAAGTTGAGGATCTTAGAATCAATCTGAATCAAGCTGGAGAAAATGGACATAATTTGAATCAAGTGGGGTGAGAATGACAATAATCCGAAGTTGAGAATGAGAATAATCAAAGAGTTGAAGAAAATGAGGGTAATAGACCCATGTGGGAGTTGTTTATACCCATGATTGATGGAGTTGCACCATCCATTGTATAGCCTACAATTCAAGCAAACAACTTTGAGTTGAAGCCTGCATTAATTCAAATGGTGCAAGTCAATCAATTTGGTGGAGGAGCTTTAAAAGACCCACATGCTCATTTGACTAATTTATTGCAAATCTATGCTACAATTAAAAGTAATGGGGTATCAGATGATGCTATACGCCTTAGATTATTTCCTTTTGCTCTAAGGGATAAGGCAAGGAGTTGGTTAAATTCCCTACCTCCTTATTCATTTAACTAATTGGGATCAAGTAGCATATAAGTTTTTAAAGAAATTCTTTCCACCTAATAACACGATTCAGTTAAGAAATGATATATTTTCATTCCATCAGTATGAAGGGGAATCATTGTATGAAGTGTGGGAAAGGTTCAAGGAACTACTTAGGAGTTATACTCATCATGGAATTACTATGCATGACTTGGTTAGAATCTTTTATACATCTCTTGGTAATCAATTAAAGACCATGATAGATGTTGTAGCAGGAGGTAGTTTGATGAAAAAGAGTGCTCCTGAGGCTTATGAGTTAATTGAAGAAATGGCAAGGAACCTATTCAGTTGGCACAGTGAAAGGAATAAACCAAGACCATTAGCTGCTAAGTATGAGTCAGAAAAGGATGCCCAACTTCAAGCATAGGTGGCATCTCTTACATCTGAGATGAGTAGGATGAGGTCAAGTTTGGATTCTATGCCTCAAGGTGATCCTCCTATAAGTCCAATGGGAGATTCATCTGTTCCTAAAGACAATCCAAACACAAAAACAGTGAATTTTATGAATGGAGTTGATAGAGGAACCGAGAATTATAATCCTTATAGTAACACCTATAATGCTGGTTGGAAGAATCATCCTAATTTTTCTTGGAGCAACCAAAATATACAAAGATCAAGTTTTCCCCCTGGATTACAAAAGCCACATCAATAACAATTGCAAACACCATAACAACACATTGCTTTACTACCACCTGAGAAAAAACCAACTGTTGAAGACCTTTTAACACAACACATCTAGATTTCTGATTCATGTCATCGGAATAATGAGGCGTCTATCCATAATTTGGAAAAGCAAATTGGTCAATTGGCCAAAATGCTTTTTGAAAGAGTTCTAGGGTCATTACTTGGTAATACGGAGACAAATCCTAAGGAGCAATTAAAAGCTTCTGGTAGCTGAATCAATTTCTAATAAACATTAGGGTGTCAAGCTAGAGACAATAAACTAGCATGTCTTTTTATTATTGTTTTATATCTTTCTTTTGTCTATATATTATGTTCATGATCTTTGCTTTTATTTGTTTGGTTTTGTTTGTTTGGTTGCAAGATATGATAGATGGAACATGGTATCGTTAATGGTGTGATACTGATGTTGATGTCTCATCTGGAACATATGGAGCAAATTCATTTGCATGAGAATAGGGCAGTTTCAGTTTCTTTTCTTTTGAATATTTTCTTTTTGTTCTTTCCTCTTAGTTTTATTTTAAGACATTGGGGACAATGTCTATCTCAAGTGTGGGCAAGGGAACTTCTATTTGAGTATAGTTGTAACCCTTGTTTATCAAATTTCTCCATAGTTAAGCATGAATTAAGAAAGTTCATATGATGCAGGGTTAAAAGGAGATGTCATGTTAATATATCTCATATTAAGTAATTATGTGACTGTTTTTGAGTATTGTCCAATTTATTACCTGTTTTTGTATTTCCATTAATATGTTAAAATTTCATGGTAGAATCTGAATGATGTATTTTTATTTGTTATTTAACTAGGAATTTAGGTATTAGATCAGTATAAGGCTTTACATAAGGGTTAATTGGTAAAAATCCTAAACGTAACTTTTTGTATAGGTCTTCATTCAATTATCTTGGAGGACCAATTCTTTTCATAAGAACAGAAAAATACAAACTCATTAGGGTTCATGCCCTTTTGTCTTTGTTTTCAATCCAAAAAAAAAAAAAAATTGTTAAGGATGTGGAGGTTCGATGTGGTCTCTTTAAAACTTGGTTACCTAAGGTTGTCCGGCCTGAGATAAACCAACCAAGGAAATATCCTTAACAAAATAATTGAAGTTCAGAGAGTCTCGTAACTCGAGTGATTAAGTCCGAGGGATGCCCTGAGAAGAGAATAACATCTGTTAACTTGGGTGACGAACCCGAGATTATCGACTGAAAGCTTACTACATGGGCTGCGAGATTCATCATAATTTGAACATTGAAATAAAGAGGCTAAGGGTGTGTGGATTGTAAAGTGAATTGAAGAGGACTTTATGGATGATTGAAGATGTTCTATGCATTTATGTTAAGAAATTATTATTAGCTAATTCTCTTTTACTTGGAGAACTTGTGCCTGATTTTTATCTGTAAATTCTTTTTTAAATGATGAAGGTAAAGGCTGAATTATTTAGATTGACTTTGAAATTTTAGCAAAATTAATGGATTAACATGTCATAACAAGTAAGTAAGGAAAAAAATAGTTCATATAAATTGTAAAGTCACTTAGCGAAAAATTTTTATAGTTAAATGAGAGATATATAGTTTCATAAAAGAAATGCATCAAGTATGAGTAGTTTTTCTGTAACTTTGATCGATTTTTCTTGATGCATTATTCAACTTGTTTGCTTGAGGGCAAGCAAAGCTTAAGTATGGGGAAGTTTGATAGGGGCCATTTATTATACTTATTTCAGCATATTTATGACTATTTATGTACTAATTCTTGTTTAACGTGAAGATAAATGGTACTTAAAGAGTAAATATATTCATTTTAGGTATAAAAAAGGGCAAACAGCAATTTATGGATCAAAATCAACAAGGATTGAAGCTAAACAAGTCATTCGAGTTAGATTACGGCTGTAATCTAGGAGGTGAACTTCTCGGATGATGGTATATACAAATACGAGCGTAATCTACAAGAAAAGAAGGAGAAAATACACTCAGAGAAGATTACGACCTTAACTATGGTCATAATTTAGGACGTGATCTCCGCGGCTTCAATCAGTATCAATTATGCCCGTAAATTGAAGAGAAAGTAAACATCACAGTGGAAATTACGGCCCAGTTTACGACCGTAACAGGTAGAGAAATGGACAGTACAGCCCTTTACCGAAAATGCTTATGGGGGTAAGAGGCTTAAGAAATTAGATTCGAGGAGATTACGACCTAGATTACAGTTGTAATCCTCCTTAATAACCCTATTCCGAGGATATAACGGCCCGTATTACGGCTGTTGTGGCAATTACACATTTTACTTTTTCGCACCAATTCAGAATTGAAGCATCATTTTGAAGAGAAAGGAAGCCCAACCAATGCCTTATTCATCATAAGATGTATTGATGGAGGAAATTTTATATTATTATATATATATATAGTTTTTTTCCAACCATTAGAGAGGAGATCAATCATTATAATAGTTTTTACCATTGAACACACATTCATTTTTTCTCTTGTAACCATCTGTAACACATTTACTATTTTGTTATTTACTTGTGTAAACAGTGTTGGTAAAAATTGTGAAGTTTGTTTCAATCATTAAGGGTTGTTTTCTATCTCTTCTTTTATCTATTCATTATGTGTTTTGTATACTCATGTATGAGTAAATTGCCAGGACTTGTGTAACTAATTGTTATCATGTTCTATAATGAACTGAAGGTCTAATGTTGTAGGATTTCCTAATTTTATAGGTCTTAATTTAATTCTAATTCTAGGTAGTGCACGACTTAGGATTAACTATTTTCATGGGATGCAATTGAGAAATCTACCCGTGAAATAGATCTAAGTTATAGAGAGAGATTGCTTATGATGCTTAGAGATAAGGTTGTGAAATTTTTTGCTTGTAAAATATTTAATTATCTTAGGATCATGTTTGTATGCAATTGTAGTTAGCTATTAATTAGGAAGAGATTCCAGTAAACAAGGCTATAATTAGGGTTCAATAGACTCGAGAGAGATGTTGAACTAGTAATTGGAATCCTGCAGTTATGAATGACTCAACAACTAATGAGATTGTAGTACATGTTAACTAATTGGTGAAACGAGTCTAGTCTGTTAATTGTCAAGTCAAACTTTATTTGTTAATTTATGTTAGAACATAGTTTTAGGTGAAAATTGTTTATTATTTAATTTAATTCTTAATTAAGTCATTTTGCTAGATGATAATTAGAAGGTAAGTAGTAGTACTTGCTGACGATCCTTAGGAATACGATCCTATATTTTATTCCTTACTACATGCGATAGGTACACTTGCCTAGCGTTGACCAAATCATAGGAAAGAGATAATATGAATTAATTTATTAAAATAGTCAAGACCTACCAATGACGTAATGAGTAGACTAACTACGTACTATCCTGACTTGCTTACATCATCATCGATGGAAGATCAAAACTAAGATAAGTTGAAAATGACTTCGACATGATAAATCAAGCTTTGTCATCTTGATCGTGAACTTACATGATAGAAAAAGAGAAATGAACATTAGCGAAGAATAAGAATGGAAACTCACAAGAACACATTCAAAGAAGAAAAATGCAAAATGAAAATTCCTTTTATTCATTGAAAAAAGATTACAAGTGCAGGCTACCTCCAGGGCTGAAAAGCAAGCCTAAAGAGTTGACATGCTGGCTTGAAAACAACGACCAAAATCAAAGGACTACTTAATCTATCCTTTTACAGTCTAACAATCCTTAAATATCTTCGTTTGTCATCAGACGAGGAGCACTAGGAATAGCCTGAGTTGAATCCTCCGTAAGGGCTTCTACAATCGACAAGGACCTTGATTCAACCTTACTCATGGTTTCATACCGAGGGGTAGCCTAAACGTGGTAGTCCGTCGTACAAAATACTAAAACCTAGGAATGACTATCTTAGTCACGCATAGGCTTCCATATCATGTACAAGGCATACATCACAACTAAGGGAGCACAACGGAGTAGAGTAATTTACATTAGTAACGATTAAGTAACAAGACAAAGAGAATATTATTATAAAACATAAAACATGGTTGATTACAAATCTTAGAGGCATACCTCACTATTGCCTTCAAGTCTAAATAGATACATTTCCTAAAAAATCTCCAAAATACTTAACATATCGTACATTACATATAAGGAAATTACAAAATGACTTTGTCATATGATCCCATCGCTTCAATAAGAGTTTAAAATCCATCAATGACTTCCTTAATGTCATGATCTTCGAATAAAGCCATAGGTATACCTGTTTCAACAAAATCTATGGGGGTAAATCTTACAATTAGCTTAGTGAGATATTCCCTCTCATTCGAATCATGATTTCAAACAAGTTTATTTAACTTTCACGTGTATGCTATGCATGATATGCAATAATCACATGATTACACAAATATATATAGCTATATCATATATAGAACGGATTTACCCTTTGTGCGAAGTTTAGGGAATTGTTGATGAAGATTCTCAACCTTTATGTGAGTCCCCAGGCCCCCGCCCAAAGCATTTGGTTGGCACGGCTTCGAACCTAAAGTCACATTCCCCGAGCAATTTGGATTCTCTAGGAAGGAACATGGCCCTGTCCCAGCGCAATAACCAATCCAACTCTATACGTAGAAGTAGTAGCCTTTCGAAAGAAATGTGACTCGATGGATGCTATGTGTGAACGTTTTATTTTTCTTAAGCCAAACTTATTAAGGTTTATTATGGGCAATCAAACAATTTAGCAAACAATAAGTGAGTATACATGTAGGTAGAAAAAATACTTTAAAAAAGCAATTCGAAGTTGCGATATTCTTAATTTATTTTATCACATAAGTATGGAATCACATATATGCATATCCCTAAATTCCCCATACATGTTCATTTTTATCTTTTCTTAGTATTATAATGCTACTATTCAACAAGCACAAGCAAGTAATGAAATTAAGATGAATAACTCACTTGTTCATTTCGCAATCTTCTTAGTCATAGTAATCTTCAGGAAGGGAAATCTCGTATTCTAAGTTACCTAGACAAAAGAAATACCTAAGATGAATATTTCATAGAAGTTCTACTTAAACTCTCTAATTCTATTTCGCTTTGTTCGTTAAAATCATGTAGAATGAAATTCCAACTTAAAATGGTCATAGCTTGCTCATTCTAACTCGGAATTTCACATATAATTTACTATTTTCTACTTACTCGAAAAAATCTATATATTTCTAAGGTTATTTTATCATAAAAAGCCGTTTAGGTTTGGAAACAATGGGGTACATAATTATTATGAATTTCAAATTCCTCAAAACACAATTTTTCAAACTTTTTCCTTATCCAAAAATCATTTGGCCAAAACATAAATATTTATATGATTGAAAAATCCTTTGAATATATACATATTGACTCATATTATATGCAAAATTCCAATGGTGTTGTCTCAACAATTATTTTTCATAAAAAATTTATCTTATGGGGTTGAAGACTTGAATCTTAACAATTTCTTTCATAAGTATTGTGAAAGAGCTTTATAATTTCTTGAGTTATTATAAATAAGTATATTCTTATTTTGTTTTCCAATTTCTAAAATAAATAAATTTTCTCTTAGCTTTGGTCTTTTATAAATTTTTACTTTTAGTGATAAAAATGAAGTTTTCAATATTTTTGTTAAGTTGTTAATAACTTATAATAATTTGAGTTGTGTATATTTTCCTTTTAGAAAAATGGCTTTGATAGACAAGTCTTTTTCTCCTTATATTTTCATTTTCCAACTTTTTTGAAAATAAACTTCATTTCTAAAACTTGGTCTTTTAACTCTTCAACCAATTTTACTTGGAAAGAAATCATGTTTCAATATTTTCTTAAGTTTTTGATTTTATCTATTGTTCTTTTGTAACTTATCATGTTTATATTCTTTTTATTTCTTTGACAATGGTTTATCATTTAGAAACTTAGCGACCTCTATTTTTCTAAGCGAGTTTATAATTTAGTGAGTTGATTTTATCATAACTTACAAAACTTAGTCTAGTTATTACTTTTTATTATGGAGTTGGTAATATCCCATAAGTAAGCTTTTCGAAAAAGGTTTGCTTACTAAACAATAATATTACTAAGTTTCACTAAACTTTATGTAACTTATCATAATAAAAGCAAATGTTTATTTTGTTAGTTATCTTCTTTGAGAAAACCATCTTTATTGTCATTTAAGAAAAATCTTGATGAGTTGGAAAAGAAATTGAAAAATAATTTTCCTTTGTGTGTGATGATGAAATCTTGATTTAGTGACAAGGATATATATATATATATATATGTATGTATGTATGTATATTAAGAAAGTTTGGTTTTATTTTCCTTTATTTCCTAGGTAAAACTATCATTGTTGTCATTTAATAAAACTTTGGGAAAGCTTGAGAAAATGTTGCAAAAATTCATTTTTTAAGTTGTTGATGACAAATGCCTTTATTTGACTAGTTACATAACAAAAGAGTTTTAGTTTCAAGTTCTCTATTAAAGAAAAATTCCACTTTTAAATTTTGTTGAATATCATTATGATGATGCATGTATATGAGCATGTAATATGGAAATGATGAAAATATAAGAAAAGATAAGAAGCAAGATAATAATAAGCAAGATAATAATATCAAGTATTGAGAACCTTAGCTTTATCAAGGTAACCCCATCAAGTATCGGGAGCCTTAACTTCATCAAGGCAACCCAGGACTAAGAATAGACTAGTCCCAAAAAGAAAAAGAAAAAGAAAAAGAAAGAAAAGAAAAGCAATAATAAAAGCAAGTTAGTCAGTTAGTGAGCATTTAGGCTCTAAGAAATATATATATATATATATACACATACAGACATAATATATATATATATATATATATATAAGGTTAAGTTAGGAGCATAATAATAATAATATCAACATAATATAATCATAATAACTAAATAATAAAATCAGAATTCTTGGCATGTGTAAGAATAAAATATGAAATATATTGCTTCTACAACTCATATGAGTTTTTAAGAAACAACACCATAGTCATGTTAAGTTACATGACATGGGAAAATAAATGGTTGAAATTTTTACCTAAAGGTGTGTATGTGTATTGAAGACAGAAGGTGATGTTGTAAGAATATGTATGCAGTAATATGTGGAAGATGGTTTTTTTTGTAAGGGAAAGAAAGTTGGAAATAATTGTTTAGAGAGGATTTTTGGTAGAGAGAAATTTTGAGAGAGTTTTATTATGTAATATGAATGTGTAAAAAAAGTGGAGGGAAAGGGTATTTATAGTTGAAGATGTAGGGAAATTAAGAGTTAATTAAATAAATGAAAAAGAAAAAAATTGATGGCATGAAGAAGAAAGGTAATTAAAAATTAATTTTAGAAGAAAAGTATAAGAGAAGTTTAATAATATGTGGTGTAGAATTTTTATGGGAAAAAAATTGTAAGAAATATATGTAGGTTGTAAGAATAGGTAATACAAAAAGTAGAGATAGATGAAGAGTAGAAATAGTACTATGAATAGTAAACTAAACAAATTAATATCGGTAATAAAAAAATACGCATAAAAATGAGATATATGATATTTTTAGTTATCCAAAAATTATGAAACTGATATTTTTGAAATCCTTTTATTAATTTGAATCTAAGGTGTCATGGAATATTTTTACTATCGGTATATTAGACACGTTTTTGAAAATTGATCCCGTTCAAATTCAAAAGACACTAGAAATTGGCTAATCTAATATTTTTAAACTTCTCTATCTTATTACAAATATTATCAACAATTACTTCAATTCCATTGTTTAGGGTTTAAGAGCGCAGGATTACTGGATCTAAACTAGGGTTTGTTATAGACTTTATTGATTTTTAGGTTCCGGTTTGACTTCCTGCTTGTTGATTTATTCATAAGATCTTAAAATTTTGGGGTTTTTGATCGTGTTATATTTTTGGTTCAACATTTATATTTTATTTTATTTTATTTGTGATTATTTAATATTTTCCAGTTCCCAGCATTGTTTAACCGAGTCTAGGGTATGGGTTGACTCCGTTTTGACTTTTGGTGGTAATTAAAATTTTTTATTCTAAAATTCACCGAATGATTTATGATTTTAGTATTTTGTCTTCGAGCGTTATTTGGATATATCATCTTGATTTGCGTGTTAGGGATCAAATAGCTTATTTAGTTAGCATATGGATGTTGAATCAAACGATTGTTAGGTTTTGTTTTTATGGTTCTTTTTTTCTTGAGGTTAAGAATTTTCGTATTTGATCTTATTTAGAATTTGATTTTAACTTGGTTAATTTTCAGGGTCTCGGTTTTGGTGTTTAACTTATAGGATTATTTCTAATAATTGTCAAAATTTCAGGGGTTCACACATGGGCTTTAGGAGCCATAGTGAGATTAGGGCCTATGATAGGGGCTTGTGGATTTTGCCCTCAGCAACAGTACCTTTAGCCCTGTAACGACAACTGCTTCAGTTCCCTCACCTTCTCCAACCCTTATGGGCTCCTTGCCTTCATCCTCACCCTCAATATCATCGTCCTCCTCCTCTCGACCTCAACAGTGACTTCACTGAGCCAAACAACCAAGAAGCTAAGGTCCAAGTTAAGGAACTAACTGAGCATTCATCTTGGACCACCTTGTACTCTCCCTTGCAAGCTTTGTTTAGAGTTCGATGAAGCTATTGCTCTTGAAAAGCTCCCTAAGTACTCACTTCTTAGTAGCCTCACTCATGAATTACTCACTCTGCAAAATCACTACACAAGCCAAAACATGAAGAAAGAACACATAAGAAAAGGGAACAAGGCGGAAGGAAGAAGAAACAAACCCTTACCTTAAGAGCATCTTAGTCCAAATCGAATGCCTTGGCTTCCTTCTTTAGCTTACTAAGCTCCGAGGTTATCTCCTTCAATTGAAGATAATGCTTTGTGTCTTTCCACCTTTCTCAAAGTTATCGGCGGCAAGCTTAATCAAGGCCAGCTATTGCTTGGCCTCGGCTTACATCGATATCAAAAGACCTTGAGTTCCATTTCCTGTTGCAATTTCTCCTTTTTCTCCAAAGTATTGCTTAGGTCACTCCTCATCCTATTCCCCTTTTGCTTTGCCCGACAAGTTACTTCTCAAGCTTAGCAATCCGAGCTTTCAATCTCCTGAACTCTAAGAATTCTAGCCACAAGACATCAAGCTTAGTAAAAAAGAGATCTATACACAATCCAACATGAAAAGAACTTAGTGAAAAAAGAGTTAGCATGTCACTCCCCAATTTCCCCTTACATACCTCATAGCTTCAGTTGTAGTCGTCATAGCCTGCAATATTGATGAGTTATTTTTACTCTATTCCATTTATAGGAATTCGTGCTTTATCTGATCCGTTTTTAGATAAACTCCTATGATTCTATGCTATTATTGTGAAAATGTTCTTTTTTAGCTCCAAAGATCATAAAAAGCAGAAACAAAGTGATTTGAATCAAGATTGGAGCAAAACAACAACAATGTTTGAAGATAGGTTTCAATTACCTCCTCCCCTACCACCACCCCCTCCTCCCCCCCAAAAAAAATATCTCAATCAAGGGGAAGAAAATAAGGCAAAAGTTCAAATCACGCTCTCAATTGCACCTTCGATCTACCCTGCGATTTACACCGAGACAATAGCCTTGTGATTCATGATCCAACTCCAATCACGCCTAAGCATCGTGCTTGTGATTCCACTCATGGTTTGAACCGAACCTCAATCGTGCCTCTGATGAAAAGACATAGCTTATATCATGGTTAACTTTCGAGCATGTGATCCAAGCCATGATAATGACCCTATCATATGTTTGTTGCCTTGTAGTCACCGTATGAAGATAAGGACAAAATCCATTATAAAGAATCTGTCATGTCAGCAAATAAAATCTTCATAAATTCTGTTCCCTGATGCCTATAAATAAACATGTACAGATGTTGTGATTTGTATTGTACCTAACAAATTCTTGATATAGAACAGAGTAGTGTGAGAATTTCTAGTAAGAGAAACCCTTTTTTCAAAAGAAATTTAAGTTTTCTAGACAAAATCATTCTAACCTCGATGTTTGTTCCTGTAAGATTTTTATGCTTAATTTGTGATATTTATCTTTAATTTTATAATATTTCTCTTGAATCTATGCTTAATGTTTACATCTATGGAGAAACAATAATCTTAACTTAGGGTTTGTGAATCCAAGACCCAATTCATGTGATTTCAAATGCATTTTAATTGAATCTTAACTAGATACTTGTAATTTGTAAGTCGAACCTTAATTCATTAGTTTATGTGAGTGCACCATGTAGATTCATGTCTGATTTCGTTAGATTAGATCGACAGGTCATTTTAATGAATAGATCTAGGCTGTTAATGAAGTTGCTCATAATCACCTAGAGATAGGGATAGTGGAACTTTTTGTCACTTTATTTTCAAATTCATTAAAATGGGTTTTAATAAAAGGATTCTTAATATTTTTGTGAATCTAGGTTGTTAATAGCTTGTGAAGAGATTCTAGTAGTCTAATATAAATCTAAAGATTTTTTACCTTAAGAGAGGCTTCAACTTACCTTAGTGAATCCAACAATATAAGCATACCCAGTAAATAACTTTTTAAGTTTGTTAAGAAATCACATGATAAGGACTTGGTGAAACAAATCCTAAGCCCTATCTTGCATCAACAAACTTATATCCATAATTTGTCTTGAAAATGTTTATATAATTTATTTTGAACTAAGCTTAGCTTTTTGCTGTTTACCATATTCTTCTAAATATTTCTTTGGCTAGATAATAGTTAAAGAGTGAGAACGATCCCTAAGGAATACGACCTAATACTTTCTATGCTACTTCAATAGGTGCACTTGCCTATGTTAGTGATTGTGATTGAAGTTGAATATAACTTATTAACATCTTTATAAAATTTTGGAAAACTACAGCTTCGTATTTGTTTCTAAAAGCTAAATCCACACCGACACCAACCAAATATGTAACAAACGAATGAGACCTCTTGAAGAGCCCACCACGATTCAAAGCAAACAAAGAAATTACCTCATACATCTTGCATGCTGAAAAATCTAGCGCCTGTCCTCTAGACTTCAATTCATTGAATAGGATCCTCGATTGATTTTTGTCTTACTCAATAGCCACCTCGTTAAACAAGCTCCAATCAACAAGGATATCACTCCATTTCATGGCCTTACTCGTAATAAGCTCAAGTGGACCTCCAGCAGTGGTCACATCAAGTTGATCCTCGTGAGCTCCTGACCTCACCACACTAGAGCAAATAGTGGTACTGGTCCTATCAGCCTCAGTTCTAGGAGACGCTTGAATATTCTACAAGACAGTAATAGAGAAGGTCTAGGCAGACTCTGCACCTTAAGAGATTGAAGGCATGGTGAATTTGCACGACTTGAACACTTGCATTAGCAATTAGAGCCTCTCTAGTCCTTGGCCTACTAGCCTATGGGTGCTGAGGAGACATGCCATGATCTCCCCTTTGAATAGTAGTAAGCTGATCTTATACATTAGTCTAGATAGCTTGCCTCTTCAAAGGTACCTTCTTCTTAGCCAGGGTCTTCTTTCTCTTTTTTAATCAATGACCTTGCAAGAAACTTATTTATGTCCCCCATCTCCATCTCAACATTTAAAAAAAAAAATCAAATCAATAAAAAAGCAATGGACTTACCAAGTCGAGCTCAAATACATGGAATCTATAGACACGACACCATTCATTAAAAGTTATTCTCTGTCAGAACTCGACTTGATAGACATAGGGATGGGGGTGTAGAGAGAGAGAGAGGCTACATCCATACTTAAAGACCATTCCATACCTCCAGGACCGAATCTGTGTCACCTTTAGTGATGAGATAGCTCCTCAAGTAATTTTTCACTAAGAACTTAACATATAATGGCCTCTCACTTCTTGACCTCATGAAATCATCGATCTCATTTTGAGCCCTAGCTTCTTAGCCTAGATGGGAAGGCACCACTTCACCTAGAAATCAAACCGGCTCCAAGATCCCTCTTTAAGTCCAACAATCTAAAATCAACTCTTCTAATCTTGCCTGTTCGAACTTGTAAGCCCCTCAAAAAGCTTGATTGAGCTCTTACTTCACCTCATGAGATACCACTACCCCAAGTTAGACCTCTTATAGGAATAATATCTCTATAAAAAAAACTAGACTAGGCCTCATGTATACACTCAGGCACAGAGCCTCGAAAGCTACTAAGATACACTAGGAGTTTGGGAGTAGTTGAGCCGACGATAGCTTATGGTAGTCAAAGAACTCCTTCTGAAAATGAGAGAAGGGCATCCTTAGACCGAACCGGAATTCCATATCATAAAGAGCAAACCTCCACTCTCAGGGTAGACAAACTCGATCAGACTAAGGAGGAGATATGACTTCTCATTCCTTAGGGGAACTTTGCATTTCCATTCTTCGTATCTCTTCGAGCTTTGACTCGGAAAGCTTGCTATAAATGCTATCAAGCCTAGGGCCATTTGCTTCCATGGTATACAAAGGCTCCTTAGGCTTCTTCTCTTTATCATCTTTGGCATATTTGTCTAGAGGGAATTGGTACACCCTCATAGCAATCTCACTGAATAAGCCAACATCATTAACATATTGGAACAACATAAGAAAAATAAACGCTGAAAATCCAAGAAGTGAGATCATTTTTCATAAGAGAAATTTGAGAACAATTTTGGGTGCGAAATCTTCCCTCTAAACCCAAATATTTATAACAAACGAGAGAAAGATGTGATGACTTTTGCTCTTCAGAATGTAGGAACAAATTGTGATGGTCCAAACATCACAATGACATCAATGATGTCAAATTTTAGAAGTCATCATTATAACAGTCACATCTTTTCAAATTTAAAAAGCTTCCCCAACAAGTCACCTAATCCTAAGCCTATAGTTCATGCTCGACCCCAAACAAACTGAGCTTTGAAACCACAAGCATAGAATATCTTAACACAGACTTGAACAATCCCCTAAGCAAACAAGTCGCTTATGAACTTACGGGATACAACTCAAGTGGAGAAAAGCAATAAGAAATCAATCCAACAGATTTACCTTACGAGCTGGGCCTATATCACTTACTCTTCTTATTCTCTCACAAAGAGAGTAGGGGAAGACAAATGTTGATGGTAGAATATAGGCCACAACCTATTATCATCTCCACACTAATCAAAGAGCCTAAGAAAGGGTTGGAAGACGATAAACCCTAGTAGCTCTAGAAGGGCCCATGCCAGACAACACTTTAGCTTCCGAGCTAGCAAAGGATCTTAAGCTCATACTCATATCAATCTCAAGGGAATCCACAGCTAACTAGCCTTAGGTAGGCTTTTATCTCATTCATGAGTTGTCCCCGTAAAATCTCTCCCAACATGGAATTGGGGGTTAGGGACATCATCAGTTTGATGACACTCCATGCAACAGTAGCTTCCTTACCTCAGTCACTAGGTGAATCCTTTACATTAGGTGTCAGGTTAGCTACCAGAATCGGATGCCCTATAATAGAAAAGATTCAATAAGCCCCATTTTGATATGATCGTGTACCATAAATTTGGGGGAAAGGCAGGATGAAAGGTACCAAATAACAGAATTAGAATCTCCTTTATCTAATCAATGCTATTAAGTGTTTTCCCCTAAAATTTTCTAAGTGACCTACTAACTTAAGCATCGGAATGGCCGTGCTGGATAACCCTCCGACCCATTACAACTTCAGGCATATGCCACTTGGTGCTCCTCCACCAGTTATTTGCTTTTCCAATCAGCAAGTAGGAAGCATAATCCACTTCTTGATCTTCGGAATATCCAGAGTAGCAAAAGTCTTCTTGACCTCCTCTATCCATAACTGTGCATCTAAAGGTCTTCTAGGTGTAGGCTCAAACTTATAGACCAAATCCATAAACTTATTCAGACTTAAAACATCAACACACCCAGCTCCATGACCTCCATTCCCATTCAACCTATGTGTCTTCTATCTCCAGGCATCAACATTAGCTTGAATCACTTGCATGTCATTTCTCATGTTCTACTACTGTTAAGTAACTACTCCGAGAAGAGTATTGACAGCGTGCATCAACTGGGCAGCATCTGCTGACACTTGTTGTCCTATAGATGGGGCTAATGGTGGTGGGAGTAAATCCTCTGGCACTGGATTTAGAGGTGGCTGGTTCTCTGGTTATTGTTCCTCTTGACTAGTCCTGGAGGAACTAGCATCAAGGGCTCTTCTTCGTAGGGGCATTCTAACATAGACGAACACACCTCATAAGACAAAGGTAAGACCAACTTAAAAATCAAAACTCATACATGTCTTTACTAGGTAAAACAAAACTAAGCTGGACAAGCAACAGTTATTATTGTTACCCTGCTCATCAATGCTCACCGTCTTAAGGAGTTCATGACCTATATCTATCAAGATCAAAACCTATAGCTCTAATACCAAATAAGTTGTACAGCCCTAAATTAAAAGCATTACAACTCGCCATGTGTCCTTCTCTTATTAAGAATATGCCAAAGCTACAAAATGCTACAAATTATACTAAAGATAATCACCAAAACTCACACATGGTTACTTTAAAAACTTCACTTAAATAGTCCTTCTGAAAATATGAACATTAAAAATCCAAAACTATATATCATCAAACCAAATAAAACCTAACAAACTAGTCTTATAAAGTCTTCAATAACTGATAACATAAAAATAAAACTTCAAAAAGTCTCCCCTATCTCTCTCCTATTTCCAATGCTCAAGATTTACTGATTCTTAGTTAATAGTCAAGTCCACTATCGCTATCCCCATGATCAACATACAGATTATACCTAGACAAGTCATAAGTAATATCATCTTTGCTTATACCTGAAAAATAAAGGAATAAGCGAAAACATCAGTACACCATACCACAAACAAATATGCATGAACATGCAATATACAAATATCACATATAATCCTAAACTAATGCGGCAAACCTATGTTATTATCTTTGATTAGTCAAGCAAACAACATAGTTTAGAACCATATGCATCTAGTCCTAAGCCCAAAGTAACTCATCATCCTGATAAACAAGTCTTTATATAAAATACTTAATATACATATATTGATGTTGGGTACTCCTACACATCGTTATGTACCACCGTAAGCCTGGCACGACTCCTAATCTAGCGGAATCATCTCTATGCATGAGTCCACTCAGAACACCCTCATACATAGATCATCAGGATGCCTCGTTAGTATTATACTCTACGTGGTCTTTACTAACCAAAGCCAAACACAAGTAACACACTCTTCAATTATAATCCAGATAAAATTTAGTCAATTCATTTTTTCTAATCCTATAAGCACAAACAACAAAAAAGGTAAGGTCTTACTTGATTCAGCTCTTTCTTAAAAGTCCAATATCTACAAATCCTCTTAAAAGATTATAAACCCTAATTTTCACCAGAAACCTGATCATCAACATATATCAAATCAAAATTCAATTTCACATTCATAATTAAATCCTTACCCTAAAATCCACAATCTCAAAAAATAAGATTTACAATATTAGATCTACACACCTGTTTTCTAAGATCACCAATCTATGAAACCCTAAAACGTAGATTTCTCCAAAACTCCTCAAAACCTTAAAAATCCTCAATCAACAACAATTCAACTATCAAAAAAGATTTCTTCTTTAGAATCACAAAGATTAAACATATTTAATACTTACCTAAAACTTTGGACCTCATACCTTCCTGACTGTAGAACCAAATCACAAATCACAACTTAAGGTTATGTTCTCCAATGAAACCATCTTCACCGCTTGATTCCTCAAACCAAAGAAACTACTTTTAGAAACCAAAAATTTAATAAAAAACTCAACCAAAAGAGATTCGGGAGGAAGTCTTACCTAGAATTTTCCTTAGGAAGAGATATGAGAAGGGAACTAAAGACTTAGGGTTTTATATAAGAAATAGGAAACCCTAGCACAAAGATGGATGATTAATTTTCGTGGAAATATGGGTTGAAAACAAGCTGGTGACTCAAGGGTGGCTTGGACTCTAATCAAGCAATAGAACCACATAAGTCGACAGAAAGCCGACGTCTTTCACTATGAATGCCAGCGGCTTTAGTCCGGCATTCATTATACGCTGGCAACTTATAGACGGCTTTTGAATTTTTTTTATTGAAATTCCATGTAAGCTTAACGCCGATGGCTTTCCAGCCAAGGCCGGTAGCCTTCCCTTCTTAGGTTGACGGCTTAGATCCAGCCTTCCCCCTCACTTTTGGCCCTTCTCGAACAACTTCCTCGGGTTCAATTTCAACTGTCACATGACAAATTAACCTCTTAAACAATCATATATTACAATACATCCTTCACTATGATCTATTTATTTGTATATTACATCTCTCCCTTACTAAAAAGAACTTTGTCCTCGAAAGTTACCTATATTGTTGAATAGCTCAGGGTACTTTCATCTCATTTCTTCTTCTAGCTCCTAAGTTGCTTCCCGTTCCAACTGATTTGTCCATTGCACCTTCACATACTTGATTACCCGCTTTCTTAGAATCTTTTCTTTTAGTGTCCAAAATCCTTACTGGCCTTTCGATAGATTCAGCTGTATTTCCAAGGGTTCCAACGCTACAACCCTTGACATACTTCCTTAACATAGATACATGGAACACATTATGTACTCCTTCCAAGTTAGGTAGCAAAGCTAATCTATATGCCACATCGCCTTTTTTTTTTAGAATTTCATAAGGTTCCACATATCTCGGATTCAATTTTCCTTTCAAACCAAATCTAAAACACTCTGGTTGGTGATATCTTAAGTAGGACATAATCTCCCACTTGAAATTCTAAATGCCTTCTTCTCTTGTTAGCATAGCTTTTTTGACAACTTTGGGCTACTTGTAATCTTTGTCTGATCAATCTAACCTTGTCAATAATATTTTGCACCAATTCTAGTCCTAAAATCTGTCTTTCACCAACTTTATCCAATGAATTGGTGATTTACACTTTCTTCCATACAAAGCTTCATAAGGTGGCATACCAATGGACGCTTGGTAACTGTTGTCATAAGCAAACTCCACTAAAGGTAAATGATCAACCCAACTATCTTTAAAATCCAAAACACATGCCCTTAACATAACTTCTATAATTTGAATAGTCCGCTCGGATTGTCCATCGGTTTGAGGATGATAGGCTGTATTGAAAAAAATTTTAGTACCCAAAGCTTAATGCAAAGTCTTCTAAAATCTTCCAACAAATCTAGTGTCTCTATTAAATACTATAGATACTGGTATTCCATACAACCTTACGATCTCTTTGACGTACGATATTGCTAACAGCTCCAATTTGTATCCAGTTCTTATCTGTATAAAGTAGGCTACTTTGGTAAGTTTGCCAATAATCACCCACACCGTATCAAACCTTTCCTTAGTTATGGGTGGTGTAGTAACGAAGTCTACGGTGATGACCTCCCACTTCCATTGAGGTATTGGCAAAGGTTTTAATTTACCTACTGGTCTTCTATGCTAATACTTGGATACATACTCCGCTATCTCTTTCTTCATATTATTTTATCAATATAACTTCTTCAAATCTCGATACATCTTGTTGCCTCCTGGTTGGATTGAATAACTTGAAGAATGTGCCTCTTTTAGTAAGTCCTTTTTAAGATCTCCTCGTTTCAGTACATATAACCTTCCCTTGTATCTCATAAGACCTTCTTCATCGATATTAAATTTAGGTGCTTTAACCATTTTTTTTTCTTCTTTTCACCTCTTGTATACCTGGATCATCAACTTGTATTACTATCATCCTTTCCATGAGGGTAGGTTGTATCTGCAAACTCTCTCATTTGGCACCCACTTGACTAATTACTACTCCCAACTCAAGCTTTCTCATGTCTTCCATTAGATGTCTTTCAGAAGTTATCAAAGCCGCTAATTTTCAACTCGTTTTCTACTCAAGGTGTCTGCTACTACGTTCGCCTTTCTAGGATGATTTTGAATGTCCACACTATAATCCTTAATAAGCTCTAACCATCTCCTTGTCTCATGTTCGACTCCCTCTGACTAAGATGTTCTTTAAACTTTTGTGATCCGTATACACTTTATATCTTTCCCCATATAAATAATGTCTCAATAGCTTCAAAGCATGAACCACTGCTATCAATTCTAAATCACAAGTAGGATAATTCCTTTCATAGGGCTTTAGCTGTCTCGAAGCATATGCTATAACCTCGCCTCCATGCATCAAAACACAACCTAAACCTTGAATAGAGGCATCATTATAAATGGAATATTCTTCACTACACCGGTAAAGCTAGCACTGGAGTTGATACCAGTTTGTCTTTCAACTATCGAAAACTATTCTCACAATCTTCATCCCAAACATATTTCACTCCTTTCTGAGTCAGCCTAGTTAATGGACTTATACATGCTAACGATAACTCCATCAAGTCCTTTTGATATGCCTAGGATGTGGAATTTCCTAGACAATCGATCTAAAGCAATCGCACTACTTTACTTGAAACAAAACAAGATATAATCGGCACTATTCAAGGATATAACTCATTAGGAATAATCCAAAATACACCGTAGTTAATCCGATATTACGCACAAACTAACTTGGATGGGTTGTTCGCCACAATCTCACAGATTGATAAGAACAAAAATACTCGCTAAGATCGATATATTGATTGATGAGAGCAAGAGAGTTTAAAGAAAACTCAGTATGATGTTCAAAATATCAAAAACTAATGAGTTTCATCACAAGGGGAACATTTATATGAGTTCCCAAACCCTAACAATAAAACAAAAGAGAAATAAAAATAAAAATATGAGTTAAAGAAAGCTAGGTGAAAGCTAGCAGCTTTCACAGGAAAGCTGCGACTTAGGGCCGGCCTAGCATTTAGGCCGCCGGCTTAGGTGGTCAGCTTAAGGTTGACCTTCATGCTGTAAGTCGTGCTAGCCTTCATCTGATCCTCCTTTTGAAGCACAAACAATCGAAGTTCATTGAACTTGCAATATACTGATGGAACATCAATCAAATGAGCTTCATCTGACTTCTAAATTGCCTAGCAAAACTCGCAAGTTAGATTCTGTAATCCTCGTGCTCGACCCCTAGTGATTGGTCCTGTAAGCTGAGTGGCTTGATTCCCATCACTTTTGAAGTATTAAATTAATCAATTTCAAAATTTTTCAAGTATCAAATGATCAATTTTAAAATTTAGGTATTAAATTGATCATTTTCAAAATTTAGGTACTTAATTGCATATGTTGTTAAAGTTTAGATACTATTTATGACATTATCCAATAAATTTTTATCGTAAAAATCATCATTACTGATTGTTTTTATAAAAATGGAACTTATCTTACCAATTTTTTGTCACAAAATTTTTATATAACATCAATTTTCTTGTAGTATTATTGGAAGGAGAGTGCTCTTCATGGAGTATGCTTACTTTTAGAATTCTAATGAATTCAAAGCTAATACCTCAAAATATACTTGATGATTAGAGTTTTTCATCTTATATTATTTTTCTCAATAGATATGTATTTTATCCTTACTTTAGTGAAGAAAATATTTAATATCAAGATACATAAACTTTAGACATGAAAAGTCAATTATATTTATAGTCCTATCTTAAAGACATGATTTTACCATAAGCTAAAATTTAAAGTGCAACAACTTTATCACGTTGAAAATCACTTAAAAAACACAATTTCTTGACAATTAGAAATGGTGTCTTGAAGACACAATTTTAAGTATCCTATTTTGAGATTTTTTTTTTTCTAAAAGTTCTTATAATTATTATTATTTTTTTAAATTACAAACTTTTTCCTTTATCTTAGGAGTAAAAGCATATGTATATATATATATATAACCTCTTAGAAAATTAAATATCTAAGAAAATCTTATAATGTAGATATTTATTTACCTTAACTTTATTTATTAAAAAAACTAACTCTTTTATCAGTAAATAAAATATGTCTTTTAACTTTTTTTAATACTTAAATTTCTAGTTTTACTATCTTTACTTTAATTTAAAAAAAATTAATTAACTTACTTAGCATAAATAATTAAAATTTTCAAAATCCAAGAGTAGTTTTTCTTGAAATTTATAAATTAACTAACAGAGAATGAAAAAAAATAAATAAAAAATTTCTAAAATCAAGACTTTTCAATAGTACTATCATAAATATACTAATATAAATTGTGTAAAATATATGCATAAAAATAGTATTTTGAAAACACACCATTTTTAAAAAAATTGTAAATGCATTTCTAATTTTTGTAGTCATTTTTTACAGTCTTATTGATGAGACCACAACCTGCTGAAGTAAACAAATATAATAATTAAAATATTGGATTAAGATTGGAATGATATAAACCTTTATATAATAATAGACCGATAACTAATAATAGGACCTAGAATTTTCCGTTATCTTATTGCCCATTTTTCATGGGAAGATAATTTTCTTTTTCTGTCAAGTCTCTTTGGATGATTTTTTTTTTTAATTTGTATCTATATTAATATCAAAATGATATATATATTCGATTTATATTTATATTTTATTTATTTAATTTTTTTATAAAAATTATAAATTTATTTTATCTATTTTTATTTTTTATGAATAATTTATTTAAAAAAAAATCTGTATTCACGGAAAAAACTAGCCAAACAGACAACTTCCTTAATCAGTAACTTCTGTACACTACAAGCCGACGCCGCAGTGTGGTGCCTATCGCCAAGCTCTGTATTTAACAAATCACCTGTTACCCGGAGCAATTAAACAACAACAGCAACAATGGCGAACGAGATGCAAGAATTGATTGACTTCTTATCATCTCCTTCTCCACCAGTATGTTCTTTCCTTCTTTCTTCCAGTACCCATTAATAGCAATACTTTTCTCCTCTCCACGTTTTAATTTTCTTACTGGATCATTATAATTATACATATTTATGGTTAATCAGTAGTTTTGATATTCTTTTCTTTTTCCTTTTTAATGTGCTGTAGCTCTTTGTCCAATAGTTGCCATGTCTGCAATGCTTTGATTTTATCTAGAAACGGTGAATAAACCGTGGAAAAATGAATCTATAAGCTAGCTAACTTTGAAAATTTTGATTTTTAGTTTCGCATGTATCAGGGGTTGCTCACCCCCCACCCCCACCTTTATAATTAGTGAATTTTGTTCAATCAATTGACAAGTGGCATAGTAGTGATTTCATGAAAAAGTTATTGCTGTATTCTCTGGTTTGAGTTTAATTTTGTTTAGTGATTATTATGTTGCTTCTGCTGATGGTTTTGTACTCAAGAGATTCCTAGAAATTCTTTTTTTTTTTTCCTTTAGCAACTTCCAATTATTCTTGAGGGAAATATATCTTATTAGCAATTTTCCAGTAGGCAATAGAAAATTTGAAAGGGCATTCAGATTTATTGCATGTTTACAATTTTTCACTCTGGTGCACTGAAAAGGGAAGTCATCATCACAGTATTTGTCAGTGAGCTGTTGGTAATGGCTGTGCCCAGATTATAATGTCTTCTATGCGGATGCCTGACAAGGAATGTTGCTACCTTAGGACTATTATGGTTATGGCTTCCATTCGTCGTGGCTTCAATTGTAGCTCCCCTGCCATATAGTCACCAACTTTCTTGACCTGCTGATATTAGGCAAGAATTCAGTATTTCGCTCTTCGCTTCAATTTACCCCATGTCGTCATGCAGGAAGGGCATAGGAATTTGTTTTGACCTAGGATATTGAACGTGCCATGAGCTTGGTCACTGTGGATAATTCCATCTCCAAGTTTAACTTAAATGTAGCTGGCCCCTTTTTAGGTGCAAAGCATCATCAAACCAATATACCTGACAAGTATTTGCTATCCCTAAAATGGAGGCAATCTTACCTAACCTTCCAATCAAGTTATCTTGTTATGGCTCACTCTACTCTCCAGCCTCGCCTTTGACATTCATCCTGGCATTCAAGGCAATGACTTTGGGTATGGCCAACTCCCATAATGTGACTTGTTAGTGTGTAGAAGCCTAGCCTTATGAATGAATTTGCCACAATATTGTTAAGCAGTTTACTTGTGATCTTGACTTCATGCAGCCTTTGTTAGATTGTAACCATTCGTCTTGTCCTGTAGTATGTGTGTCACCCAGGCATAAGAGGCATGATGACTTGACATTTTTCTCTCAGGGATCTAACTTGCACATACTCAATGAATAGGATCCAAATAGGCAAACTCATCTAGGTTTTAAGTATTGTTGTTGCATACCCTATATTATTATTTTACTGTTGATGGATAAAGTAGCTGGTGACCGGACAGAAAAAAATTTGAACATGTTTTCTGAAAACAGGAAAATATGGTTCACATTATATGCAAGTGAACTTGAAAGATATTGAATTGCTTAATTGCAGGGTTGACACTGTAAAGTATCCTCTTATTATGTACTCTCAATGGCTTGTGAAGAACTCCTAATGAACGAGATATTGTAACGAATCAGCTACAAATTTTTATATGATGCATGTGAAACTGCATTAAACATTTGCAATGAAAATGAGCTAAAAGAAATTTTAGCAATAACAATACAAAACGTAGTCCTACATAAGAAAGTATTGCAGCATAAGACTATTGCCTGACATTACTTGTGCACCATGGTTCCCCTCCCTTGGAGCTTAAGAAATGGACTCAATCCAATGGTTTCATAAATCCACTAGCTAATGAGACAGTGGGCATAGTCAAACATTTGAAATCATTGCTAAGTTGGAGAAATAAGATGATTTACGAATATAAAGTTCCTTGCTGTTTAAAAATTTTCCTTTGTTTTTATTCAAGTACAATGCTGAGTGCCCTCTGCATGGCTTTTGGATCTTTACCTGGTTTGAGAAAGGGAGAAGATGAGGATTCAATAACTAGATAGAAACATGATCAGATGAGCTGAAAAGCAGAACTACTGGGTTCAAGGATCTGTTAACATTTGAGAGAAGAAAAGACAAAATATGTGGTTTATGTAGCACTCTTGTAATTTGTGAAACACTTACTGTTTTAAATTTATCAAGCAGGGTATTTCAGAGGTTTAAATGTGAGTCCTGTCATATATAAACACATGTATGTTGATTGATATACTTTTTATTCCTCATTCATATATAGATAAGCAACCCATGGATGTACTTCATAGGGTCTGAACCATTGTGTGTGACCTTTTTCTGGTTCAATTGATGGGTTGAAATTTTTGCAAACTGGCTCTCATCTCAGAGTTTTATTCCTCACAAAATGTCATTTTCTGAGCATCCAACATCGTTGTTATCATTGCCTTTAGGTGAAGAAGGCAGCTGTAGATATTGTTCGTGGGTTAACTGGATCTGAGGATGGGTTGCAATCCCTGGTCACATATGCAAAGATACTGCTGCCAGCATTGATACGGCTGCTTGGTGAAAATAAGGTAAATCCTCTTGCGAGCTTTTTCAATTGAAGAGAGGAATATGGAAGAGCAAATCCTCTAATTTCAATTATTGAATAAAAAATCTTTTAATTTCTGAAACCAAATGCCAGTTAAACTTTGCTTAATCTTACTCAATTATTGTTTTCCCATATTAGAGGATTAGAGTTGGTGCTAGCCCTTGCATGTTGATATTTGCTGACAAAAATACATAAAACTCAGGGTAAGCCATTGTTTTACGTACTAAATAATTCATTCTTATCAGAAAACTGTCCTGGCATTTTTCTTATTCCTAATCTGCAGATAAAACAAAAAGCTGAATCTTTATGTTTTTTTATCATTTTAATTATTTTATTTCTGTTCAATAGATCTACACTGTGGTCTAAGGAGATAACATAATTGCTATCTACACTAATATTATCATTTAAGTAGCAGAAATTGTCTATCCAAACCATCAAGTTAGTATTCTAAATTCCATTGTCACTTATTGTAGCATGCAATCAGCAAAGAAATCAAATTTCTGGTTGGCTGCTAATTGCTTTTCTATTTCAGGAGGTTTCTGAACCAGCAGCTGAAGCACTTGTAAATCTTTCTCAAAATTCCTCTATGGCTTCCAGCATGATTAAACTGGGGCTAGTGAGAACGTCTACGGATTTGTTGTATAAGCCAGAATCATCTATAACTAGGCTATTAGTCATGCTTTTGGTCAATCTTACTCAGTTGGATTCCGGGATAGCATCTTTGCTTCAGGTGAATGTACATTCATACTGATTTCTGACTGTGTTATTTATATGGCAGTAACTTTTTGCTAAGTAGATCGATAAAAATGTCAAATAAAATTTACTGCTTGCTAGACTGAAGATGAGAAGATGCAAGGATTGTACGTGATGAAGCTTGTCAGGTCATTCTGCAGATCATCTCTTGAATCTAGTGGTGTGTTCACTTGTAAACTCTCTCCATTTAGATTGTTATGCATAGGGCAAAGCACCAGTACTCATCAAAACTTTTCCCTTACTTTTCTGCACTTGTTTTTTGAAAAACCTAAATAATGGTAAAGTTAGCTAATTGATTTTCCATAGATAGAAAATAAAAATGCCTGAATTACAAGAAATGGCTTGATTGTCTATCTTTGTGACTCATTTTCCATAACATCCTCCTTTTTGCTGGATAATTATTATTCATATCTATCCTTACGGTCTTGAACATCAATGGTAAACAATTTTAAGGATCATTTCTGTTGGCAAGCTAGCAGTAGCAGTCACTTTTGGTAATCAGCTTTTATGATGCAAGCAATCATGCCAATTGTCATAATTGTTATTTATCTATATGTTGTTGGTCCATTGATGATGGTTCCTGGACAACAGTGCTTGAAAAACATTCCTTGTGGCCAACAAGATTTCTACTACTCCAGCAGTGAAAAGTGAACTATCTCCTAGTCTTAATCATGAATTATTTGTATTTAATTTTATTATTCTTTTAAAAAGGAAGAGGTTGTCTTATTCAACAAAACATATCTAAAATAAATAAATCTTTATCTATAAATGGTGACTTATCCAATGGAGAATGAAGGAGTACAGTTAATATCCTTAAACACATTGTGTCCATAAATGATCTATGTGATAAGAAGCTAACTGTAACATCCCATTCATAACTGTGCAATGAAATTGTTTTTCACTGAGTTTATCCAATAAATGGCGGTCTGGTCAAACTAAAATCTGTCCATTTTCAAGGATACGTTACTATGATGTTGAGACTTAAGAGATAATCTTACTTGCTTTCATTTTTTCTCCCGCTGTTTCATCTTGGATATGTAACTTGACTTTATAAATTTTAACAATCTATTGCATCTCTGGAAGAAGCTATCATCCTTTGTTCAAGTAATGGTGTATGTGTGACTATGTTGTTGTTGCTTATGGGCTTTTGTTTGCAGATACTTAAGTGAATCACACTAAACATACTTTTTTTGAACAGATGATCCATTTGAACATGTTGGTTCCATACTTGTAAACATTTCAAAGAATGAAGCAGGAAGGAAGATGTTACTGGACCCTAAACGTGCACTTCTAAAGCAGATCATCAGGCAGTTTGATTCGAGCAATTCACTGAGAAAAAAAGGGGTATGTAGTGTTATTCGTACAAATAGATTGAAGAGCTGCAGCAAATTACAATGATAATGGATGTTCAATGCACATACATGCCTGTATTTTTGAACCAATGAACCTGGAAAAATTTGCCTGGATCACCTCTTTGAAATTTAATTTATTTTATCTAATCACAAAAGCAGCATTTCTTGGATGTCTTCATCAATATTGTCTCTTTTTTGAGAATTGTCTTTTGTTTTCCCCTCTTTTCAATGCAAATCTGCAGTTCCCACTGAAAAAAAGAGATGACTTCATGGATGTATTCATCGATATTAATATTGCCAACCAATTGCAGCTTCTCTGGAATAACCTGCATGGCCTTTTCAGATATTTCTTGGGGCCAGGGACCCATCAAGTTCTTTACTGTTCAGTTTAAGGCATTTAGGCTTTATATTGCATAGCCTCGTGTATCATCGATTTTTGTTTCAGTATATTTTTTATACTTTTAATGTATATTTCTCTGTTTTATGTCGTATGTCCCAGACCTTTTCATGCATGACACCTTTGAGCTGAAGTTACAGGGTCTATCAACAGATGCTACATCTTTGAGCTTGAGTTAGGAGTAGTCTAACAACAATTGATGCTGACTAGTATATAGACTTGTATCCTGGGAGTTCTAATGGGGATTTTTGTGTAGTTGCTCTGGAAACTGGATGATTGGGACTAAAATTTCCTTTTATCTTCATAATCTAACATAATCTACATGGAATCGACTGAAAAATGGAATTTGCATGTTTTTGCTTTTCATGGAAAAACTATATGAGACTTCCTTCCTCATCATTGTGGGAACTCTTTCTTGTGCAGGTTTCTGGAACTATTCGGAACTGTTGTTTTGAAGCTGAGAACCAGCTGCAGAATTTGCTTTTGATATCAGAATTTTTATGGCCAGCACTTCTTTTACCAGTTGCAGGCAACAAGGTCAATTCTTGTCAATGTTTTTTCGTTTATTTCACATAAAGATTGATGCTCTGGAAGTGTAGATGCTTTAGGACAAGGACTACTGTCCTAGAAATTCTTGCAGCACTGCTGTTTCACCCTAACTATGTTCATCATGAAGTCATTTTAGGAGGACATAAGTAAGTTGAGCATGGTTTATATCATGAAAATTTATAACCTCTTGTGAAGTAGTGAAACTGATGTAATAAATTCATCCACTTGACACTCCATTCGATTCTCATTTTCTAATAATTAGCTCTGGTGCAAAATCCAAATACTTGTTTAGATACATGTTTCTTCTTTGATTTTTAAATGCTATAGTAGTGTCTCTTTTCTCAGGTTTGTATGAGTGAGTTCGCTGAATTGAATATATAGTTAGTCAATCATTCCACAATCCGTCAATTCTTATACAGGACAATTAATGTCACAGTATATTGTCTTATTTAGTTTCTCACGATGGGACTATTTGCAGACATACAGTGAGCAAGACACATCAAAGATGCCACTTGAGCTTAGTAGTGCTCTCTCAATTGAACGGGAACCAGTTGATGACTCTGAAATCCGTGTCCAGGCATTAGAGGCTATCTACTTGATTGCATTACAGGTTCGTTTTAGTGTGAATTTTTGAAAGATAGAAATAGCCATGCCTAACACGTCACACCATGTTATTTTTCCTTTCTTTTTATCTGAAAAAACTGGAAGTATTGTTCTCATTTCTTCTTCTTCTTCTTCTTCTTCCTGTTTTTTCATTTCTCTTTGTGCGCGCACGTGCGCGTGAGAGAGAGAGAGAGTGAGTGTGTGTGCGTGCTTGTATAGTTTTCTGATGGTAATATTGGAAATTTTTACAATTACCCTTATAATCAGGGACTATATATCTTGAGTGATTTATTCATGCCAGGGAACAAGATTCTCGAGAGTTAACCATGCATGTAACACAGTAATCAATTTCTCAGCTTGATTAGTCCTATGTCCTAACCACTTTTGGTTGACATACCTATCTATCACTCTGCATTATGCATGTGAATTGCAATCTTTGTATGGTGATGCTACAGTTTAGGTTATATCCTACACCATGGAGAGAACATGGCTTATTTTTGGAAGGGCATTTTGACTGCGTTTGTTTAAGACGAAGCTCAAGCTTGCTAAATTTGACTCCTCTTTTGTCGATACATTATTTTCTAGAATTTAAAATCTTTTCTGGAATTATCCATTTTCTCAGAGGAACTGATGAGATAATGTGGCATCTTTATACCATGATGAATAGGAAAGACAAATTCTAGTTGTTTGCTTTGCACAATGATTTTTATTTTTTCTATTTTTTTTTCAAAGTATGTTAATATATGTGTTTATAATGATCAAATATTTTTATATCAATCAATGATTTCGGTGATGTGCAGTGACAGGGGATGGTGGTTGCCAGCAGAATCATTTAATTGCTGCTAAACCATACCTGCTTTACTTTTGCCTTTTTCACTGACTGGTACTGCCATTTGGATTGATATTCAAACAGGACGCAGGAAGGAGAGCCCTGTGGTCTGTCAATGGACCTCGGATTTTACAAGTAGGGTATGAAGATGAGGAAGATCCAAAAGTAATGGAAGCTTATGAGAGAGTTGGCTCCTTGGTAAGTTGCAGCCTTACTAACCCCTTTCTTTCACCTGCATGGACTTCTTCATTGTTTATAAACTAATCCTTTTTCCCATCACAGCTTGTTCACGGCAGTGAAACAGAGGAGCCATCAACATCATAGCTTGGAGTGTCTATCTATTAGAAGGAAAATTAAACCACTTGGGCCATGGTAAGTTGCAGCCTTACTAACCCCTTTCTTTCACCTGCATGGACTTCTTCATTGTTTATAAACTAATCCTTTTTCCCATCACAGCTTGTTCACGGCAGTGAAACAGAGGAGCCATCAACATCATAGCTTGGAGTGTCTATCTATTAGAAGGAAAATTAAACCACTTGGGCCAAAGGAACTTCATGACAGCACAAGTGTCTGAAATCTCAGTTTGAAGTAGTCATGGGCGGGTTATTGTAATGGTAGCTTTTCCCTTCAGTTTCTTCAGAATTTTTGCTGCTTATCTTTAGGTGGCGTACTTTTTGATCATCATGTAATGTTATTAGGCTATACACTTTATACTAGTAAATATTTTTTAGCAGACATTGCAGTCCTCTTGGAAAGTCATTCTTTGCTCTTTTGCATTATGTAAATCTAAACATGGTTCTAAACATTGTAGCAGAGATAAATTATTATGTTCACATAGGACTTCCGGAGCACCATCATGGGCAGTTCTTGTTTATCTTGCAATGATGTGGGTAAAGGATATAAGAAAAATTGTTTTTTTAAAAATCATAAAAATAGAGCCATAGGGGAAGGGAAGGTGGTGGGGGGGAACCTAAAAGTAAAACCTTATTGCTTTTACATAGTAATCTTATTGCCTTTACATAGGAAATCTACGTTCGATACCTAGTGGCGACAAACTGTGTGCCTTTTTTTTTTCCTCAATTATTATAAAGCAAAAGATTAAAAAAAAAAAACCTGACAATAATTAAACCCAAGTTTTTGGGTTTGTTTGGATGATCTGTTTTTTATCTGTATCTATATCTTTTTTAAAATGATAGGTGTAAATATATGCGATTTATATTTATATTTTATCTATTTGATCTTTTAATGAGAACTGTCTACTTTTTTTTATCTGTATCTAATTCTTTATAAATAATTTATTAGAAAAAAGTTTGAAAAAAGTATTTATATTTGTAATCTGTCAACAAATAAACCGATTTATTTCAAACAATAAGGTATTTACCATTATATCATATAACCCGAGAAAATGAAATTAATATATATATTTAAAAAATTAAAAAAATACCACTAGGATTAAAATAATCCTAGAATTAAGCAAGTTAATCCCGTCTCTTTGAAAGATGATGTTGTAAGTGATTGACATCATCTCTTCAAGAGACAAGGTTGTTGTATTTTACAGCAACCTCATCTCTTGAAGAGACCAAGTTCATCCTGTTCTTATATCTTCAAGAGATGATATTGAACTTACAACCTCGTCTTTTCAAGAGATGAGTTTAATTTGCCTATTTTTTGAATTTTTTTTTATATGGAGAGATTTGTGTAATTTTTTTGATAAAAAGTTGGCAGTTTTTTTCCTTAATCCCATATAACCACATGTGATATTATTTTAATAATATTTTATTTAATTATATTAAAATTTGTCCATGTGATTGTATCAAGCTATCATTCTTAGAAATATGTTTCTATTTTTTTATAATATGAATAATCAATATTGGAAAAACAAAGTGTGTATATATTTTTAGGTATATATATTTTTAGAAAATATCTGCAACATTTAAAATAAGAAAGATGAACAGTAAGTTAGTGGAAGCTGTTAATTCAAATCATATCTATTTCCTTCTCTTATTCATAGAATATCTACAAATGTTTCCTTCATGCAGAGAGGTACCATCCGTCCTCGTAATTAAATTGGCACTTATTAGTAAATTTTATTACCACACCGCATTAAACTTTAAACAATTAGGAAAATAAATAAATAATTAGATAGGTTAATCACGTCTAATTAATGTTAAGTTCTCTTCATTTATTTCAGTGATTAGAAAAAAGGAAAAAGTGTTTTCTAACCAATTTATTAAGTGTCTAGCATGGAAGTTAAATAAGAACTTAACCAAATCTGTATAATAAACTTAAAGTAAGAATATCAAAAGTATTTTACAGAAGTTTTGTCAAAGGATATATCAGAGGGTTTGTTAAAGAGACTGGATGATCATAACAGTTTTCATAAAATATTTTAATTCTCAAAACTTAATTGTATTAAAATGTTTTGTGAAAATCCAGATCCACTTGTTGAATTTATTTGGCTAATACATCTAATACATTCCACTAAAGTTGGTATTAAATCCATAGGATTTTTCAAAGATGGAAACTTGTATAAACTTGAAGAATTTTTTGGAATTGAAGGTTCATTAATTATATGATTACAAGTTAAATTTTATGCGAAGATAGCCTCATTTTTTTTTTTTTTAAATCTCCAGGAGTCGTGAATGCATATTTGCATATAGTATTGTCAGCAAAAAATCAAGGTTGTGGAAAAGTCAAATCTTTTTAGCAAGTCTTAATTTCAAATATTTCAATTTCAAAGAAATTGCAGCAGATTCAAGGGACAATTTCATCAACAAATTATTGAGGCTTACAATATTTGTGTTTATCTAGAAGAAGTAGCCTAGATTCTAATATGATTAAGTTAATATACAACGTTTTGAAATTCAAATCCCAACAAAATAGGAGACATCTTCCACGAATTAAGCAAAGAATAATCTTCAACGGCTAAATGGTTGATTGAAGGAGTAAATTACTTAATATTATCTCATATGTTGAATAACCATTAACTTGAACTATAGCAAAGTTTAGAGTTCAAAAATTTTGACATACTTACTAGCTGAGACTCTATAACCTGAAATTATATAATGTGATTATCATAAGCTTCATTAAAAGCTTTTTGTGAACTTAAATACTTACTCATTATTCTTTTGTATTCGTGCTTAAATCTAAGAGAGCTTATTATATCTCATTTTTAACATTTTTCTTTTCTATTATTGAGAGCTTTTTGAAGTTGCTTTATAAAGAGAATTATTTTAGTATCTTTTAGTTCTGTGTTAACCAAGTATTGAGGCTAGTAACGTAAAGCAAGATAATACATTGGTGTTTATAATTTTTCTTGATTTTTATTAAATTTAGTGGAACAAACTAATATAAAATATTAAGTTCTAAGCAATAAAACTAGAAGAGAGAATTAATCCACAAGATGGAACATATAAATCTCGGCTCTCATCCGCTTTCTTGCACTTTATTTTTATTGTCAACTAGATTTCTTCAATATTGTTTCATGTTGTTAATTCAAGTAATCATTAGGGGAAAGTTGTTTTTCGAAAATTATTTTTCCAAAAAGTTTTAACTTGCAGTCGACCTTTTCCCTCTTGATTGCTTAGTCAACACCTGCAATAAATGCAATATCCAATGATTAATTAGGTTTTTGTTTTTACATATGCTAATTAGATATTTGTATCAAATGTGGCCGCGTTTAGTGACAGGTATTTTGTTGCTGGAAATAAAGAATTCCGTTTTTACTCTTAGCGGTTTTTTTAAATCATATTTTTGTGAATTTTTTTTATTAAATTATACTTTTTATACCCCTTTCCCCCAATAAAGTCGACTCATCTTTTTTTGTTAGCTTATTCTTCTCTTATTACTCGGTCAACATGAGTCCTGTTGCAGATCTGGCACCAACTGCTTCGTTTTCGGAGAATATTGAGCATTTAATACCAAGTCCATACGTGGAGATTAGATTACCTGTGGACAATGTATTGAGCAGCAAATTATTGTGAAAAATCACTATTGTCACGTTCGCTTATTTTGTCCAATTTTACCCTTAAAACCTGAAAACCATCTTAAAATTTCAAAAGTTGGGCCTCAAAACTCAAGCTGGATTCGGACTTGACCAAGGTTAGAATTTTAATTTTGACTCTAATTTAAAATAATACAATATAAAATTAAACTTGTTTAGAATTGATATATTTAAAATTGTATTTATTTTAATTAAAATCATATTAATATTCAACTTATCTTGAATCCGAATAATTTTTACATTCGATTGAACTCAAATAAACTTATGAGCTAATTAAACCAAAAAGTATGAAATTCAAGTTTTATTTGATAAAATACTTATGTAATGTAAGCTCAAACTGAATTTGATTATTTTTGAATGAAACTTGAATAAAAATCGAATGAAGTTTGAATAATTTATGAGTTAGTTTTGTTGTTTATGTTGTACTCTAGAGAAGCGTTCAAAGTAGCCAGATAAGATTTGAAACTCTTCTTAAATGGATGCGTGAGTAAGCCGAAGAAAAGTAGAAGGAGATTTTATGGAGCCTGGCGGAGCCTAATAGGTGTGACCTAGTTAATAATGACATGTTACAATAATTCGATCGCATCGATATTGGACCAGACATCTCCTCCATATCAATATCAAGAATCGATTGCATAATAATTTAGTGGATGATGTAAAAAAGCAATTTAAGAACGAAACTCCTAACAAGAGGATAATAATAATAATAATGCGTAGGATGGTAATATCCTAGTATGGTACATTTATACTTGGTAAAAAATTTTATATTCAAACATTTTGTTCCAAAACCATTCTTATAAGTTATTGTAAATTTACACATACGATATACTTATTATCCGCTCTAAAAATACCTATTGTATTAATTCTTTTGATTATTTTACCAGACAAGATTATTTTACTTGCTTTTAATTGTATAATTAAGCAAAATTCACCTCCTTTATCATTGAGAAGCACAATTAAAATTTTTACACATATAAAAATAGAATTAGTATTTTTAAGATAATTTTATTGGCAAGATGGTGAATGTTACGACGAACATTTATGATTAAAGAAGAAATTTATGTCTGTAAAATCTAATATTCTTATAGCGTAATGAAGCAACTTAACTGATTGTACCAAGACTCAACCATTAAATTATTAGCTCTTTCATGTATATATATATATATATATATAAACCAAAAGTTCAAGTACTGTACACTTGTATTATCTATCATGAGCTAGATATCAATGAAATATTTATCTCATATGAAAATGATATGATTAGGATCGGTCCTTTACTACCACTTTAATTAATTGTTGAGAGGGCGACAATGAAGAATTTTTAATAATGGACCCAATGGATGAGCCATTCATTTTCTCGAATAAGAGATCAACATGGCTAGCTCATTAATTACTTTTATGAATGAAGAATGATGTTGTTGTTGTTGTTGTAGTGGTATTAGCAGTTCTGGTCCTAGAAAATGATTTGCATTAAATCGACTGCTCTTTTTAGATTATTTCTTCGCTTTAGACCAACCTGCACTTTGCGTGTCCTTTCATAACTTCATCCTTCTCCATTCAATACCGCTATCCATCTTTCCACTAACCTAAAGTGACGGGCCTTAATTCTAAGCTCATAATAGAGTGGTCCTTGATGTATGAATGGTAAACACAGGTCATATTATTTATGGTAAACATGTGCTGCTTCAGACGCACTTATTTTAAAAATCAGGTAAAAAAAAAACAAAAAATTAACATCATTCTTTTCTGTTCTTATTTTCTTTTTGTTGGAACTGCCTCGCCTTAGATTAATGTGAGGTAGTTATTGTAGAATTGAGCCGGATTAATTGATGATAGTTTTGTTATTTGAAATACCTAAGGTTTAAGATATGAGATAATTGACATTACCTCTTCTCACTTTTATCTTAGGTAGTATATCTCCTATTTAATATAGGATTATAGCTTCGTTCTATTTTAATTTTCATCATTTCTCCTAAAATCAACGTGGACCGATCGAATTGTGATTTGCATTTCATTATTTTGGGTTTTGTGTGCCTATTTTCTTTTCCACCTAAGCTTGTACTCTCTCTCTCTCTCTCTTGTTGAAGCATTTTTTTTTTTATCTTTTATTTTAGCTTAGTTTTGTAGTTGCCATTTTTTTAGACTTTTTCTCCTTTTATTTTTATTTGGATCATATGCCACAATGCAATAATCTTTGATACTACCTATTGGAAGTGTTTGGACCTTAGATTTGTCTGGTCGAGTAAATATAGATTGAACCATTTTAGTTAATAATAATTTCATGTTTAAAATCGTAAGACTTAAGGCAATCCAAACTTACTATCTTGTTGCTTATATTTTCGTTAATCCGTCCTCTACTATCTAATCTAGGACTATTTCCATCATCTATCACTTTTAAAGTGTACAACGGACAATTTGATTATGAATCTCCAACAAGCGCTCCTAAATTATCCTTCGTATTGACAAATACTCCACTCCAGTGGTGTTATCATGGTTAAAAAAATTGTAAATAAAAAAAGTAAAAAGAAAAAAATAGTTCTCCAATTATTTATTGGCAAGGACTGGCAGTAAAAGGAAAAGGTACTCCTTATTTTAAGGAAATCTGTCGTTCCGCCACTTTTTAATGGTTGTCATTGTTACTTTGCGGGTGTTTTCTTTAACCTGACCTCGGAGGAATGGACAGTATTGGATCCTGAAGACTCGCACCTTGCCATGGACCCGTCAGGTCTGACAATATGGGAGTCAGCCAAAATGTCGAGACCAGGTAAAAGATTTTGTAAATCTTTACAGTGCAAAAATTTTGGTTGCTATTAACAGATGTAGATAAGTAAAATTGAATATGATTAATAAATAAGTTGATTCATACGTAAGTATGTTCGAATTAGATCTAACTTACAACTGTTAAATAAACAGCTCTTGTAAATATATTCGACTTTGTTCTACTAACATATCTAGGATTGGGACTTTTTAACGTTTATAATTTAAGGTGGTATTTTGTAAAGTCGTTTTTTATAATACTAGACTGGATAACGATTATTATACTATGTTTAGTTTATAAAATATATCTAAGACTGGATTAAACTCTTTCTATGGGACTGCATAAAATTTAAGAATTTTATCCATTTTATTTTATGGTACAAACTCTAGATAAAAATCTTATTCAATACTATTCGGTAACGTATATTCTAGACATGATATAAAAGAATTATACTTTTCAATCTTCATTATTTCGTTCAGTTCTTGTAATCAAACGCCATGTAAAACTATATTCTACTGCAATCTTACCTCCTCTATTTTCGTTGTTTTCTCTTTTAGCAATCAACCCTTGCATTTTGACTCCAGTCAGGGTGAAAGTAGTACTTTTAAATTTTAATTCATATCTATAATCTAATTTATAATATTCTAAGACAAAAGCGCCTACATATATTACATATGCAATTTGAAGTTTTGTTATTATATACACAACTCCAATTTCATTAATAGAATCGCATGATCGGGATTATGATCCAATTTTTTAATTTAAGTCACCCATAGCAAACTTCCGCCATCAACCTCACTAAACAGTCGTGCCATAAATTCTCGCATAAGATTTTTTTTTTTTAAACCTGTAGCACTCATTGTCCTAGTCAAAGCTTATCTCTTCACTAGACTGTCATGTATTTTTCCAACGAAATCCAAAGAAAATTGGTAGTTGTAAAGATTTTTGTTTCTTTCTTTTTTTTTTCCTTTATAAATTACAATAAAAAATAAAGATTCAAATACGACATCTCTTATTTGAAATATTAAAACTTATATTATTAGGCTATAAAACCATTCATGCCTTAATAATATAGTGAAAAAAGATCAAAAGAATACATAAAACGCGTTTTAAAGAGAAGACAAACCGTACAAATTCATCTTTACTATAAAAATAAAAGTTAATAATAGCTCAATTAAGATGCGGAACCTGTAATAAAATAAATAAAATAATAACAACATGATATTTTTAATAATATAATATATTGGTTTTTATTAGATAAAAAGGTCAACCGAGATACAAAAGACGTTAATAAATAGAAAATTACATATTAGATTTTCAAACTCAACTAATATACAATCATATAAAATATAAAAAAAATTTTCAAACATGAATACGTTTAGAACATCAGTGATTAGCAGTTGTCGATGCCATAGTCATTTAGATTGTTCCGTGGCGTTTATCCATCTCCATCACTCAAAACCTGCTGTTATACGAAACAAAAAGATGACTTGATGTAAAATACTAATAGTCCCTTCACTTCCTTGTAAAATAATTGATTTTTCTCTACTAATTTTTTCCATTTTAAAGGGATGAAAAAGCAGTGCGACACAGAAAAAAATATTATATCTATTTTTCCTCGTCTTCTCTTTTTCCTCTCAAAACAAATATGGGAATGGAACTCAATCTTCCCTCATTTCCTCCCCTCTTCGATCATTCCCTCCTAATTCACCTGTGCCAAACATAGGATAAGGTGAACAAGCACTAATTATGAAAAACTAGAGGGAAGAAGGAAAAGGGATATGAGGAGTTGTGTTCTTGCGGAAAACCTTTGAGAAACTGGGCTGAAAGCTACATGGGGAAGCAGAACGAAATAAATTCATGTGAAAATGGTTCAGACCAAGATTTTTCACATGCACCAGGGCCGGATCAATGGCCATTTTATTATGTTAGGGGAGGCCAAGCTTTCCCTTCTTTTAAGTTCATGTTAAGACATGCAATAGATCAATGAAGGATGTTGGATAAAAATAATTAAAACTGAAAAATAACCATTAAATCCCTCGGAGTATAAAGGGTTTTTCCTAATCGACGTTTGACCTCTAAATAAAAGGGTGATATAAAATTGTAAGGACCCGCTATCACTCCTAAATTTAAAATAAGTGATAACAGTTCCCCAACCACATATAATTTACAGAATTATATGTAAGGTTGTCCGAGAAAAAATGTTTGATGAATTGTTTGTCTAATTTCACAACATAAGTCATTTTGAAAATTATTTAATTAATAACTTACTTTCAAAAAAAACAATACCATATATATACAAACATTATAAGAAAATAGTTCAGATTATACAAGCTAGGTACATACATACATACATATATATATTACAACCAAAAGGTTTCTTACAAGCCTTAGCAAAACTACAAAACATATAGTTCATCAAGAACTATATAAACAACTATCCAACCTATATATCTAGTCTATTACAAAAAGATTGGGCTCCAACCAGTCCAGGGCCATCTCTAGTCCTCAAACTCCTCCAGAAAATCCTCAAAATCAGGACCATAACCCAAGCTCGCATACGACTCATCAAGATCCTCACCTGAAATAGATAAAATATGAGCCAGAGGCCCAGTACACAAGTAACGAAAACAAAAGCGAGATGATTCACACAAGCCTGAACTAAATGCAAGATGCAACAACCATTCAATTATTATTTAGTCTTTAGTTAGTAATTCAACATGAGAGTATTCAAACTCCGGGCAACAAGGATAGTGGGGGATCCTGAGTAACAACCTTGACGCTCAGGGGGTTGATATAAGTAACTCGGATACTTATACCGTTCTAGATAATTTTACAGAAAACACCTAAATCTACCATGCCCAATCTGAGCAGGGTGCCGCTCCCCGAACCGGATACCGATTCCACCCAAGCTCACCTAATCTGTGAGGGGGCGCCCTAGGCACTCATGCCACCCTGGGCAGGGATTGGATTTAACGACGTAAAACACAAATCAACACTCACAATTAAGTTTTTCTTAATATATATAGTTTTCATAAATGCCTATCCTAACACAGAGACAAGCTAGTTACTGCGTACCTGTACTAGATCGAGAGTCAATGGGAATAACCAAAAGGGAATCAATCACTGTAAAAGAAGTAATTACAACTCACACTTAGTTCAAGTGTATATTTTCATCAAAGCTCAAGTATAATCATCCAAAGAAATTCAAATAAATCATTATAACATCATCACATAGCATTTAGTTATCATATATTATCAACAATACTCAACAAATACTTAAATGATCATTTATCAAGCTTTGAATAACTTTTAACAAACAACAATAAGTTTTAAACTTTGTTGGAAAGTATATTAGCTGGAAAGAATTGAAATTTAAGCACTGATACTTTTGTAATTTGTAAAATCTTAAAACATGAAAGTTTTAGATCTTTTCGTTAGCTTTCTAACGCAACTTGAATCACCTCAATCGGAGATCGGATGAAAAAGTTACGGCTAAAATACAAAGAGCTGCGAAACAGGGGAAGTCTGCACGACCGGGTATACGGCCGTGTACCAAGGCCGTGTTGGGTAAAAAAAATGACCCGAGAGCAACTTTTAAGAATTTCAAGGCCTACACGGCCATGTACACGCCCTTGTAGCAGGTTGTGTACATTGGAGCGAAAAAATGACGAAATCCCCTGTTTTCAAAGTGCATTTTACACTTCTTAAAATTCTTTAAACTCATTCCAAAGTTACTCTAAAGCTTGTTACATAATCATCCCATCATTCAAACAACACCAAACATCTCCAAAACTTCATCAACTCTAAATCACTATTCATCATCTTCTTCAATATTAGATCATCCAACCACATGCATTCACCAACACTTCCAACACTTCAAAACTCATCCTAAGCACATAAAACTAACCACTCTAGTCCTATAACACATCATATACCATCAAAACATCATGGAGCATGAATTTAAACAAATATGGCATCAAGACTATATATTCATGCATAGAAAAGAAAGTTGAAGAACACACTTACCACAAGAACTTCAAGGCTTGGTTTAATGACTCTAGATCAAGCTTTTGATGATGGATGTTGTAGAAAATCAAGTCTCAAACTTGGTTCACCTTGGGAGCCTTTTTTGGAGTGAAGAAGAAGAGGTTTTAGGGCAAATGGAGGGCTTTTGGTTTGGTCTGAAATTTTTGGCCGAATTTTAGAGGTTAAATAGTTTAAGTTTATCCTATTTTGACTTTAAGGGCATGAGGGCATTAAAGGCTTAATGACTTTATTTTGGGTTAATTAATATCTTTGTCTTAAGGCACATAATGGAGGTTTAATGGCTAAATTTTTAGCCTATTTTTCTACTACCTAAGGATATTTATATATACATTCCACTTATTCTAAGCACAAATAACACACTTTAAGGCATATTAATATTTTACAAACTCAATAAATAATTAATCTAATATATTTAAATAATTCTACACTTTCACACATCATAATACTCATCAAAATTAAACTCACTATTATATATATATATATATATATATCATGCTTAAATTCAACAATACACTTATAAAATAAAAATTAGGAATTTCATGGCTATTTCAAAAATACCACTAGTTTATATATATACATATATATATATATATGTTTTTGAGATATATTATGATTATTAATCCTAGTTACATGGTTCTTACTTTCAGTAAATGAAAAAAATATATAAAAATAAAATTTCAACGAGCTATTATTTAGCATCGTCAAAATTATCTTTTTATATAATTTCATGGATTTAAATTGAAAAATTTACGTTTTTTTTATTGATACATACAAAAATAATTTTCTTAAATTACTGATAAAACCACTACTAGTGTTATATTTTGCCAATAAAATATGTTGGACCTAAACTTTTAGATTAATGAGCCATTAGAATTACAATAGGATTGTAACGCCCTAACCTAAAGGCGTTATCAGCCCGCCATGTGTCATTATCATGATAGACATGCTAAGGCTATATGTTTCTAGATCCACAAATAAATATCTCAAATATCATCGATATACTCTCAATAAGATTACTTTAAACTTTATGGCTAATAAGAAATAAACTATCTACACATCATCAAAAACTATTTTTAACTCATCCTAACCATAATAAGATAAATCCTTACACATTAATAATCCTCAAAATAAACTAATCAAAATATAAAGTTTCCTTCTCAAATCACTGATATCTATTCTTAATTGTCAGTGGGATGGTCTAGTCCACTATTACTTTCCCCATAATCAACATATACATCATAGCCCGTCAAGTCGTATACAATAGGATCTTCACCTATACCAGTAAAAATAAAGGTTGAGCGAAAACCGCCCAGTACGCCAAATTGAAACCACATGCACATGATCACACAATAAACAATAGCACATATAACCTAAAATATAATGCAACAAGCACAATTTGTTCTATTTTTCATTAGCCTGCGTCCAACACAGTTTAGGAATATATGCATATAATCCCAAACTCGAAGTAACTAATGATCCTGATAAAAGCCATAGTATAATAAGTATATATATATATATATAGTTGCATTCCACAATTAAGCTGGTAACGACTCCTAATATACCAGAATCATCTCCAAGTGCAACTCCACTAGGGACAACAACACACAAGGATCATCAGGTTGCTAGCGTTAGCATCACACTCCTATGTGGTCTTTATTAACCGCAGCCACTCACAACCAACACTAGATTCAATTAAAGTCCGATATAATTAAGTCAGATTTATAAACTAATCCTACAAGCACAAACAATCAAACATGGTAAGGTTGTACCTGGATTTGCTTTCAACACGCTAATCCTCCAACAGAAACTTCTAATAGAATAGGAACCCTAATCTCACAAGTATTCTTGACCATCAACATATTTCACATCAATTTCAATTGCAACTATAATATTAAACCCTAACCCTAAATACCATGATCTTACTCAAAAGATCTATAATCCTAATCATAGATCTACAATAAAAAATTAACACACCTGTTTCATTTGTTCTCAACACTATAAAACCCTCAACACAGTTCCTCCAAAGTTCCTAGTTATCTCCACAATTCCTTCAATATAAATGTACAATCTTTACTTAATAAAACAACTACAAAAGATTACAACTTAGATCCACAAAGATGAGATAGATCCACACTTACCTAGAACTTGTAGATCTTGCTTGCAACAGTACTCTAATTCAATCAATCTCCTGTCACGAGTAATTAACTATTCTTAATTACTATAACCATATTTCTATAATCTATTAACCTTAGGAATCACACAACTATAATAAAAGTCTTACCTTTATCTTGAATCAAAACCATGAATCTCCAAATCTAATTTAGGGTTTCTCTACTGGATCTTGAATCTCCTTCAATCATATGAAGAGACTTAAATTAGAATAATTATCTAAAGAAATTGATCGAAATAGACTAGAGATAGACCCATTTATCTAGGGTTTTGGCTAAGGAATGGTGTGACAAATTCGTAGGTTAAGGGGTCTATTTATAGATGTAAGTTGATTATGAAAAACACCAACATTGCTTAGGAAAAACACAACCTACGCTGGCCAATACACCGACGGCCTTCATGTCAGTGTACAGCCAAATTCCTCAGCAATTTCTAAAGCTTCAACACCGCCATCTTAGGCCAACAGTGCTCCCTTTTAAGCTGGTGACATTTACCTTTAGGCCGGCAGCTTTATGGCCAGCTTAGGTCATCTTCCTCCATCTCTTCGTGTATATCTTCTCCGAGTCCTACTTCGTCTGTTTAAGGATAAAGATACCCTTTTAAGTGACACTATATTACAATTTTATCCTTAATTTTAATTTATTTATTTGTATTTTACAAGGATAGTGGGCATTTAAAGGTTCTTTAGTATAGTCACTTGGATGGTCAAAGTTAACAGGGTGTATGAAGAATAATTATTATGATAGACTAATGATCAAAGTTGCCAAACTTTAGAAGTGGGCATGATGCTGTTAAGTCCGATTTGCCCTTTGAACCAAAGTAAATTGTATATTTTAGTCTGGTTTTTCTTTTAAATTCGAATATTCTCATAAAATTATATTCATAATTTTTTCGAACTAAAAGTAATAGTGTAATTTGTGGTATAAACTATTCTTTCAATTCTTCAAATAAAAATATATTTTATTAAGATGATTTGATTATATATTCTTTTGTCACTTATACAATTACAAACAACAATATTTTGAAATTAATTGTTTACTCAAATAAATATATAAATCTTATAGCGATGACAGACTTCATCCATTACAAAACAATAATCGTATACTAATCTTGTTCCCTTGAATGACAATGATATATTTCACCAATAAAATTAGAATATGCTATCTGAATACAATGCACAAATTTCAAGTCATCATACTTTTAATTAATACATTATCAATTACATAAACTAATAAGCAACTATGTAATAGAAATGGATTAATTAGTAAGACAAAAAAAAAAAAATGAATGAATGTTTAAAACATTAGAGGCTAATACCTAAAAATTAACTTATTTATAGAGACATCATAATAATCAAAATGACATGACTAATTTAATCTTATTCTTATAAAATATAAATATCTAAATAGAAAAAAATAATAAAAAATTAAAAGAAAAAATATGTTTGAGTTTTACTTTTTAATTTGTTAAATGGTTCAATTTGGTTTGAACCAAACTGCGAATCATTTACTTTTCATCAAATTGAACCGTTTTGAAAAAGTTCCAAAATTTTGATTCAGTTTAGTTTATGATTCATTGGTTTTTTTGTACACTCCTACTAGTCTTGTTATCAAAGAACGTTTGGAAGAGAATTTATGAACTATCTTAGGTGGCAGTTATCTAGTTCAAGGGATAGTGGAAATCATTGAGGTTAAAGGCTAGGTTATTGTGGGACCACTAAGCCATGTTCTAAGGATACGGGTAGATAGGGTGTCATGGTGCAATATTAAGACCTAAGGCTGAGCAGTAAAGTACGACTAAGTATATATTTAGGAGTGTGCAAAAAAACTGATAAAACCGCACTATAACCAGAAAACCAATTAAAAAAATATGGTTAATCGATCCATTGATTTTGGTTTAGGATTATGATTTTTATTTTTTTCTATTTTGTAACCATTAGAAACCGATAATTAATGGTTAACCGATCCGATATTTATGAATATATTATATATATAATAATATACATATAATTAATTTTTTAAAAAATAAATATAGACAAAGATAAAAACCCTAAAATCAATTATAATTTGACACATATTGTAATTGGAACTTTTACGTTTTAATTATTATATTGTTGTTGTGTTATAATTTTAGATTAAGAAGAATACATCAAGTTTTAGTTTGTGTAATGTTGTACTAGATTTATATTCTTTATATGTTGGTTTTGTAGTTATTTGATTTGTTTATTTGCAAATTTTAAATGTAATTATGAAACAAAAGGATTTAATTTTTTATGATTATAATTAAAAATACAGTTAATGAAGACCATAATGTTAAATGACTAAAAACTGAAAACCAAAAATATGAAAAAAAGGGTTAACCATTAAAGTCGTTAATCATTAATAATAGATTGGTTTATGCTTACAATATTAGAAAATCGATAATTTCGGTTTGATTTAGTTTTAAAAATGGGATCATAAACTGATTAACCGAACCATACATATCCTTATGTATACTCATTTAGCCAAGTGCGGAGAGTGCAATCGGAAGAGTCAAGAATTGTCAAGCATACCTTCATGAGTTGGCAAAGAGGGTAATGGGTTAACCCATGTCTTAATTGGACTGGGGCAAGCTCCAGGAGTTTATTTTTATTTTTATTTTATCTAAATGTGCCTCATAAAAAACCATTGTCCCATCTAGATTACTCAATGCCATACACACACTTGTCACAATTTTCTTTCATTATTTCAAAACCTTTTTTTCCATTAAATTTAATTTTTTGAAATATTATTACATGTAATCAATGGCTATGATTATAGAACAAAAGAAAATATGTAGCAATAATGTTATTACTAAATATTTCAACAATCTAAACAATTTGGACCATTGATTTGTAAATTTGAAAAACTTAAAAGAAGTAAAACTAGAAATTCAAATCCATTACTTATTGCCACAACCCATATATGAGCTAATAGCCACCCACACATCCCACTCTCTCTTTCTCTCTCTCTATATATACTCTAATCGCTTAGGTTTGTTTCAATATTTATTTGATGGGCAAAATATGGTTTTAGTCCTTAACATTTCACTATTTAAATATTTGAGTGCTAAACCTTTATATTTTTCTCTTTCAATCCTCAATATTTGCAAAAGTTTACAAACTAGTCATTCTTTTACATTTAACTTTTCTATTAGTTTTTAATATGTGGCTCATCTGAATAGTCCAAATTTATAAATTTAATAATATAATGATTAAATTGCTATAAATCAAATGAATCAATAAAAATTAAAAATAAAAATATAGAAAAATTAGTAACACTTCCTGAAAAGTCAAATTCTTTTGATTATTACCAAACACCCCTTTTTTATTTTTATTTTTTTGGTTTTTTCCTTTTATCTTAAACCTTATTGCACAACCATTGTACGTGGGATTAAACAAAGTGATAGCTTGTGAAAGTATTTTGGTTTCCTATTGGACAATAAAAAAAATAAATAAATGAAATGGCATGGAGAAAACAATCAATTTGACTACAAGGGCAAATTATCATTCGTGCAGACGGCAAGGTGCTAAATAAGTTGATTTCGAAAAGCAACATAAGTTATGAGTTATTATATGTAGACTTTTTGGTTATTAAAAGCACTTCTAGAGAAGTTGAGAAATAAACCAGGATTACCATCTTTGGGCTTCAACATTTGAGAAGAGAAAGATGAATTAAATTTCAAAACTTAAGGAGGTTACTTGAGATCAACTATGTATGGTGTTGCATAGTGAGGTTGAAGATGATGGATAAAAACAGCATGTCCGACGACAATGAGAAGAATTAATTTTTTTTTTGGGATTTAACTGGTAAAGTGGATCTACTCAAAATTTTCACTTTTTTATTTTTTATTAATTTATTTGATTGTGTTAATTTAATTATTATTTTTTTAAATTAATAATGTTAGAGTAATCAAAATGGGCTATGTGTCAAAAACTAATAGAAAAGTGATGGTGATACAAAAAATGATTCGTTTATCAGTTTTTATAAACGTTGAAAACTAAAATAAAAAAAAAAAAAATTTAAGACTCGATCAGAAAAATGGTAAAACATTAAGGATTAAAAATCTGTTTTTTCCTTTGTTTGATTTGATTTGATTTGATTTTCCTTTTTGGAACTCCTATTGCTTATTAAATAGACTTACGGTGTAAGCTTTTAAATTCGATTACTAACCCAGCCATATTATCGGTCAAGGTAATTTAACCAAAAAAAAAAAAAGAACCAAAAAAAAAAATTAGACCTGGTCCGCATAAGTCATATGACAGTTGAGTGATGTAAGAATTTGAAAAATTATCTTAGGGGTAATTTAGTGGCTTTAGTAATTACTTGTTTTTTCCCTCCAAAATGATTAGCCATCACTCATCACCTTTCTATCTCCATCTCATCAAGAGTAATGAGAGTTGTTTGTTCCTGACATCCTATGGAATGCTACAAAACTTATTTCATTATTATGTCCCTTCCCATTTCATGAAAAATGAAGATTCAACATCAACTTTCTGGACATCAACTAGTTTGAGTTGAAAGCCTTTGCCTGACATTCCAGGGACAATTTATAGACAGCACCGGAGATCACTTGGTACATAATTTCAAAGACAATAACATGTAGTTGTTAGAAGAACATCAAGTTGATAATTCTTTTCGCTAGAAATGACTAATAAAAAGTGCTGAACGTATATGTGTTGCGGATGATATATAGTAGATATTTTTTTTTTCAAATTTCATATTTAGTCTGTCTAATATTATCATAACGTCAACTTGTGGTTACTAATAATTGTTAATGACAAAAGCAGTGGTATTATACATCTGCTTTCCGGTAGGCATGGTAAACAAGCTGTATCATGCCGTCCGCATATCAAAATTTGCGTGCTTTGCATATCATATGCTTTTGCATGTCTGGCTTATTCGTGCTCGATTGCATTGCATACCATGCTTTGCGTGCTTTCTTTTTTCTGCATGTCATACCTTACGGACCCATTTATTCATGTGTCGTGTCACATGTCTCCATGTTCTGGTTTGCGTGTCTTCAATAAGAACAATTTCATATGGTTTATTTGGTTTTTTTTATTATTTTCAGCTTGTGGTTTTTTTCCGATGGTTTTCAGAATTTAAATTAAACTAATTATTTAAATTAGTTATAAATAAATTATTGATTGTAACATTTAACATAAATAAAGTTTAGATAATTATTGAAGCAATATTTTTAACTCTATTAATAATATGCATTACATTATTATTTACATTTATAGTAAAAAAAAAAAGTAATTAATTTAATGTTAAAAAATGGTGTGAACGTGATGATTGACTACTTTGTTGTCTGCCTTGATCATCAGCATCGCTCGACGGCTGATAGTGATATGATGGTTATGGCCCTTGTGGGGATGGTGGTTGAGGATGCACCGGTCAATAACCTACCCATTCGAAGAAATTATGCATGTGGGTTCTCATAGAGTTGAGCAAGTCTCCATGTTTTTTTTGGACCTTAGTTATCTATATTAGAGTATTCATTATGTCTTCCATATTATATGTACCAGATCCGGATTATTGCTATATTTGAGCTTGACCCTGCCACTGTCTGTGTCCGTATTTGTGCCCGTCTCCCATTCTTTTATCATGCCATGAGAGGGGAAGGGACAGATTGTCCAAGTTGAGAGCAAAACTCTATTCATTTTATTCATTTTTGTCTCTTGGTTGTGCTGCACCACTTTGATTTCTAATATATTGGTTAGCTTCAGAATCATACCTGAAACCTAACCATCTTGCTATGTTGCTCTTTATGAATTTTGACCTTGACTTTTCTTTCTTGTAATTTGAAAGGTCAAATCCACACGATTTCAGAATGAGTGTGATAAGGCGACCATATACAAGATGGGTATCCTTTCTCCCTAGCACCCAACGCATGCATTGTATCACCAAATAGTCGACATCTAATACTTGGGGATCCATCATTACATCCATCAAGTAGATGTCTTCAATAGAGATGTTATTTTAATTCGCTCGTAGACATATATTGTAGCCAATCATATGATGGATTAGTCTATAAATTGGTAAAAGATCTTTTAGCTTTATGTGGTCAGATTGACATTCACGAGCACATATTGAAGCGCTATCTCAATTTAATACCCGATTGAATGCATTGGTCATATCCCAATTTTTATGCAACTTATTGCCCCCATTGGTTTGATGGAATAGACCATTTAAATAATCCATGGTAATATGGAGAACACAGCCAAACATATAAGTATTGGTAGAGGACCAACTTTAGCATCCATTATCCACCCAATGAATAGGGATGCAACCGGGGTGGGTCATTATAGGGTACCCGCCCGCCCACCCGCCCCGCTAAAAACCCTATAAGGTCAGACCCTATAGGGTTTAAGGTCGGGTTTTGGGTTGTACTCATAACCCATTGGGAAAACCCGACCTGATTTAATTAAAAAAATTAAAAATTTTAGTTTAAGGAATTTACTTGTTCATTAGTTGAATGATGCTTTTCATATAATCATTTTGTTATTCATGTATTTAATAGTTAATTAATTGAGTGGGAATCAAGTTTGCAACCTTTTTCCCAGTAATCATTCAACTATAATTATTGATAGTAGAGATATATTTTTCAAATTGAGATTAGGAGTAGCCTTTATCCCTTTCAAAGAAGGAGAAAAAAAAATATCTCGAAAAATTAGATCCACACCTACAGATAATCAAGTTCGATTTGAAACTTTATTTTTGAAGCAACAAATTTTCTACTAAAGTAAGTGATAGTATCTTTTAGTGATATTTTTTTTTTCTGTAAGAACTTTTCCAAGAATGAAATATATATATATTATATATATATAACATATAGTTACAATTTAATTGATTAATCGTGCATTTGCAAGATAAAAACAAACATGTTTCTACCAAAAGTATATATATTTATAAGACTATTATAGAGTTGAAAGAGAAATATCAAAGAAGTTTGTTTCATTTTAATTTATACTATTTACTGGAAGACATTTAATTATTTGTATAATACATAAAATTATCAAATTAGTACTTTCTTTCTTAAAATTAAATAAGCTAATGGTAGACATTTATGAACTTATGCATGATTAAAAATAATCTAAATTTGGAATGTTTTATATAATTTTGTAATTATAATTTTTTAGAGGATATTTTTATGTAATGAAAGAAACTAATATCTAAGCTATTATTATATGGTTATTTTAGCTGAAGTGGCGATAATAATTTGAATCCTTCATTTGTCCTTTCTTTTTTTTTTTGGCCTTCAATCCTTCATTTGTTAAGAAAGCAAAAGATTGAAGAAAACGAAATAAAGGGTCGGGTTCGGGTCGGGTTCTGGGATAGAATGACCCAACTCGAACCCGACCCGTTTACATCCCTACCAATGAACCACATAGTTATTTTTTATGATATCGTTTGTAGTGGCATTTGAATAAAACATACGAATAAGATCAACATATGTCTCGTTTGGAAGGTCCATTAGCATAACCTAACCAGTGTGGCTAGGGCGTTAGTGAAATTGTGACACTGATTTAATTCGTCCATGTCATAATTCTTATTTAGAAGGACGGGCCAAGTGTAGAACTCAGTTCGTATCATGCTCTGGCCGGAGCAGGCAAATTGATATAATTATTATTATCATCACGTCGATGACGACTGGGTGAAGAAGGTGGGGATGGGGACAAGGTAAGTGTTCTTTCCCTATAGTGGCGTTGTGCGGTTACTTTGGTACAACGGTGTAAACATTGTAGATGCTCCATTATTTACAATAGAAGGAACTTCTTATACAATTGGCAAATGAAAAATGATAAGAGCGTGCAAGTGCAAGTATGATGGTGTGAAAAACGACACGGGTTTGTATATCAGTCGAAGCTATATATAGAAACTGACATGAGCCGGTGTGGGCGTTAACTGGTGGCATGCCCATGTCGGCCATCTTTCTTTCTTTTTTTCTTTTTTTTTTTTTTTTTGCTGACATGGACACATTGCTAGCTAACATGCCCACACCGGCTGGAAAAAAAAAAAAAAAGAAAGATGGCCTAAACTAGGCACCTTAGCTGCGTCATGCCTACGTTGCCCAAAATAAAAAATTATGGTCGTATGTGGGCACGTTGTTGGCCAATGCGCCCAAGTTGGCGCTGGCGTGGGCACATTGGCCGGTAGCGTACCTATGTCAGCAAAAAAAAAAAAATATATATATATATATATATATTGGCCGAATGTGGGCACGTCGCCAACAAGTGCCTACATTGGCCATCGACGCAGGCATGTTGTCGACTTGGTACCCATATCGACAAAAAAAAATAAAAATGGACAAGTTAACGACTGGCATAATATATTGAGTATTGGCTCCATATTGCAACTCGACCCATTTTGTAGCAAATCCAATTGTTACCATCTCTTACACTTTTGTAAATTGTAATTCAAACATCATTATCACTTTCTCACCGTTCGTTTAGATATCGATATGGTAGGAAATAACAACAATCAAGACAATTTTCCTAACTTTAATGACTTTGATGACTCATAGATTTTTGGAAACACTATGCATAGTTTTAACACTTTCATGAATCAGATAAGGAACCCTAAATATACGATACCTATGTCCTTACCACCGATGCTAGTATATATTCCTGGATAAGAAGCAACTGGAGCAAGATATTTACAAGTTCCACCAATAGTCACACAATCATTTTCTATGGCTATTGGGAACAATGGATGGGTAACTTTTCGTTGTGTTTAATTTTTCTTTTTACCATTACTACACAATTATCTATAATTATTTTCTATTTTGTAGGTAGTAACTTTCTCTTTGAATGAACAATCAGAGTAATAATGACTCCATGACTAATGGTGCTTTGAGATGCTCTAGGAAGAAGATAGCAACCATGTGGAAATATTTTACATAAACCGAAGAATCCACATTAAGCGGAGAACCTATTAAATATGCCGTTTGTCGAACTTAGGTAATAAGTTGTCATTTAGGTTTCATAATGTCACAGGATACTTAAAACCACATAGAAGCACACATATCCAAAGGGCATGCTGTGGTTGATGACCCTACTAATGACAATAGCTCTCATACTAAGTGTGTCGATTTCGTAACATGGCAATTCAATTAGCAAGATGCATGAGACGAGTTAGTGGAATGGATGTAGTTATGAATATATCATTCCATGCAGTTGGTTATGAAAAATTCAACAGTTGGAGTATGGGAGCCATGCAACCCCTATATTAACATGCCAGTCAACAAACGTTAAAAAATGATATGATGAGCCATTTTGAGAGAAGGTGTGAAGCTTTAAAAGAACTTTTGTTAAACCTTCCTTTTAGGTATAATCCTTTAAAATAATTTGTTGTTCATGTAATTTTTTAGGTCATACACTAATTTATGATGTTTATTTTTGGTTTAAATAATGCACTCGATTTTACTTGTATAGTGTTTCCCTTACCTTAAATGTGTGGAAATCTCCCATCAACAATGTACAACCTAGTTATATATGCATAACCACTCACTAGATAGGTGAATAGTGATTAATCCAGAAGCAAATTATTGCTTTCAAGCCGTTCTGGAAGAGACACCGGCCAAGCAATTGCAAATAACATATTGGAAGCATCCAATCATATGGCATATAGACTACATTTAGTATATTGTTCGATAATGCATCAAATAACACTGCTGTCATTCATCATTTGAAGTTGTCGTTAAGGCTGATGTGCGATGGAAAGTTCTTTCACATCTGAAGTGTCTACCATATTTTCAATTTGGCAATGCAAGCAGGCCTTGCAGCTTGTGGCCTTGACTTACGTATTAAAAAGATAAGATATGCAATCAATTGTCTTAATGTTTCACAGAGATTTAAACAGATATACGTGGAATTTGTCAAGGGACACCATTTGGAGGAAAAGATGCCTACACTTGATTGTATAACTTGGTGGAATTTCACATTCAAAATGCTTAACCAAGCATTGAAGTGCAAAAGAGCTCTAACTTATTTGTACAGTACCCTACTCAATCCTTCTAATCCTATCATTGGTCTGATGGAGATTCGGGATTGGCAAATAACGCATGCACTTAAAGAGGTCTTAAAGACATTTCTTGACCCAACACAACATTTATCTAGTTGCTACTATCCCACTAGCAACTGGGTACTTCCCTACTTGGTTAACATATCGAACGTGCTAAGTAACTGCAGCTCTGATCCTGATCTGGTCGCCACTGTATCTGCAATGGCCAGTAAGCTCTAGGATTATTTTGTCCCTCTTTCCCCCTCTTCCATGTTGCAATAATGCTAGATCCACGGTATAAGTTCCGTGCGACTGAAGCATTTCTCAAATAATTATATATGAATATTGGTATGGTTGATCCTAAATCAAAGGCCGCAAGTCTTCATACTTCAACAATAAATTTGCTTAAAGATTTGTATTGGTGTCGTGATCAAATGAATGCACCGCCACCCCAATCACAACGATCCAGTAGTCACTCATTTTGAGATTTTCAGAGAGAAGTAAACAAATAGCCTAGGATATTGTGAGCAGCCATGCAACTTCCTAAGAAATTTTTAGTGAAATGCTGGTGCATGAGGTCTAGCAACTTGATGAGAGGAACCACAACCGCAACAATAATAGGGAGGGTGGAACAAGAGGGATGATTTCAATATCCTTAGTTGTGAAAGAAGAGGACACACATAATGCTGGTACTTTCCATATTGGCATAGGATGTTTTGGCTTCTTCGGCTTTAATAGTTTCATTAGAATCAGCTTTCTGTTTAGGTGGATGGGTCCTCGAATTGCACCACCATAGGTTAAAAACTACCACTATTGAAGCATGTATATGCTTAAAAAATTGGTCCGATGTTGTTAGCAAAAAACAAATGGACTCACATTTTTGGTGGCCTGAGGACAGCGAGGGAGGTATATGGTTAATAACCTTTTTATCCCCCCCAATATTCCTGTATTCTTCTATAGTTAAAAAATATTACTAATAAAATTTTTCATCGATTTCAATGCATTTTTTAATTTTATTTATTTAACAATTTACAATTATTCTAAATAAATTAATTAACCAAGTTCAACATTTAATATAAATTAATTATTATTATAATATTATTTGATAATTTCATTTTTTTTCCTACAAAAAATTGAAGTAAATATTTAATATGTTAATAGTAATACAACTGAAATCATTTTAAAAAATAAAATATACCAAATATATTAATTTGTTTAAAAAGATAAATATATTTAATTAAAATAAAAAAATTAATTTATTTAAATACAATTAAATAAATTTAGAAATCACTATTTTTATATTATTATTTAAAAAGGCATATAAATTAATTACTATTACAATTATTTGATAATTTCATTTTCTTTTATTTCCTAAAAAATATTGGATTTAATATATTAATAGTAATACAATTGAAATCATTCTAAACAAATAAAATTACTAAATATATTATATTTTTTAAGAAGACAAATATATTTAATAAAAATAATTTATTTAAATACAATTTAAAGTAATTTAAAGAAATAAATCACTTTTTTATGTTATTATGTTAAAAAAATCATATAAATTAATTACTATTACAATATTATTTTCATAATTTCATTTTCTTTTATTTCATAAACAATATTGAAGTTAATATGTTAATGGTAATACAATTGAAATCATTTTAAACAAATAAAATATATTTTTTAATAAAACAAATACATTTAATTAAAATAATAAAAATAAATTAATTTAAATACAATTTAAAGAAAATTAAAAAAATAAAATCACTTTTTTATATTACTATTTTAAAAAAAGGCCATCGTGCTGGTACACGTCCCTTGCGTGCCGTGCCGTATTGGTCCACTTATTTTGTGTGTCTCGCATGCAGCATGTCGGCCCGTATATGCTCGTGCTTTTATCTTTTTCTTTCGCATGTCATGCGTGCTCATGTCTAGTTTCTGGAATGTAATAAGAAATGAGTAGATTTACAATATATAGGAAATAGAATAAGTAATAGCTTTGTTTTGTTTAATTATTTTAAGTTTATTTGTGGTCTTAGATACGTAATTGTGATAAGAAAATCAAGGAAAAGCTAATCTTTTGATTTTAATAAGGAATCGAATTTCCTCAGTTTGGACCAATAGTAAGTTTATTAAGTAACTAATACTATTGTATTAGTTGAACCCAGGAATAAATCTATAGGAAATGAAAAGTTATTCTATTACATGGTTATAAAGCCAACTAAACCTTTTTTGAGATTGAAAGTGGACGACTAAGGTCAATAGTGGTGGATTAATTATTATTATTATTATTATTGATAATGCCTCAATTTTCTACGATATCGTAGTTATAAAAAATATTAACATTAGAAAACGTTTCCAAAAAGTTTCAATAACACTTATACACAATGCATATGAATTAGTTGCATTGATATTCTTTATCTTTGTTGACCAATACTTGTCAAAATTATGATTATACCCATACAAATTTACGGTTTTAGGAAACCATCTGCATTGACTCATGCGTAAAATTATTTTTTGTAGAATCTTATGATTTCAACTGAGTTTACAATTAAATTTAGTAAAATATTATATTTTAACTGAGTTTACCGATTCCACCTATTGAGTCAAATAGGATAAAATAAAAAAATAGAAGTATATTTTTACAAGATCATCAACTATTAGAATGATACATCTTTATTATCGCATTTCAATTATATTTTCACAGTCTTTCTATCTCTCTTATTGTTTCTTTTCCCAACTCTCTTATTTGTTCATACAATTCATTTAAGTCGAGTTATAGTCGTAAAGTTAAAAAATATTTATTTCATTTATATAATTAACAATACAAGACCAATTGAAAATTTTAATTATTTTTTACCTCATCAGTCTTTAAAAAAATAAAAAATAAATAATTACAATTATACTTGCTTTTTTATGTATAAAATATTATGGATTAAGGGTTATATAAAAAAGAAAAGCTAATTTCTTTATTTTTCGCATTCATTATGTATTTTAAGTTTTTTATGATTTTTGTAAACATATTTATAATTTTCTAAAATTATTTTACATAGGCTATAAAAACTTACATTTTTATATTTCAATTCTATAGACTCCTTTAAGGATTCTATAAAATTGCAAGTTTGACAGTTTTAGCTATAATCGTCATCTTCAACCACCACTTAAAACTAAGTTACTACCACAATACTAACCAATTGAAAATTTTATATATAAATGTTGGGAAAAAAATAAAATAAATGAAAAACTATAGATATTTGATGGAAGGGGCAAGCACAAGTAGATGGTTTTTCTGTATAATGTTTAGAGATTGATTGATTTGAAGGGGTGAGATATAAGAACCTGGTCCTACCTTATTTATGAGTTTGTTGTGGAATTGACTAGAGCTCCCTCATGCCCCTACACTGTGATATTAAAAATATACAAATCAATAAATAAAATTTGGGCAGCTGCAGATGACATTCACATTCTTCCCTTTGAAAGGTTATTGAACCAGCTGTGACTGAAAACTCCATCCACCTTCTCTTGCTGGATATCCTAATACCTTTAAGTTTGCTCCATCTGAGAAGAAAGTTGAGGTTGAGGATGTTTTATATTAAATGTTTGATCAGTCCTCAAAATAAGAAACTACAATATAGCTGTTTTCTCATTGTGTACACAAATAGTTGAGCCTATGTTATGGCTGCACATGCCCATAGTTGAAGCAGCATTTCCCTTCCATAGTATGTATAATAAGCTCTACAAGCAAAATGTGAAACCAATATGGTTTCGAATAGTATAATCAGTGACATATGAACATTTTACTCCAAAAATCGACATCTAGAGCTTCGCTCTCACGTTTCTTAGAGTTAATAGCCGGTTTGAATAGGCTTTATCCTTCCGCTGTTTATATCATCTTTCTATATTTATCAAACCTCACCTCACACTATTACCTCTAAATACATTACTAGATTTTAACATGGAATTTTCACATATGAACGAATTTCCCTTCTTGGGGCATGCACTCCCACGATATCCCAAAATTTGTTCAACCATTATTTGCTTAATATTGGATTAGTTATGCCCTCGGCATAAGTTGAATTGGTAAAAGGGTCAAATCGTATCTAAATTTTATACAAAAAATTTAATTTTGTCTTTATAAAGTAGCTACTTTAATATTAAATCATAAATTTTATAGTTATTCCTACTACATTATCAACACCATTTGATCTATTTTCTAATATAGAAGAAGCAATATGTTATTATGAGATTAAAAGAAACAATAAAAGTTCAATAATATATTATCTCTATAAAGCTAACAAATAGAGTAAAAATTGTTAAATTTGTAGTAAAAATAGTTATAAAATATTTGATTGGTATTAGATTTATCACTTTAGAATTTATGTACTAAATTAATTTTTGCTTAAATTTCATGTACCTTATTTGACATTATCTCGTTAAATTTTCACCCGTTAACTTGTGGGGCTTGCAGATTTTGAAAAGTATAAAAAGTTTCTTTTACCAAATCTAATTGAAAAGTATAAAAAGTTTCTTTCACCAAATCTTAAAGTATTAATAAATAGAACCCAGTTTAAAATATGGGTAAATGTCAAATTTAGCACTTGAATTTTGTATAAAATTCAATTAGATACCTAAACTTTGAAATGGTTAATTTAATACTCAATCAAAATTTTTACAACTACTTTTACTATCCATTATTAATGTTTACTCTGTTTGATAACATGACAAGAGTATCATATTATTATATTTTTACTATTTCTTCTAATATCGTTTAATATTGATAAAATACTTCTTTCACGTCAAGACATAAGAGTTACTGTATTAAAGCGGAGATAAAAATAACTATGAAAAGTTTAATTAAATATTAAATAAACTATTTTAAAAATCCATGTGTCAAATTGTATTTTTGTGTGAAAATTTGGCATTTTTCCTAAAAATATATTAAACTTCCATTTTCCAACCTCAAGCTTCAAGACTCTGAATGTGCACCTGTACCAGTCCTCACAAAGAGCAGCTGAAATTGCCTCAATTAAATTAAGTTTTGCACCTCAAAGAACTAATTAACAACACATACAATATGAAAATGAGGAACAAACTAGTTTATCTTCTTTATGCATAACAACTTGAGAGTACATATAAAATTCAAGGACAATTGAACTGCAGAAGAAAGCTCACATAGTTCACTGCTGGAGCTAGAGGCCCATAACTGACACAGAATTATGCTTCAGAGACACTGCTTCAGCCTAAGAAGTGCATCACTTTACTGAATGTACAGAAGATGGGAAGCATGATGAGGGGAGCGAGACCTCGGGATTAATTTATTGTTGAAGGCATGGTGTCCATTTTTATTAGCATCAAATCCATTTAAGCCTTGCATCAGCCTGAAACCTTGCAAGGTATTGATGACACCGAACTTGTAATAAAACGAGGAGCAGAATGCATCTTGTCATTCATTCTGTATGCATCTTCTGCAACTCTAAGTGCCTTCTGACTCTTACAGCCCAGCAGGCTGCTGTGTCGGCGCCGGGTCGGTACGGCTATTAAAATTAGCCTTGGTATTACATGCTGAGGATGTAGCTTTAGCAGAATCTGATACAACTGTTGGCTTTAGTTCTTCATAATCGGATATGACAGAGGAGTAATCTGCAGCACTTGCAGTGACCACACTCCATTCAATGCTTGCCTCGCTGGGGGCATACCGAGTTGTGGGAGAGGGGCAGCCAGAAGTGGCATCTGAGGTCTGCCTTGTTAGGTACGAGTTAACCTTGCCAGTGAGGCTCTCTATCTCAAACAAGTCTGAACTTGCATCACTGGCTGTGTCAGGATACACTTCAGGATTTGCGGAAACCTCAGTTTCCTCCTTTCTAGGATCAACATCCAATGTGACCATTGTTGCCCTCTTTTCTGGGTTGAAAGGATTGCTCCTTTTGACAAACACAGGAGAGCCGAAAACTTCTAAGGATTTGCGAGGGTTACCATCTTGTTCTTGCACCTGAACTGTTCTAACAGATAAATTCCTGGCCCAGATTTAGACGGTAAAGTAACGGAATTTTCCTTTCCTGCTCCACCAACACCAAACTTGTCTAACTTTTGCTTTTGCATCTCCTCGCTGGTCCAGGGGTCTGTCCCAGGTTGCATTTGATCTTTTGCTGGCTTGGCATTCAGTGCACATGAGTAGTGCAAGCGCTTGTGCTGAAACTGATTTCACCAACTTGGTCATTCACATCAACCGAGTTTTTGTCAGCACAGGAGCATTTGCAGCCAAAGGCAGCAATAGGCTCTTGGTATTGACCTTATTCATCCTGCTTCGACGGGATGGATTCCGGGCAACAGTACTTTGCAGTAATCCAGTTTGGCTGTTCCAGCTTGCTTCTGAATGGACGCTAGGAGTTCGACCGGGGAATTTTGGCTTAGTCACTGGCTCCATAAACCTGTTCTTGATTCTTGTCCTGGGAATTCTGTGAACCAGGGCTGGCAGATTTCGGACTCCCAGTCTCATCCATTCCGCCATTGAAATATTTTTCTGCTCCAAAAACCCCGATTTCTCCGTCTTCTTCCTTCATACCAAAGCAGATATATCCATTGTCTCCAGTGGGATCTGTCAAACTAAGCCCCGGAATAGGATTTTTCTGAACTAGTTTGCGCACAAATACCTCCTCTGAGGCATTCAAGTATGTTGAAAACGAGACGTCACGGAGATTCTCATCATTGCTATTCAGGGAATAGGTTTGTGTGGAGTTGGTGTTGCAAACTGGTGTTAATGTAACCATAGCCATGAAGCTAACCAGAAAATGACTTTGGAAAGGACTGCTTTTACAAACAAACCTGATATGTCCTAGGAGAGAATATCATAAAACTACAACAAGGAAATCGGCAAGCTAAAGGATTCCCGAGACAGAAACCTTCTAAAAAAGAGGAGGAAAATTAAGAAGATGATTTTCTAGAAATTTTTACCTAAACCTATTTGAATGCAATAAACTAAACACTTTAATGTATTAACCACAGGAGAATAGCTTGAAGGCAAGAACTGGACTGGAAGGCTTTGGAGACTGAGATGCTGTTTATTTGTTGAAATTTAGTTCTATTTGTAGACGGCAATGAGAAACTTCAAAGCTGGGGTATTAAATTGGTAGGCCCTTCATATGCTTTAGGCTCTAGGTCCATCAGACAGACAAATTTCTAAATTTTCCTCGTCAGGGGAGTTTGTCTTTTGTTTCTTCTGCAAATTATGCAAGATTGTACTAAAATAATCTGCGATCTTAAATCTGCTAGTTTGATGCTGGTTATGACACGTTTACAGCAGCCAAGTTGTGTAACCCTTTTTGGGCTAACATGAGGTACTTAATTGTTAACTAATTATAGAATCACATGAAGTTCCACACAGTTGCGGTAATATGGAGTTTAGCCTGTGAATTTTCAACACGATATATATGATATATGAATATAATAAAAAATACAATACCTAACACACACACCCAAAAAAAAAAAAAAAAAAAAGCTCATGACTTTGACATAAATAAATGTTATTATGATATAACCTAATTATGTATCATTGGCATTCCTTTTTCTGTTTTTTAACATTAATAACATAAAATTTCTGTTCTTCTACATTAATACGACAAAATAAGGGAAAGAAAACATACATATAGTTTTTATCGTTTACCTATTTTGCTTTTAGGGTCTTAAAGCTTTCTTTTTTTTTTTGTCAATTCTATTTAAGTTCTTTACTTTTAAATTTGAAAAGGATAGTATTTCTGATAAATTTATTAAGTTGTTATGTACATATACATATATAAGTAAAAATTGAAACATCAAGGATTCAATTATTTAAAGACAAACGACAAAAAACATGCTAATAGGCTTCAATTTTAGTAGTATTACGAATAGGATGAATCAATTTTGAACCTTGAAAAAGAAGAAAATGGAAATTTAAAATAATAATTTTCCCGTCATACCAGATGCAGAATATAACATAACCAACTAGCATTAATTATTGTTGCCAATTTTTCATCATAGTCCAATTCCGATGTCACATCCTTGCCATTGTCTTGACAAAGTATGTCCTAGTGTTCACTTCTGGGTAAGTAAGGCAGAAAACGTCCCCCAGTAAGTCCATTTGTCCATGCGCGTTAAAACGGTAAATATGTGAATTGTTAACAAAATAACATGTGCCGGGATTAAGGTTTTGATGAATTTACTCGATCGGTTCTTAAAACTAGGGGTAGGCACTAAAAACTAAACCAAGTCATTATTATTTTTTTATTATTCCAATCAAACTGTTACTTTTCAAATCCTAAATGATGATTTAATTTAATTCGGATTACAGATTAAATGAAAATTATAGTTAAAAAAAAGCTTATTCTAATCTTTTAGATTTGTATGACTATCAAATATTTAAATTATTCTACAAAATTTATGTTATAGATAAAAAAAAAAATACTTCATAAATCATCTCACTCTTAATTTATAATCTTATATAAAATCATTTAGTTACCAATCAAACATTTACAATAAAATCATTCATTAATTAATACATAAAAGTTATAATCTATAATTCTCCATAAAAACATCTAGTCAATCATCTACAACAAAATTTTTTACAAATAAAATTGATCAACTAGCAAAATATTTTGAACAAATGATATGTAATAAGAGTTATATCTAAATAAATAAATTTCATATTTTACAGTTAAAATGATAAAATTAACAACATTAAGTCACCAACTAAATAATATATATCTTGAATCTAAAAAATAATTCATAAATGGAAATTCAATATAAGTCAATATTCATCAATTTATAAATATCATAATTAAACCACAACAATATACACGATCTTTAATGAATCATTATGAGAAAAATTATAATTGTAAGTAGAATATTATTAAGTTTTTCTAAAACAGTTGGTCTAATTTTATGAATTGGTTCGGTTTACTCCTTCAAACCAACTGTAAATTTATGAATTGGTTTGGATTGAAAATTTTTTAAAACGAAATTATTTAAAACCATATTTTTATTTGGTTTGATTTGATTATAGGTTGATCCGGTTTCTTTCCCACCCTACTTGTAACTTTTTTAAAACATTTCTTTTTAGCGTACGCAAACTCAATATTTTAGAATAATGAAAGGGCAAACCAATCCTCAAGTTTCAGCTAATTTTCTTAGTCTTTTGAATCTTTCAATAATTCTCCAACTCTTTAAAATGGATATTTATACTTACATTTTCTTTTAAAAAATCACATGTATGGCATTTGACATTCTCATTAGTCAATTTTATTCGTTTCAGCTGCGTTTCTATATAAATCTCCAACTTTTATCATTTATCAAACTTTTCTTTTTTACACTAAAGTATCATAAAATCTTTTAATTAAGCTAATTGAATCCATTATTGACATAATAATGGCTTTCAATGAAAAGTAATACATATTATATTTTTAGGATGTTCTTAGTACCTTAGGGAAATTATCAGCTCGAAAATACCTATTTATTAACTTTTATAATTATCTCCATAATTAGATAGTTGGTGGATGGTTCCATCAGCGCAACACCATATGATTGATATATTCTTATTGTTTTTTATTTCTAATTAAAATAATCCTAGATTAGCTAGAGTTTCATGATCATTAAACTCAATTAATCAAAATAATGATAATTATAACAAAACTAAATCCTCGAAAATTTCAAGAAAAACCAAATTGAAGGTTATTTCAGTTATTTTTCTGTTTTTTTTTTTTTTTTGGACTAGTTATTTTTCTGTTGAGTTCACATTTTTAAAAGTGTCAATCTTTCACAAAAGGGGTGATATGAAGACCCCTCTCCCCATCCCTCTTTTATATCATAATTAAAGAAGACTCCGGAAAATTTAAAACAATGGCACCAGCCGAATTCTGTGTCCTAAGTAAGTGATTTCCTCAATGTCTCTTCTCCGTTTAAAGTTTAAGGATGCTTAACAGGGCTTGTGGTGAAAGGTGTAGGGTAATCAAATTCGGTCTATTTGAGGAGCTATATGAAGCTAATTTAATTGGGTATAATCACAAACGATATCTGAACTTTGACAAAAAATATAATAATGTGTCTCAACTTATCAATTTGTAAACTGAACTTTAAAATTGATCAATATAGTATCTAAAAACACTTTTTTTGCATGCCAATAGTATCTCCATGATATCAATTAGTGTATACGAGTAGTTTTTTTAGGTCCTAAATTAGTTAATGTTAAAATTTATGTATAAATTGATAAATTTCAAAATTCAAGTGTTTTTTTTTTCTCTTTCTTTTTGGCATATTTTTTTTAAGCTCAGGTTCCATTCGTAATACACGTCCAATTTAATTCTATTTCTAATAGTAGTAAATATCTTGTTGTGTCGTGGATATCTTCCCCAATTGTGCATTGTTTCTGCTTATAGCTACAAGAACGATTTGTCATCCAATGAAATTTATATAATTTTGAATATCACATATATCAGGAGCTAGAAATAACATATACCAGAAATCTTGGTGAATTGACATGTACATTAAGGGTGTTGTTGGTTGTGTGCTAGCAACTTGGAAAAGTCTGGTTGTATAAAGTTATTCGATGTTGGTGGTCGAGGAGGCTATTATATTTGCTATAGTTCACCAAGGATCATCAACAAATCGTCTGCTGTTGGTCTAGGATTATAAAATCAGAGAAAGCCATAATTAAAAACTCTAGTAGCTGGGGAAGATTAGGTATGCAAGTAGTTATAGCAAAATGACTTTGAGCCAAAAAAAAAAAACAAAAAAAGTGACCTATTAAATATGACGAAACCGGACCATGTTGTTGTTGTACGAATCGACAGTTGCATTTAGGAGCTTATGTTGCGTTTGTCTTAAGAGCATAGTGTGGTTATGCTAGACAGTAAGGTAAGTCTACTATTAGGACATTATATATCACGCAATACGAGACTTGCATTGACCACATTAATGTCCACAACTACGTGGGATAAAGTAATTAATATTGATATGTCCATAGATTGTAAACCGAAACCAAAGACAAATGTATAATTTTCCATTTAAAACGAATGACAAATTAGTCTTTCAACCCTCTAAATTTTAAAATAAATCATCTAGCTAGTGAATGTCCCTTACATTTGTGAGCACTTTGGTTATACTGCAATCCAATATGGGAGCTCAAAGGAGAAAATCTACTCTCTCGAGGTTTAGAGATATGCGAATTGTTCTCCTTCTTAATGCGATTCGCTTAATAAAGTGGATTAAGTTAATAACTAAAATTAGGAGATGACCAACTTAAGTAACACAAAGTATAATAATAACCAAGTTAAAATGGAACAAAAAGTAGGAGTATTTAAGTGATGGGTGCTTAGCGTAAATGTACATTTCATAAGGGCTTAATCAAATGAAATGATTTGAATGGAAAAAATAACCTAGGTTAGATTTATATGTGATGGTATAAGTGAAAAATGAAATATTAAGCAAATGGTAACATCAAAAATTAAAAGGCATCATTTTTTTTTCTTTTTTTTTTTTTTGTGGTTGGAAAGGCCTAGATTACAAATATCAAGTACTATTTGTCGTGGACTATGCATCATTTGCTTATTCCTAGTGTTGGATATGGTGCCAAGGTCAGGAATTAAATCAATAGTAGCGATTAGATCAGACTAACATTGTGTTTGGCAATTTTTTTTAAAAAATGGAAAGTTCGGAAAGTTGTGGAAATGGGAATAAAAGAAAAGAATTTGAAGGAAAAAAAAATATTTATCATAATTTGGATATGTCAAGTGGGAATGAGTGGAAAAGAGTTGAAAGAGAAGAAACAAATAAAATATTGACTGACCTTTTATTTTATTTCAAATTTTAAGGGTATTTTTTAATATTAATATTTTTTACTCTTTTCCATATCTTTCTCTCTAATATTGAAGAATTTTTTAAGGATTTTAAGTGAAAAATTATTTACCCATTTTCACCCCTTTCATCCACTTTCTACCTTTTCTATAAATACTCAAACAACATTTTCCCATTCATTTCCATAACATTCCATTGCCTAGCACTCTCTTCCATACATCCAAATACCGTGTAAATATTGGAATAAAGTGATTAGATTCGATTTACAACGTGAGATGCCTAATTTTATTGTAGGGTATTAGGATCATACATCAAATCAGCCAACGCGACCAATTGGTTAGATTGTGAAGTAAAAATGATGCTTAGTCCTAATATGGTGTAAATTATGAATAGGTTGTGATTGACGAAAAGTAGGCTAGCTAGACAAAACTCAAAGTTGTCATCACAACTACAAGAGGCCCATATAAGATATGCCAATCATGAACCAACAACCTAGAGGTGGCCAGGGAAATCATAGAGAAGTTATTATCTTAAGCAATTGTCACCATACAAAGACTACGGTACAAAGCCATAAGCTAACAAATTCAAAATCAAGTTAGAGAAACCAAAAGGGACGTGGCTTTCATTCTAAAAGTGTTACAAAATGAGTTGTAGGAATCGTCGCGGTTTCATAATCGAATCGAATCAGAGATGGAACCATCTCCCACGGTTCTAGTTCAGTTTCATTAAATCACCAATTCTAAATTTTAGTTTTGAAACCGTAGAAACATCATTTAAAAAAAAATAAATAAATTTTAAAATCAAAATAATTATTGGATCTAAAAGTATTAAATTATTTAACTAAAATTTTTAAAAATTTATTTATAATGCATATTTATATGTATATAAATACGTTCAATATCAATTGTAGTTAGTATTATAATATTGTAAAATATTCTAGAAGATAAAAAGAAAATTACAATGCAAAAAATAGTCTCACATTACTAAGAAAATAAATTTTGCTTTTGGGAAAAGTTTATTTAAACTAATTTTATATAATTTTAAACTACGTTTATTTATGTTGTTAATAATAACATACTAAATATTGTGGATAAGTAATAAATTTTACTATTTACATGAAATAATTTAAATATTAATAATTATATATTTGATATTATTTTTTATTTTTTATTTTTCTAATGAAACCAGGTGGAACCGCCTATTCCACCTGTTATAGGCCAAAGAACTATCTAGGAACCATGAAACTGATAGTCAGTTCTAAAGCTAGCCAACTGGTTCGGTTCCAATTGTAGAACAGCCGGTGACGGTTCTGGTTTGGAATCGAACCATGCCTATGTCTAATAAGTTGAATAAAAATGTAAGCTTGAAACTGGTTGTTATTATGCTTGAATATACATTGTTTCAAGTACTTACAATCATACGGTGAGCGTTGATTACCTATTTGGATTGTCGGATTTTTATTTATATCGGATTAGTGTCGCTTCAGTATCGATTTAGTTTGGTTAATTTATGAGTAAAATTGTTAGTTTTTTACCAGTATCTATATAGTTTAAAAACGATGCCAGAATAACACTAAGACGATGATCCAATCAAGCTTACATGGATTACGTTATTAGGTTTTTTTGCTGATCTTTCAAGGATTTGTTTCTTTTTCAAAGGTTGGCTAATTGCTTTAAGTAATAAAATTGAGTCTTGTGAGTTTTAGACACCTTACATGTCCTTGTTTCACTGGTAGGGACACATCACAAGTTGTCATGTCCTCGAACCATGACAATCGCGACACAAGAATAATTCCTTATTCGACGATTATTAGTGACAGTGATTCAATGACCAGTAAATTTTAAGGATTTAAATACTTTTTTATGCTATTCATAAACAAAGTTTGACAATTTAATTATTAATTCACTTTGATTCTATAAATATTTAAACGTGTTCTTAGATGATATCTGAAGGATGTTGCTTTCTTTCCATTCAATAATTCCTGCACAATCGGTGTATTTATGTAATAGCTTTAATGTAAATAAATCTTTTAATGTTCTTACCAGTTGAAAAAAAAAAAAAATTAAATCTAAAGATTGTGGCACCTTTAAGTTTGGTGTGTGACATAACCCCTACCAAATGTATCAAAATTAATCTAAAATAAAGGGAAAATCAATTTTAAAAGGGAAGGAGGATCAAACATGTTCTAGTCATCTTTTGTTGTAAAATGGATTTTCAGAATTTTCTTTTCATTTTTACCCCCATCTTATTTATAATTATTAATGTGATTATGTATGTTTCAAAGGTCATCGATTGCACTTGCCTCTTCTCAATAAAAATGTAACAATAAAAATTAATGGATTTCCTTTTTCATGTAAAATATTGGGGACTTGCGTATAAAAGAATCGGAAAGCCAAGGATTTGAACAAAAACAAATGGCCATTAAACTTCTCTCCAGGATTCTCTCACTAAACTTCTACATAGAAAAATGTTACCTTAATAAGAGAGTAGACACCAATAGTGTCTTTGTTGATAATTCTTCCCCGAAAACAAAAATGAAAAATAAATTGACTAATTAAAATAATAGAATAAAAAAGTAATTAAAAAAACCAGTAAAAAAAGTTCCATAAAAATTTAGGGAAATATATATATATATATAATATATATTAAATGCCTCCTCATTATTTTCTTTCATATTAGCTATCTTCTTCATTTTTTTTTCTTTGAGTCTGTTCTTTTATTTTACTTTTCTGCTTTTGCCTAAACTAATCTTTGCATTTGCAGCCATAAAGCCCCCATCTATGTGTAATTAGTTCTCGGACCGCAAATAAATAAAAGAAGGTAATTATGCTAACCACAATAAGGTGAATGAAATATTGGTTATGGCAAAAATCATTGCTGGAAAAGAAATTTGAAAAGAACAATAGTAGTAAGTATATTATAGAAAGTCTGGGAAGGTATGAAGTGGATTCAATCTCTCATATTAATGAGATTATTTAGAAAAATTAACGTATAAGAGCCCATTGGACACTATAATTTTAAAAGTGTGGCTATCTTAGTGGCAAATAGACTTTGTTCCTCTTAATCACAAAACATGGGCACAAATCTAGACTCAGTGATCTGCAGCGCTTTATTTTTTTTTTAAAGTTAAAATAAAAAAAAATTCAAACGATATAACTTTAAACTTTAAATAATAAAAATTCTAATTTCAAAGTAAAAGTTAGGTCTAATATGGAATTACAAAATACTATAGATTATAGAAGTGAGGCCAAAAAGAAGATTGGAAAACAAAAAAAACTAGTCAATTGTTATCCATAGAATCTTATATATAATAAACCAAGAAAATTTTATGGTCTTCTTAATTAATTTTAAAGGTTAGATGTTGACTGGATGATCTCATGATAGGACCATAAAAGCTTTCAAAAAACTAAATAAACTTCTAAGATACGCTTATTCTATGTGTTGTTATTAGCAACATATTAAATATTTAACGTGATTTTGTTGTATTATTTTTCCCTTTTTTTTTTTTTAAATTTCCTTGTTTCACTTCCTTTTCTTTTTATGTCGGAGATCTTGCTTGGACCGGGGGACCAATAGCTCATGGCTAGGTCTAGACCCATTGCATGGGGCAGATTATGGTTCATGACCCACTATCGGTGGGTCGAATGAGCTCCCTAGTGCCGACGTCCCAGTGCTCGCATTATTGGAAGGAAAATAGATGAAGTGCTGGAGGCAGAACACATTAAATCTCCTATAAGGTTGGAGGGATAAGTATTAAATAATGTTGAAGGATGAAATACTAAATGATTGGTGCTTTAATTATGCAAGAGTTTTAAAAAATAGTAAGCAGGTTCATACTTCTAAATCTCAAGGTAAATGCACCGCACAAATTGAGAGAGTTATGGTCCTTCCGGTTAACTAATCTATGTGTTAAATTAAAAGAAAAAATCGCTTTCCATGTTGTTCTTAAGCCATTGCATATATATCATTAGTAGTTACATATTATGTATATATTATACATGGTGTGTAATACCCACTCAATCTTTTCTCTTCTCTCAAGCCACATGCAACCATTTAGAATAAAAAGCACATCCACGCACTTATCAAAACAAAACCCTTGTTGAAAATAGGCTTCACAATGATTCCCACCATGAACCTTTGCAACTTTTTAAATTGCTTATTGAACCAACAAAAATTCCTAGTCCTACAATATATTTGACTTCATCCGAAGCCAATGGTTTACCTAATATTTGTGGAGATAAAGCTAGCTATTGCTCAACATAAAGAAACGATTACCCTGATTTTCTCTAAATAGGGAACCACTGAGTCTTTATCTTTCACTGCACAAATGGATGTTTATGATTTAAAAATAAATATCTCCAATTCAAAAGAAGCCGAAGAGCCAAAACAATATGTCGTCAATTTTAATACTCAACTGTCTAATTTTGTTATCTGAAAGGACCTATGAAAAAGAAAAAGAAAAGAGATAGAGAAGGTAAAGTTAAAGAGGGGAAGACAAGTTGAAGGGGATGTGGAGTTAAATTAAAACTAGAAAAGGATGTTGAACTAGGAGGTAATGAAAATAGTGAAAAGGAAATACAAAAGAATTGGTCGTTGTTGTTTTGGGGGGGGGGGGGGGGGGGGTGGGCCGGGTCGGTGGTGGGTGGGGGTGGTGGGGATGTGAGAGGGGACGCGAGCGGGCGCAGAAGGGAAGAAGCCTTAAAAATTAGATATATTTGTACTAAAAAAAGACAAAGTAGGTCAAGACAGGTTGCAAAACTAACATGTGCTGCAATAGAGAAAGTTCGCAATGGGGGATTAATGTTGTTATTGAGTATAGTGATATTATAGTCAATGATGACTAACTTAGAATAGCTATAAGGGATCCATAAATGTCTTAAGCTAAAATTATCAAGCATTGGGCCTCTTAAGACAATTTAAAATTTTAGTGACCAAGAAATAAAAGTATTCCTTCTATTGTTTACTTGATGAAAATATAAAATAATGGGAATAATGTAGAAATTTTGAGTAGATTCAAATATGATGAGAGCTTATATGTACCAAGAAGGGGATAGCAAAGGGGTTTAGTATTTTGGTCAAATGAAAGTAACACATTGGACATAATTATAGCATAGCACCAATTCATTAATACTTTCATTGAACTAATGAGAGTATGGCAGTAAGGATAATGTGAGTAATGCCCAAAACTGAGTGCGTTATCATCTCTTCATGTAACCTCACTAGAGATTACATGCAAAGCTCAAGTCCTATTAAACCACAATAAAACCAAAGGTAAAATATGTCACATTAATTAAGGTTTCATTCATATTCATTACTGTCATTAATAAAAACCTCTAAAAACACATAAATCAAGTGCCAACTCAAATCCAAAGTTAGAAACATCAAAAGAAAAGTCTCACAACATAAAAGAATCATAAGAAAAAGATTTTCAACTTCAAGAGTCCACAACTCTAGGTGTCTCAGATTTCTATTCATTTTAGTAATCAGCTGGAAAATCGGCTTCGCCATCTTCATCCTCATAATCTATGTAAATATTGTAACCAGTCAAATAAAAAACTACAAGATTATCACTTATTCTTGAAAAAGTAAAAAAGAATAAGCACAAGGTCTAATATGTCAAATCACAACTACATGTGCATAAACAAACAACAAACATATTCACATGCAACAACTTAATATATGTAATAGTCACAGTTTATTATCTTTTGATTAGCCAAGCAACCAACATAATTTAAAACCATTTACAACTAGCCTTAAACTTGGAGTAACTCATAACTCCATGATAGGCAAAATACATGTATACATATATTGATACTTATATACGTTGGTGTTGGGTACTCCTCAACATCTTAGGTATTGTACTCGTACCACTCCTAAACTATTGTAATCCTCTTTGTGTGCAACTCCACTCGAGATAATGATACATATAGATCATTAGGGCACTGTCCTAGTAACACTGGTACTCCCGATCCACTAAACCTAGCCAAGCACAAGCAATAAACAACTTAAAACCAGATAATTTTAAGTTTGGTTGTAGTTTTTAAGCCTACACTCACAAGCATCAACCAAGGTAAGGACAAACCTGATAGCACGCTTGGAATAGCTAACTTAATAAAACGAAGATCACCTAATCACATTAGCAAATACCCATACAAAACCTGATTTTAACAAGAAAAACATACTTATAAGGTCATCTAGATTCTTAAGCTATCAAGAACTACAACTACTCTAAGTCTAGGTATACCTTCCTATTTCATGATGGAGGTGTATGGTCTTTAGGAGGAAAAGAGAACATGATATGCCCTTGTCACACCTGTTATGAGGGGTTTGACAACCATTATGCACTTTGTTAGGGCCGTGACTTGAGGAGGGAGGGGCACAAGTGACGACCATCACAACCGTGATCGACTTCATACTGCCACTCCCAAGGGGATCATAGCCTGTGTCATGGAAGTGACCCCTAATTGCACTCCACTTCGCTCCAAAACGCAAAAAAATCTCCAAAAACGTCTTTTTTTTTTTTTTTACAAACATACAAAAACTCAAAAAACAAAACTAATAACTTTCAAACACTTTTTAATCAACATACTTGAATCCAAATGTCCTTCCTTTCCTTTGTTTACAAAAACAAGCGTAACCACCAATAAAGAATCTTAGGGTTTCTTAATCTTTCTCCAAAAGCATGAATACCTTTAACACCGACAACAAAACTTAGAAAGGATAATCTCTCTTAGTCATCAAATGACCAAAGAGAAGAAAACTTACCTAGTTCTTTGACTTTTGTTGCTCCTTGAAGTAAGAAACTAGCTTAAGGGACTTTTAGGGTTTGGCTCTTTGTGAAACTATATAGAAGATATGCATGTGTGTAAGTGAGAGTGACAAAGAGTTATTGTATTATTTTATATTTAGGTGGACTATTATGCCCTCTTATTTATCAACAAAAGATACCCTTGCCCTTCTTTATAGATTATTTGATTTTATATTACAATGTGGTTATACTTATCCGATTATTATCAAAAGAAGAAGCCATAGTGATATGCCTAGGATGTAGTATTTTCTAGACAGTTGATCCAAACAATCGCACTACCTTTCTCGAAACAAAACAAGATGTGATCGGCACTATTCAATGATATAAATCACCAGGAATAACTCGAACTACACCCTAGTTATTCCGCTATTACGCACGAACTAACTTGGATGGGTTGTTCGCCACAATCTCGTAGATTGACAAGAACAAAAGTACTCACCACAATCAATATATTGATTGATAAGAGAAAGAGAGTTCAAAGAAGACTCAGTATGATGATGTTCAAAATACCAAAAACTAATGAGTTTCATTACAAGGGAAATATTTGTATGAGTTCCCAAACCCTAACAATAAAACAAAAGAGAAATAAAATAAAAATACGAGTTAAAGAAAGCCGGGTGAAAGCTGCTAGCTTTCACAAGAAAGCCGCCAACTTAGGGTCGGCCTAGCATTTAGGCCATCGACTTGATGGTCGACTTTAGGCCTGCTTAGCATTTAGGCTACCGGCTTGATGGTTGGCTTTGGGCTGGCCTTCACGTTACAAGTCACGCTAGCCTTCATCTAATCCTCCTTATGAAGCACAGACAATCGGAGTTCATTGAACTTGCAATATACTGATGGCACACCAATCAAATGAGCTTCGTTTGACTCTAAATTGCCTAGTAAAACTCACAATGTTAGATCCTGTAATCCTTGTGCTTAGCCTCCAGTGATTAGTCCTGTAAGCTGAGTAGCCTAATTCCCATCGTCTCCTTAGGCCTGTGGAAGATTTGCACTCGAATATAATAGGTCTTCATTAGCATGCTTTGAGACATATAATGACAGATTGGAGATGTTAAATGTGGCAGAAACACCATAGTCTTCTGGTAGCTCTAATCTGTATGTATTGTTGTTAATCTTCTCCAGTATTTTGAATGGTCCATCTGTTATGGGAGATAACGTCTGAGATTTCTTGTTTGGGAACCTGCCTCTGCTGAGATGAATCCATACTATATCCCCTAGATTGAATGACCTAGCCTTTTGATGTTTGTTCCCTTAAGTCACCTGCCGCTCTTGAGTCCTTTTAAGATGCTCAACTACCTTCTGATGAATTTTTCAATCTACAGAGATCGCTTATCTCTACTCAAGCTTTCTTTCTTTGCTGCTGGTTTAGCAATCAAATCCATAGGTAGAGATGGATTGAAGCCACACACAACTTCAAAGGGAGACTTACTGATTGAACTATGAGTTGACCTATTGTAAGCAAACTCAACAATAGGGAGACACAAGTCCCAATAAGTAAGATTCTTGCCAACCATCGTCCTAAGCAAAGATCTTAGTGTGCGGTTGATAACCTCTATTTGACCGTCTATCTATGGGTGACAAGATGTATTGTACATGAGCTTTGCACCAAGCCGCTTCCAAAGTGTCCTCCAAGAGAAACTAAGAAACTTAGTATCTCTGTCTGAAACGATACTATGAGGTATGCACAAAAACGAACAATTTCTTGCACAAAAAGGTTAGCAATATAAAGAGCATCATCTGTTTTATGACAAGGCACGAAGTGTGCCATCTTGCTAAATTTGTCCACAATTACCATGTTAGAATCTTTCCCCTTCTGCGTCCTAAGAAGTCCCAAGACAAAATCCATGTTAATGTCTGTCTAGGGCTATACAGGTATAGGTGGTGGCATATATTCACCCCCAGCCTCTTTCCTCCTTTTAGCCCTCTTGCACACAATACATCGCTCTAACATCTTGTGCACGTCTTTCATCATTTCAGGCTAGTAAAGTGTTCTTTCAATAGTTCCAACGTCCTCTTTTCACCAAAGTGCCCTGATAACCCTCCAGCATGAGCCTCTCTCACTAATAGCTCTCTAACAGATCCTAATGGTATGCAGAGTTTACCTACTTTGTACAAAAATTCGTCTACCACAAAAAATCCATCAATTGCTTCACCTCCAGAGCAACGTTAAGTAATCAACTTAAAATAATTATAAGTAACATATTGATCCTTGATCAATTCAAAACCCATCAATTTAGATTGAGGAGTGTAACAAGAGTATACCTGCATGATAGTGCATTAGCTACAATATTGGCACTCCCCTTCTTGTATTTAATCACATAAGTAAAGCATTCCAGAAACTCCACCCACCTTGCCTGGTGCTTAGAGAGGCACTGTTGTCTCTTGAAATGTTTCAAGGACTCATGGTTAGTATAGATGATGAACTCCTTAGGAAAGAGATGATGCTGCCAAGTTATCAAAGCTCGAACTAAGGAATAAAATTCCTTATCATACACAGAATGGTTTAAAGGAGCACCATTCAGCTTCTCACTAAAATAAGCTATAGGACGCTTGTCCTGCATCAACACAACTCCAATCCTGAGCCTTGATGCATCACACTCTAACTTAAAGGTCTTTTCAAAATCGGGAAGTGCTAACACTGGTGCACTTGTCAAGCGTGTCATAATCTCCTTAAAACTTTTCTAGGTTTTCTCTCCCTAGACGAAAGGCACCTTCTTCTTAGTCAGCTTAATCTAAGGACTCATGATGCTACTAAAATTCCTGACAAACCTCCTATAGAAGGATGCCAAGCCATGAAAGCTTCTCACATCCGAGGTTGATTGTGGCCTTGCATCTTTTTATAGGCAGTTTATACCCCACTTTAGTAGTATTATGCTCCCATCACAAACTGTATGAAGGGTGGGAAGTTTATGTGGACTGATGAAGCTATAAGGGAATTTGAACATATTAAAGTGCACCTCATTATGGCCTAGATCCTAGTGTTGCTTGACTTTCATCAACCTTTCGAGCTACATGCCAATGCCTCTAAAGTAGGGTTGGAGCTGTTTTGAGCTACAACATCTATACAATAGCTTATTTTAGTGAGAAGCTAATAGGGGAAACATTGTGGTATAATACATATGATGTGGAGTTCTATGTTGTGATGTAAGTTATGAAGCACTAGCGTCATTATCTCTTTCACAGAGAACTCATCCTATACATTGACCATGAAGCTCTAAAGCACTTCACAATCAAGATGAAGTATCTTCCCAACATGTTTCATGGGAGGCTTATCTGAAGCGCATCACTTTTGTTGCGAAATACAAGAGTGGTGTCACAAACCAAGTTGTTGATGCATTGAGTTGGAATAAGAGTCTTCTGGACATAATGCAAGTGGAGGTACCTGATTTTAATTCATTTGCTGACTTACTTGAAAGTGATCCCTATTTTTCTATTATTTTGGCAAGAGTTAGAGTTGATGAGAGAACAAAGTACTTGTTGCAAGATAGGTTTTTATTCAGGGGTAATCAATTGTGCATCTCAGGCTGTAGTTTGAGAGATCAAATTATTAAAGAGCTACATAAGAAGGGTCATGTGGGGTGAGATAGGATTTTACAACTGGTGTAGGCATCTTATTCTTGTTCAGCCATTCACAAACAAGTCGAGATGCATGTGCAAAGGTGCAGAGTTTGCCAAGTGTCAAATGGGACATCTACAAATGCAGGGTTGTATACGCCGCTGCCAATTCCTTTGTAACCTTGGGTGGATGTAAGCGTGGATTTCATTTTGGGATTGCTAACTCAATGATGTAATGACTCCATTTTTGTAGTAGTCAACAGATTTTCTAAGATGGTGCATTTTATTGCTTGCAAGAAGACGACAAATGCTATGCGTGTTATATATTTGTAATTAAGAGAGGTTTATAGATTGCATGGGTTGCTTACAACTATCGTGTCTAATAGAGACATCGGATCTCTTAGCTATTTTTAGCATACTATATGGAAGATGATCAACAATCATCCAAATGTCGATAGTGCCTATCACCCGTAAATAGATGGGTAGACTAAGGTGTTAAACAGATCCTTGGGAAATCTATTGAGGAGCTTAATAAGGGAACATGTGAAGAGCTAGGATTAGAAGCTGAGTCAAGCAAAGTTCACACATAGTCATGCGGTCAACCATAATATAGGGTTTAGTCCATTTTAAGCGATTTACTCTATTGTTCCTAAAAGTCTACATGATTTGCTACCATTACGTGACAGGACTTGATTTATGGGAAGGCAGAGGACTTTGTCCATAGCCTGCAGGAGAGTCACAATGCTACTCAGAATAATTTAGGAAATGCTATAGGTAAATACAAAGAAGTTACTAATAGGAAGAGGTGGCATGTAGAGCTTGACGTAGATGATTATGTTTGGCTTCTCCTTACTAAGGATAGGTTTTCTACCGGTAAATACAATAAACAATCAACTAAGAAGATTGAGCCAGTAGAGATCATAGAGAATATCAGCCCAAATGCATACAGGATGAAGTTGCCTATCCACATTTGAATTGAATGAAATACCCTAAATTTCCATTTAAGTTAATTAGATATTATTAGATGATTAGTTTGAAAATACAGGTAATTTTGAACCTTAATATAAATTTATTTTAGAGATTGATTTTAAATGATTTAGCCAATGGAATTTTTCAAATTATAGGATATAATTAGATAGTTTAACCTATTGAATTTAATTGAAAATAGAGATTATAATACCATAAATACTCAATTTAACCCACTAAACTACTTCAATCACCTATTTCAACAAATTCGAATTTATTCAATACCTTCTGTTATTAAACTAAATTCTGTTTGTTAAGTTCAATTGCATAAACAACTAAATCATTGATCTAGCCATTTGAGCCTAAATTTAAGTCTTTAAATCTTAGAAATTTAAAACTAAATATTTTCATTCAAATCTCAATTTCTAAGTCTAAACTTGTAAATTCAAGTAAGATATTAATTTTACTTTTATTAGATTTCCTAGAATTAATTTCTAATGTCAATTAGTTAATTCTTTTTCTTACCTCTTAATTTCTATTCTAAATGCCCAAGAGCCTATAACCTAAAGCCCATTCGAACACTAAAAGGTCAAGGCATGAACCTAAGCCCAAAAGCCTATGCCCAAAAGCCCTTAAGCCCTTAAGACCACATTAGCTAATATATACCTTCACACATATTAAAATTCCCTAATGTCTAGAAAAATCTAACAAGTGAAAAGACCAAATTGACCTTAACCAAATCCTAAAGGTTTCTTCACCAAGGAAAAGACCAAAATGCCCTCAATTAATCAAGAAAAAGTACCAAAATGCCCATAACCTTAATGGAAATTACAAAACATCAGATAATATAAATATGGAGTTTACAAAAATGTAACTTCGATTCCATTTGTAGAAGCCCCCAAAGTCTCCAAAATCCTCTCAAAAACTCTCTTTAAACACACTAAAAATCCTACATAAATACTACAATAATCCTCCATCAAGATAAGCTTCTAATGGCTAAGGAAATCCAATCTTTTTCCATCATTTAACCATTCAATTTCTTCCTTAAAATCTAATCTCTACTTCAATTGATTCTTAAGTGAAATTGGAAGACAAAACAAAGGATTAAATTAGGGATTAGTATTAGAAGCATCATCAACCTCTTGAAGTAATAGTAGTAGGGATTTCTAGGATATATTTGCTAAACTAAGTAAGTAATTATAATTAATATGTTTGATTATGTTAATGATATATATATATATATATATTCAAGTAAATTACTAAAAACAAACTTAGATTTAATATTGATCAATATATGTATAAGTATGCATGAAAACCTAAATGAACATGCATATATGTATGTTATAGTAGTTGTTGATTGAGTGGAATTGTTGCATGTTCATATATGTGTGTGTTGAGATATGTATATATGTTTGATTATGTTAGATTGATATATTTTTTGAAGTGAAATTATCAAACAAAACTTTTGGAGTATATGCATGTATGTATGTGTTGATAAGTGCTGAAAATTTGATAAATTTATGTTGATGATGATGATTTGAGTCATGATTTGTGATTTAATTTGTGAAATATAAATCCAAGTATAAACTAGAGGAAACAACATAGAATAAATATGTTTTAATGATTAAAATAGGTTAGAAGTCAGATTAAACAAAGAAAATTTGAAAAATTTCAAAACAGTGGCGGATCAACTCTGGCATCGTCACCATGATGTGAATGTTTGTGGTCGGACCGATGGCCAAATCACCTCTAACGACATTGAAACCCTGTCGGAATAGGACGTATGGATGTCTACCTTACAAATCTATCATGAACCAGCCAAGAACCGGTTGGCTTGATGGTCAAATTAGCCTAAACCGATCAGTTGTCATTGTGAGTGCTCTATTTCCAACCAGAATGAGTTTAATTTAAAATAAGACGCTAATTAACTAATTAGTTTAGGATAAATGAACTTATAAACATATAAACATATGTGTTAGGAAGTTTACATAAAAGTTTGAGCTTAAGAACCCATGTTTAAGATAGTAAATGGATTTATTAAAGTTTAGGTGCACACTAGTTTTTTGTGGGAAGTGAAATATTATAATTTAAGGTAAATAGATTTTAATCAAATAAGTATGAAATAAATGTAAATAATATGTTCACATATTAAAATACGAATTTTAAGATAAATAATTAATTATTTTGATTTTAGGAATTTATTTAATAAAATAAGAATAAATATGGCATTTTAACATAATAGGAAAACTAGTTTAGATTCCTTAGCACATTTAGAGGTAAAATTGGATTATAAATGATATAACTAGAGTAGTTATATTTTAAATGTGTTGTTTCACTTAATAAAATTTTATTAAAATTAATTATAGGATATGCTATTGAAATTACCATTTTAAGGATCTAATTACTATAAAATGGACTTAGTAGACTAAGTTAGATATAAAATAAATTTGATTGATTAATCCTATCCAACTTAGCTAAAATAAGTTAATATAAAATTATTAACTAATGTTGGCTAAGTAAATTCTTCAAAAAACAACAATTTACACTTAATTATTACTCAAATTAGTGAACTCCTATAAGACATATTAATTTGTAATTGGCTTAAGATAGACTATGATTAATAAGGTGAATATGTTGTTACGAATGAATATTCACTAGAAACATGAGTCTTTTATGTGAGTTAATGTAAATCAATAATCGATTTAAATGCTTATATGAATCAATCTTTTGAGTAGATATCTATTAGAAGTATACCCCTTTCTTTAACTCCTAGTCTATCTCTTGTTTACTCAAAATACAAATTTTATATTAGGTATGCAGTGACTTGTGTGTTGCATATTAGGGTAGGCATTATAAATGAACTCGGCTTTAATAATTGCTTGTTTTGCTTGTGCGTGGCCATTTTTGAGACCTAGTCCGAAGGGCAGCGACCTTGCTAGGCGGTGTCAATATGGTACTTAAGCACTTAGGCCATCACATGTGGCTCGACGGATAGCTAATGGGGAGAATTGTAGAAGATAATGTCTACCTGGATCGGAGAGAAGTAATGTAGTGTGGTTTATGTTTATGAGACCGGTTGAGCTACACTATATTATGGACTGTGATAGATAGAGATGCGTAATGGTTATGACCCCCAGATGTGGCTATTACTTGTAGAGGTAAGAGATATAGGTATTTAAGCTATCTATATCAACCTTCTGAGCAGTTGCTGCTACTAAAGACCCCAAGGTTCCCAGCAGATTGTCGGAGTGTGAGTATTCCACTATTGTTTGCTACACTTTAATTTAAAGATATAAACTATTGATTGTTACATTGTATTTAGAACAAGTATATATGTCCATCTCATATGTGCTTCCGTTGCTATCGTACTAGGCTTCAATTCATTCTTTTCTTTTTCAGGTGTTGATGATTATGATGATGATACCTATAATTACATGGGATATGGCATAGATTTCGAGGAGTTTCTCGATGAGTGTGTTGACTAAGATCCATTGGATCATTATCTTATTTCTATTTTATAAACTTCACTATCAAACTTATGTTTTAATAAGAACCTATATGTGAGCTCATGATTTCTATTTTGAGATACTTGAAACTTTTTATTTTGAAATACCTTGTGGTATGGTATTGAGTTATATATATTGGTCTACTCTCTAGAGTAGTCTATTTGGGAAAATGTTTTGAGAAATTTATTTTCCATTGCAAATTTCTAGTTGTTTTCACAAAGTAATTCAATGATTTTAGAATCTAAAATTTGTTTAGTAATGATCACAATAAACTATAAACTAGGTTAGCCTTAGCATATAGCACTAAGCTATTATACGTGGCAGACTAGACATACCTTGAACCAATTCATAGCATGGTACTAAAGATGTGTTTAATGTGAAGCACCTTATTCCCTATGCTAGTAATAATTCAAACGGAGACAATTTAAGGGAAAATTCTATCCATCCTAGGGAGGATAATGAAGTAAAAACAGTGGCAAATAGTTACCTGATAAAATGGCATAAGAACTAATCAGTGTTAGTTTTGTGATCTTGTGACTCTTCTCAAAGAAAACAAGTCAATAGGAAGAAATCGTCACTTTTTGTGCTGAGCTACGTTATTTTTAAGGCAAATTCCTTTGTTTATACCCTCAAATTGGCAGTTTTTATATTTTTTAGAGGTTTTAATTTCGTTATAACTTATTATAGGCACCTCTGTTTTTAATGTCATATATAGTGTTTTTTTTTCTTTTTATGTACTTTTTGTTCTTTTTTATAACTTTTCTATTTTTGGCAATTTTTACACTTCTATTTTTACAGCTTTATGCCTATTTATGCAATCGAGACATTCTTCTATTATATTGGAATTACAGAATTGAGCCATTTTGCTCTTTTTTTCCTCCTAAATTTTTAAATTTATTTTTTATTTTTAAATTTTAATGTATTTATCTAAGTATTAAAAAATTAATCGATGATTGAAGATCATTTTTTGGCATTTGTACACGATCAATTGAACGTGATTAAAACCTAATTTACCTGCTACGCCAGTTCCTCATCCATCCCATATCCGCACCGCACCAACAAGCATAATCCAGATTTCATTTCGACTTAATTCCTTAAAAAGGAAAAAAAAATACCACTTAGTTGACTTTGGTAGGCCATTTTCACGAAAATGTTAGATGCTTTATGTCATGTCCGAAGGAAAAAAAAAAAAGTATAATGCTACATATTTTAAGATTTAATTGGATGTGAATAGATGAGGCCAGGAAAGACACACATACGCATCTTCATACCAGAAATTTTTACCCACATGCACTCTATTGATATTTGCTAGCTGTTGGATATGGGTGCATCGCTAAAATGGAAAGCAGGCATCGTTTCTGGGCATATCAATTGTCATATCTTCCGGTCACATATTATCATCCACTCCACATGAACTTCACCCTCTTATCTTCATTGCATGGTCATGCATCTCGCCGACTTGCCACCCATGGAAGTCCAAAACCAAACAATAAATTGGAGTTTTTAAATTAGAAATTAATTGAGGATGGCTGCAGAATTAAACCAAATATCTATTGTTTCTAGGTTTTTTTTTTTCCAACTATTATATATAATAAACAAGGAAAGAAGCTTATAAATGAGTTGCCTCATGATTGTGTAATATTGAACTCGAGTTCAAACTTACTTGGAAATTTTAAAACTCAATAACCCAACTAAGCTCAAAATTTTGAACTCAAATCTAAATCACAATGGCATTGAACCAACTTGAATTAAAGTTGATTTATTAAAATGTATCTTTTTTATCTTAATAAAAATATTTATATGCAAATTGGACTCAAATTAGACTAGTATTTATATTTAACTTAAAGTTCAATTAGACTCCTAAATTAATGAAGCAAATGATTATAAAGTTCAGGTTTAACTTGATAAATTAGTCAATGGTATCGAAGCAAATTCTGTGGGTTACGAATAGTTTAACTCGTTAATAATTTAATATTAACCTGTTTTCTGGTCTGTAGATCATCTTTTGAGCACAAGCCAAACCACCCATTAATAATTTAATATTGACTAGCACATGCGGATATGTGAGCACGTTCTAAGTTCTGTAAGCTTGTCAATTTCTAAAAAAGACGCATGTCAATTTTCAGGTGAATCAAGAACAATGTTGATTCCCACCATTTGTGGTATGTTACATGAAGTACTTTACTAGAATTCGGTAAACATATAGAGGATGTACCCATATAGAGGATGGTATAATAACAAAGGGGAAAAAGAAAGGGACCGAGATTTTATAGAAATAATCATGCCTTCGGTCTTTCTAATCTTTTCGTCTAATATAATATTGAAATTAACTATTACAATTTACATGCTCCAATCCAGATTTCCTATCTGATAGTGAGATTTGCAATGCAAAGCGCTTTTTTATTTTTTTAATCTCTCTGATAGAGTCTCTTTCTTATTAGCCAACAGAAAATGAGCGGAAAGATAGCTAGGAGAAGGAAATAAAATGAATAAAAGGCCAGAATACATTGTTTGTGTTTGAGATAAAAGGGATTGATAATAGATACATAGCAATATGTTCACATTGATATTATTAATACAATAAATATTCACTTCTTTTAGCATTTATATCTATCATACAAATATTTTATTTATTGGAATAGTAAACACATAAAACGTACAATACCCTGAAAAATAACTAACCTAATTCTAACTTCCTGATGGATGGTAGTACACTCATTAAAATTTAAAATTACTATATACGTTAGGGCTATTTTAAAGGGTATGTTAGGAAGCTGCACAATATATTAAAAAGATTAGACCCTTGAGTAGGAAAAATTATTTCTATGAGCAAATATAAATGTTTCCGGGCTAACCCATTAATTGTGGAGATAAATTTTATTAAGAGTGAGGTGTTATAATAATTTTTTTTAAATGAATAGGAACAGCTTAATTTCTACACTTCTCTCATCATCAGAATACTTTTTACATAAACTTTTAATTGAATTACCATTGATGTAGTATATCACTCCTTAATGATCACCCTCCATCGTAACAAAAAGTTTGTGTTGAGCGAATAGTATTGGAGAGAGCTGCTAATGCTTGAGATAACTTTACGAAACTCACTCTAGGTCATAGATTCTTAGGATAATGGCCCAGCGTTTCATGGAATAATAATAATAGGGACCCTTCCATTGCCTTCCTGCTAGATTTTGTAGGGACGTGGAAATATTCCATTTTATGGTCGTTTTGGTTATCCGATTTTATTTATATATTATATATATATATATATATATATCAGATATACATATATAATTTATCTTTGTTTAGTCTATTTATAATAAAACAATTGGTCTTTTATTGGTATCTCTATTTGAAAATAATAAAAATACGATATCAAAATGATCAAATATGATCAAACAAACAAACTGGCCTAAGGAATAAGCACATTAAATCAATAATGTTGGGTGATGGGATCTAGAAAAGTGAAGAAAGATTTGAATACTAGTAAGACCTCGATTAAATTTATTAGTGGTGCATAGACATAAGCACAAGTTGGTTCTGAATTGGGAACCGAATTGGAACCATCACTGGTGATTCTAGAACTGGAACTGGCCGGTTGGATGGTTCTAGAACCAGCTAAGGAACTGCTGATTTTCCGGTTTCTAGATAGTTCTAGGCCTAGAAGGTGGAATTGGCGGGTTCCAACCAGTTCCATTAAAAAAAAGAAAAGAATTATGTAAAAAAATTTAAAAAATTATATTAAACATATAATTATTGATGTTTATACTATTTCATATGAATAGTAAAATTTATTACATATTTATAATATTTAATGTTTTATTATCAATAATACAAATAAACATAACTTAAAATTATAAATAATTTAGTTTATATAAAGTTCTCCTAAAAAAAAATTCATTCTTTAATAACGTGGGAGTACTTTTTAATTACAATTTTCTTATTATCCTCTAGAATATTCTGCAATCTTATATTACTAATTTTAATTTATATTAGCTATGCTTATATATAAATAAATACACATTTTAAAAAAAATAGAAATTTTAGCTAAATAATTTAATACTTCTAGACCCAATAATTAATTATTTTGAGTTTAAAAATTATTTAAAATATAAAATTTATTCTTTTACTTAAGAAAAACATGGTTCCATAGTTTCAAAACTGAAATTGGAAACCGCCGGTTTCATATAACAAGACCAGAACCATGGGAGACGGTTCTAGTTCTGTTTCCTCATTTTCAAGACTCGAAACCAACGGTTCCAGTTCCAATTCAATTTGGTTCGAAACTGTGACAATGTCTAATGGTGCATGGATATATTGAAATTTGATATAAAAATTATATATTATCACCACTTCTTATTAAAATTACATTAATATTTATTTAATACTTATCCAAACTCATGTAGGATATTAGTATAATAATGCATTTTTCTAATAAAGAAAAAAGAAAGAAAGTGGAATTTAAAACTTGCAGTAAGTAAGAAACTAATAAACTATTGTAGGCACAGTAATAAGTGCACGAGGAAGAGGCTAACTCCTACTGTCAATTTCAAAGTAAAATATTTTTTTGATAATAACAAGCTCCAAAAAAAAAAGAACTATAATATATATACACACACTTTGTAACATTTTTAATGAATTTAAATTATTAAATAATGAGGGTTTTAGGGTTTCCTATATTTAGAAATATCATCATCATCTTTATATTATGAAAATCCTTTCCAATTATCTTTCTTAAATTTCATTATGAATAGTATCACATGTAATCAATTTATCAAATTATAAAAAAGAGATGATAACCAATGATGTATATCAAGAATCTAAGTTATATCTAAGTATTATTATGTAAACTGATGGAAATTAAGAAGAGAAATATCTAATTGATTAAGATATATGGAATTTGTAATTAGAACAAAAGTATGTTAGTTACAAAAAAAAGGAATACAAGGAAGTTATTTGGAGTGGAATTTTAGTCTGTCTTTAATTTTTTTCCCTTGTTGGTAAAGATAAATTCTATTTAATTAACGGAATAAATCCATACAAGATCTAGATAAAGAGTTGGGAATATGAAAATCTAATTAAATAGACCAACACATCCTTTCAAAAAAAAAAAAAAAAGCATTCCACTTAGGAAATAGCATGTTTCCAATAAAAAAGATGATAAATTTCTATATAGGAGGATGAGAATAAAAGGAAAGAAAAAAAAAAAATACATAAAATAAAAATGTCTTATTCAATAACCTATTGAGCAAATCAATATAAAAATAATGTGATTTCTTCAAATTTGTCAAATTTGTAAAAGTAGATCTACAGCGATAGATTGTAATGGAACGCTAATAATGAAAATGATTAAAAACAAATCTAACATTTTTTATTGAAAAAAAAATGGGAATTGGATATTGAAATCAATGATGGTGGATTTGTGATTTGAGGGTAGTAAAGGAAAAGAAGAAACTTGAGTGCGGCAACCCTTTAATTGTTAGTGTTTTCTAAAGAGTTTTGTGTGTAAGAAAGATCAAAAGACAAAAAGAATGGTATAAAAAAGTAGTGTAGTCAAGTTACTCAAAACTTCTACACTATATTTGATTTGAAGGAAAGAAATGAAAGAATGAACTGGAGAGTCAAAATACTCTTCCTTATTTAGTAAAATATTAAAAAGGGAAGGTAATGATTTATAAGCAAAACTTATTCTCATAAAAATCTATTCTCCCCAAATATATAAGAGAATGGAAAGAAAACTTAATTAACCTAAAAAAAATTATATTTTGACAAATTTTGTAAAAAAGAAAAATGAAAAAAAAACCTTAATTAACTTTTCTTCCTCCATCATCCCCTTTTTTATGCAAACAAGTTTTTTCCCTTCATTTTTTCCTCTTTATTATTTCTTCTAATTTTCTTTCTTTCTAGTTATTTCATCTATCCCAAACATTGTGATAAAAGTATATATTTATTATAATGACAACTATAACAAATAAAGAAGTTTTTTTTAAATAATACCATAAGTAACTTGGCTATCTAATAATATTCCTGTTTCTAGAATTCAAACGTGAAATTGGTGTCTAAGAAGAAGCAATAATATGAAAAAAATTTTAAAGGTTTTTTTTTTCAACTTCTTAATAAACACAATGAGGACTCCTTATTTTTCATATTGCTCATTTTTGCAATGGACTTTTCATTAGTAATAATCATTTTATAATATACTTTTTACTAACTTGTAGTTTGAAACTTTTTTGTTTCTTTCGATAAACCAAATTATTAATTTCTATAATTCAATTAGAAAAATAATAATAGCACAATTGTAATATAAAGTAAAATAATTTATAATGAAGGGTAATAGTATCATTTCATATAAAAAGAAGATTTTATGGTTCACCTAATATATAATTGTATGTTTTATCAAATGACAAGCACATGATTGAAGACGAAGAGACACAGGAGACAGCCACCTAAAATGCTGCCGGCTTGGTCTCAAAGCTGCCGACCTAACCCTGATCACTACCGGCCTTTAGTTGGCCTTCATGGCCTAAAAATAATTCCAAGAGCTTTAGGCAGCCAGCTTTTCTCCTTAGGCCACTAGCCTTTTCTATGTGGAAAATTAAGAGTTTTTCCCTATTTTCTGTATAACCTAGGCTTCCTCCTACCCCAAAACCATTACAAATCATAATTTCTCTTCAAAATCTCTCTATAGGTAATCTTAGCATCAAGAAAGATCAAGAATCAAGTCGATCAAGAATCAAGATCAAGATAAGATAATCCTCTCCAATTCTTTAGAGATTTAAAGGGAGCAATTTTTCCCTCAAGTTTTCCTTTGGATTTTGAAGGGAGTTTTGAAGAAAAACCCTAGGTCTTGTTGAAGTTTTAGTGTTCCACAATCAAGGAAGCAAAAGAAGAATCAAAGAAATAGGCAAGTGGTTTTTTTCAATTCTTTTGGAGTGTTAAAGGTGAAAATTTTAGAATTTCTTTGTGAATTTTAAAGGAAATCAAAATTTGGGAGTAAATTTGGAGGAAACCCTAACTTATGGAGTTCGAGATTTGGTGTTTTTACAAAAATTGAGGAGGTAGGTATGTACCAAACTAGAGTATAGTTCTTTTCAGATTAAGGTTTATATTATAAAAAGAATATGATTGTTTTATGAACACATGTTGAGAGTGAGATTTTGTTTGTGTGATCAGGTGTATTGGTGAAATTAAGGTTCTATTCCTAAAAGCTAATTCAAGTATGACATTACCTTGTTTGTTGCTTATGATTGTAGGTTTAGAATTTACGAACAAATCTAATACTATACGGCTTAAAATTTGATTTGATGTTTGTCTATGGCTAGGTCTAGTAGATTGGGAAGACCATTGCTACCAGGACGACACCTTGATGATCTGGGTGTGGCGTTGTCCCAAGTGGAGTTATGGACAGAGATGATTCTGGTAGTCTGAGAGTAGTATGGTTATGGTACTCTAGGTGTATGGGATGTTCCCAACACCAATATATGTATATATTACCTATTTTTTATACTAGTTGTTTTTATGGAGGCATGGGCCACTCCGATTTTAGGACTAGTGTATAATGGTTCTGAATTGAATCTGTAGCCTAATAAAAAATAATAATCTGTGGTTGTTGCATTAGTTATTAGATTGTATGTGAAATTGTTTAATGCTTGTTCATATGGATGTATTTGTGATATGGCATACTAGGCCTTTGTGCTCATTCCTTTATCTTTTTCAGGAACAGGTGAAGATCTAGTAGTTTTTAATCTGTCAAGGCTATGACGTTTATGTGGACTATAGGAGGATGATAGTGGACCTGATTTTCCTGCTGATGTTTAGATTTTCTAGCTTTGAGATAGACAATCAAGAACTTAAGAAGTTTATATGTTTCTAAGAATTTAAATTTTTATGCTTCTAATTTTTTTTTTTTTATGAGACTTCTCTTCTAAGGGTTAAGTTCTTGTTTTGAGTTGGCTTTTATTTATACCAACTAAGTTTTACTAAAGATTGTTATATGAAATATTTTAATCAAGTACCCCTTGATGTGAGTGATTGATGATTATATTTATATTTGTAGATTAGAGAAATAATAGCCTTAGCATGTCTATCTCAAGTAAGGACATGTGGTAGGTTGTAATGCCTTTAGTTTAGAGTGTTACAACAACTTCAAACAAAACATTTGATGGTACTTGTAAACTTTCTTTTGTTATTTTATCTATGGGACATGGTTGTCTTATAACCTTTTTAATTATAGAAGACGATTTAATATAATCTTATATGTTAAGCTATTAGACAACTCTTTAATTTCACTTGTTTCGTTACAATTTTGTAAATATTTTTTTCCTATAAAGTAGAAAATGTTGTAAGCCCCCGTTTTTTAGTAAACCAAAATCGATTTTGGAAACCAAAACCCTAAAAAGAATACTTAGGGCTAGTATGAACCTAGGAACCCTAAGTCCGGCAATACCAAGAATAAAACCCCAGAATAATAAAAATGAGTTAGATTTAGAATATGGTCCTAAACAATATATCGAAACATAAAAAGATCAATTTCATAGAAATTCATCTGTTTCGAACCCGATGGGATTGTTTTCGAAAACGGATGCCCGATACTCAAAAATAGAAAAATATTCCGAAGGACTCTTTAGAATCGAAATTTAATAAGGAATTTAAAAATATAATTATAAGAATTTTTCGACTTATAAAAATTACAATTATAGTCTTTTATCGTATTTCATTATTACCGTTAATTTAATTGTCTAATCTACTTTTGATTTCTAATCATTACTTTTCTCCAAGTACACCAAACATACTCTATTTTATATCCTTACAACCTATCTCTTGCATCCTTACATCTATCTCTTATAATTTACTTTTCCAATACAACTTTATTATTAACTCTTGAGACTAGTCTTTCTAGTCTTGGGAAGCCTTGTATATGATCTAAGGCTTCCAAGCTTGCATTTGCATCCATAACATGAATGCGATCATATTCCTATTTTTTTTTTTTAGTATATAAATGTCATAAAATTTGTTTTATGTGAATAAAAGACTTGTAGTGTGATGGTAGTAATCAAGATGTTGCCAAAAGCTCTATATCTATTTTTATTTCCATCAAAAACAATTTTTGAAATTCGGATTTTAAAAGACACCTATTGTGAAAACCTATTTTCCAACTCCAAAATGAGAATTTTTATAAAACACGAAAGGTTTATGGAATAGATATCATAAAGAAATGACTTTGATGAGTTAAATCTAGTTCTGTTAAGAGATATTTTGAAGTTGAATTAAACTTTGTCTTAACTCCAACAAGAAAATAAAATTCGTAACTAGGAGGAGTTGATGTGTAAACACTTATTTTCTAACCCCAAAATAAGAGTTTTATTAAGAAAATGGAAGTCTTTAGGAATACGTTTGATTAGGACTCAATTTTAGAAAGATCAAATGAGTTTTACCCAATAAATAATCTCGAAACAAATTACAAAATTCGGATTTAGAAAAGAGCCATATTTAAACACCTATTTTAAAATTCCAAAATGAGGATTTTAATTGAGAAAGGGAAGCCCATGGAAATAGGTATAATAAGGATTTAATTGTAGCAAGAACAAATGAATTTTATCAAAGAATATTTTTAAAACAAAGGAAAAGTTTCAACACATAAATCAAACTCTATTTTCATCACCAACAATTCTTGTAAAATTCGTAACTAGGTAAGGCCCCCCATTTAAACATCTATTTTCCAACTCCAAATGAAGAAATTTCTTAAAATAATGAGAGATTTAGAAAGATAGGTCATCAAGGCTTTATTTTAGTAAAATAAAGATGATTTTTTAAGAAACAAAACTAGTTTTTCTAAATCAAGTATTCTTAAAGTTTTCTCAAAGTGAAATTTATCTAAAAGTTCTTTTTAACCGAATATCATCAAGAACATACATATAGATAGCTCATGACATGTCATTCATGATATTAACTTTTTGATATTGATTATACATTTAATATACATGGTAAAAACAATGTAAGTTTTCATAAAACAATTTCGGAAAACATGATTTTTACCTATTGACCAGATCTGATCCGAACTTTTCAAGACCTAAAAGTTTTCAAAACTTAGGAATAACATTAGAATTAGGTAGATCTTTCAAAGTAGATAGAAATCGACTACTTATTTGCAAAATTCCGAGTTAAAATGACTAAGTTATGGCCGTTTTAACTTAGAATTTCCTAAAAGTTTTTGCTTGTTAAGTTAGGATTAGTTATGGTTTGAAATACTAATTTGGGTATTTCTTTCATTTAGGTGATCTCGAATTAGAGGATTCTTTGCCCCGGACTATTACGAGTAGAGACCGGAGACCATGGCGAATGAGTCATACTTCCTATTTACGATTTCTTATTGTGCTTGTAATTCATAGTTAATTAAAGTGATAGGCAAAGATAAAAATAGGAATGCATGATGGGCGATTATGGGATTATGTATGTTTTCTTGCTGTATTGAGAAAAACGTGTTAAGTATATCAAAACCAGGTGATTAATTGATAGATGTCCATATGCCATGATTATGATTGTTTGCAAATTGCTTAGTCACCTATGAAATTGTATTAATGATTACTTGGATTAACAAGAAATACGGATATAATCACTTCATGTTGGGGATGGTGCATGTAATAATGTTGGCTACCCGTGATCGGTAAACGATATGAATGAAATGGGTTGCCCATGAACCATAAAACGGAATAGTAAATTCAAAGTTAGTGCTGCAAGATTCGTTAATCTACTAACCCCAAATGGAGGGTACAAATCCATTCAACATATGATTTTCGGTTGATCATATGTCTTATATGCCCATGTTGTTGTTGCATTTCATATGGATGATTAAATCAACTTGATTATATGAAATTGTTGAATATGCATATTCTGGAAGTATTTACTCACTAAGCTAGTGTAGCTTATACCCCCACAGCTTCTTTTTATTGCAGTTCCCTTATCTGTGGTTGCAACCCAGGAATTAGCCAACTCGGGCAAAGTAAGAATAGGAGTTTCCTTTAGAAGTTTATGTTCAGTTTTTGTATAGATTTCCATAGGAAACATTAAATGCTTGAGTTGATGTCAAAAACTATTACCTGAACTTATTATTTGTTTTGCGGGGGAATGCCCCTTAGTTTTTGTATATGATCTTGAATATCTATGGTTTGTATTTGACGCTTTCTCTATCAAATTAAACTATCTATCTCCAATTGCTTAAGTATTCTATTGTCGTAAGGGAATGCCTTGCATCTAATATTAGACTTCTGAATGACTGTGCTAATGATTCCTAAGTCTCATATGATATGCGGTAGACTGTTACATTTAGGGTACTCTTTCGAGCGTGACAAATGTAACCAAATTAACTTACTAAGGTCATTGACAATTTCACGATTTGATAATTTTATTCTTATGTTTGAAACTTCTACTACATATAATTTTTACACATGTATCCATAGCTAATAGTATAAAGCAAATGTGTATAAATCTAAGAAATCTTTTGTTTCCATTGTTATATTCTAGTGACTCACAAAATTCAAGAATCCATTTAGTATATAACAAAGTTTAGTAAGCAAATAAACCATTTTTGAGAATATGATGGTAGGAGTGGTGATTGTCTAAAGTTATTATTTTACAAACTTGGACATTGTTTTCGAAGATTGTCTCATTATCAGAGCTTATTGTTAATATACAATAGCCTATACCTATACAATAAGATTATCATAGATTATTATTGAAAAAAATTATCAATGTGTGCAAAACCAAAAGATGGACCAAAAGTTGAAGAGAAGCCTTATTTGGCAGTCAAGGAGGGTTAAACTTAAGAATCGTATTATATCTTCCATACTATCTTTGTCAATATGCAACATTTAACATTCAAGATTAATAACTAAGTTATAGTTGCAATCAAGTTAAATTAAGACAGTACAATACTAAGCTTGATTTTAACATTTACTCGAAATCTAACATTCGAACTTGAGCTCGATTCTATTAAGATCGTTTAAACTCAATTAACTATAATAGTATTATTAATATTAAAATGATATTGATATCTAAAATGGGCTCAGGCTTGACTTGACTAACATCTTTGTTCAACATTGGTAAAATTTGAGCTAAGCTCGCATAGCTTATGAACCAACTTAGCTCATTTGCATTCCTAAGCTAAGCATAAATGTAGTGGAATTGTTCAATGATCAAGAATCAACTAATGTTCAAATAATTTCAATTTTTAGAAGCTTCTTTGTCAGTCTTAATCAAGCAAGGTATTTGAGAACTGATAGATTATAGAACGTTAAATTTTGCTATAAATTTCCACAAGTGTGGCATGTTGTGTGGTTATCTCACTTGAGTGGAAAGATAAACTCCATATTGATGGGTCTCAATGTTATTGAATAGCCCAATTAATCAAGGCCATCTTGGTTTGGCCTGCTTGCTCAATTCCTAAAGAAGAGAATTTAAAAAGCAAATATCTTACTCTAATGTCACCTTAGAATGTTCTTGATTGGTATATATTCTCTCACTCACTCTTTGCTCTCTTAATCCTTTCTTTGTTCTTAACAACTAGAGTTTATTGATTATTGTAAAACTAAAATCACTTAAGTTTCGTAGTGTCAAGAACATTTTTTTTTTCAATGGGCCACAAGGGCTATTACAATATAGCCGCATAGGGCCATTACTACTTACTTGTTTCTCTCTTCTTTTACGTTTAATTTCTATGTTTGCTCACAATATTTATGATTATGTATGTTATTACTAATTAGCCTTTGACCTATTCTTTGCAAGGTAAAAAACCATAGGTTTATTAGAGAAGCTACTCTTCTTACTAACTTTCTAAGAAGAAAGAGGCACCATTGCTTTTGGGAAATTAAAGTTTCTTTCTATGCTTGTTATTGTATTTTTATACTAAATTTAGTTATGAAGCTTGAATTTTTCATTCACTACAAATGTCTAAAAAGACTAATTTAAACACATACAAGCTACTTATTCATTCATTTTTCCTTCATTTTCTTCCTTCACCCACAATTGTTTCCTCCCCCTCTCTAAAGATCCTCGTCCTTAAATTTAAAGGTGAAATTAGCTTGAACTATAAGAACTTCTATTTCACTTGCATAATTAAGATTTCATATCGCGTCTCTATTCTTCTTGACCAATGACTTATAAATTTAGTCCCATAAAAACTTGTTGGTCATGGTATTAAAAATTTTTATAATGTGGTGATGATGACTCGAAAAACACATGAGTTGACCATGTCATTGAATATGCTAGCAGTAGGCCTCCAAAAATTTCAAATCAGCTAAGCCTAAATGGTCAAAGTTAACTGCTCATTGCATGGTTGCCAAAATCATGATTCCACTCGTATGACCTTACAAGTTTATAATTTTAGTAAACTTTCCAAATTAAAATCGATATAGTCATTTTCATGTAGATACAAGTAAAATTACTAGGACATATGATAAATTTGATAAAATCTTATATTCTTAACCAAGTTTGTAGATTCAATATATTCAAGTCAAATGAGCTATAAAATAAAAAGTAGGCTTCCACAAACCCATCGACTGTATAGTGCTACATCATCTTTTTTATCCGCCCCAATTTTGTTTCCACTTTCTCTGTCTCTTATTCTCTTATTCAATATTCATAACCTTCACCAAGTTTCCCTATAAAATGTACAAGATAACTTATTTACAACATTTTATGCTAACATTAGTTTAACAAAGCTTTTGTTCCCTTCAGTTTATACTACTTCGATCAAAATAATATATAGAGAACTTAGTTTCAACTTTACTTGTTCTTCTTTTGTGAATGTTTGATTATGGATTATGAGGTTTTCTTCAAGGAGGAAAAGTTAGTTTCTTCAAATTTTTTTTAACTTGTCTAAGCCATATAATTATTGTGTGCATGGCTTTTTCCTTTTTTTTCTTTCCAAATTTTGTATACATAACTATATATTGTGTTGGGTTGTTATATTACGTAAAATTGTCAAATTAAGTTTCTAAAGAAAATTATTTTTAAGTTTTTTATGATTACTTAAAACAAATCTACAAATTTTGAAAGCCATTTTACTATCTTTAGAAACTTATGTTTCTACGTTCTGTAATCTAAGATAAATAACAAATTAAATTACCTTAGCTAATTGGAAATCTAAAAAAAATACTATTCATCATCAATTTTAACTAAGTAGTTTCAATATCTAAATCCATCACTATTAGCAAGCTAAAATATGATATAGGTTGGTTGATCCTTGCCTAAACAAAAAGCTACATAAGATTGTATGTCCATTATGTGTTATGAACACTAAATTTTTGGAAAAGAGTACTCTGGTATCCAATAATAATGATAAGTGAATGGCCATACTAAATGACAATCATCAAATTCATATTTAATAGCAATGTTGATAGTAATAATCTCTTTATTATGAAAATCTATCTATTACTACGATGCAAATATTAGAATAAATTTCACATTTTGAAACACAGGCTACAATTATGTACTCAAAATCAGGCTCAAAACCCCACCATTGCTACTTTCAATAATTAAAATTTCTTGCTCTATGCTAAAAAAATAAAGGAAAGAAAAAAAAGAAAAAAAAATTCAGACCCCTGTTCAACCGATTCTAACGTTGTGGTTCCATCCAACGAGTGATTATCACTAATGTACTCATTATTTTCATTGAAATTCAGTTGAATATGAAAGCCAAATCCTCACATTAATGGTCATAATATCTTATACAACTTATTCTTGTAGCAATTTGGAAAGTACAAACTCAAAATCAATGAACTTTGATTGTATGCATCCATCTTGCATACCATCCATATAGTTGCACTTATTATTTTCATGAACATTCTATAAAGGCATGTGTGTTTTATGCACAAATAAGTTAGAGCCCAATTGCAAGTTCACAACCTATAAGGTTGTCTAAACCATTCAATAGTCCCTGAATTATCACACAAACACAATAAAGTATCTCTCTCTCTCTCTCACTCTCTCTCAGTTTCTTTAGTGTTTATCTCAATCCATAATGACCTCAACGGGTATGGAAAACAGTCCAATGAATATCATTTGAATATATATGGATTTGATGATATATGAGCCTTAATTCCAATTTAAAAAGACTATAGCACTATGTAATTTATCCAATACTTTGTCAATTGTGAGGATAAGGAACATGTCTAGCAAAATAGCTTGAATTAGAGCCCAATAATCCATATAAAATCTCCATGAATCATCCTCTTTTTTCATTAACAACTAGCACTAGGCTTTATGATGCTTGAGTCCAATATTTCCTAGACCAACTTCGCTATTTCTCCTTTTATAAAATAAGGATAACAATACATTTTCACATAAGTCTTAAAGGCGATCATGATGAAAGAGTCTTGAAGTCACTCAAAATTTGATTAGTAACACATCTATAATGCTATTATTGGTAGTATCCAAAAGTTGATCATCTTACTAAATCATTAAACTAAATAAACAAGCTAAATTATCAACCCCACCATTTTGTGTAATCGCATGCTTAACGAGCTTTGGTCCCCGAGAAAGTATTGTCTTTAAGACAAATATGTTGCCTATGTTTAAAAGAAATTGTATTGTTAATGTTTAATAGTCAAATGTTATAAGCCTTAAAGTTGTCAATTATTAAATCTCAGACAGCAAGTCTATACTGTAAATAAGAAAAACATAAAAGTTCATTGAAAATCAAAAGGGCCCTATTACTCATGCTAGTACAAGTAAGATGCTGACCGTTAATAATTGCAATGAGGTAATGAGTTGAGATGCAAACACTTGTTATATCAAGGGTTTAAAACTCGAGATAAAACAATTTCATGAAAAATTCTTAGAAAGAACTGTCACATTATTTGGAGGAGTCTCAAAAGCATATTTATATTCGATAATGATAGAAGTAGTTGGCATTAACATAGACAAACAACCTTAATAGTCTTCATATAAAGAAGGACCAAACCAAGTTTCTAAGGCTCCAACACAAGCTGGTGATAGGAATCGCGAAGAGTGGTCGATCACCCTATAAGGCTCATCATGAGCTAAGTTGATGTGTTATGTAGAGTTATACTACATGGATTTACCTCACCTTAGTTTCTTATTATATTAATTTCTATATTTTTACTTTGACTTATTTTAGGAGATTAAGTCATACTTTGTGTACATTATTATTTTATATCTTATTATTTACCAATTTCATATTAAGTCATTGTAAGGTTATTGTAGGACTTGCAAATATCTAGTTTTGATCAAATTTATGTTATTAAAACATCTGTGGTTAAGTTATTGCATATTAAGTATTTTACTCTTTATTCCTTGTGTTCTTATCCATATACTAATTAGATTGCGTGACCATGCTGATTGAATCTTCTAGTTCTTTTAACACCTGTTATAGATTTATAGGTTTTGGATTCTATCAATTCAAATCTCAATCACAACTCAATATGTTTTTAACATTCATATCCTTAGTTTTACCTTTATGTTAATAAATCTAAAAACTAGATACATCAAATTTCACATTGAATCAGCAATCTCATGATGACTTGTTTAAATATATATATAATACATATATTAAGAGTAGTTTTATATAATTTTTACAAATTTTAGTGAAATATTGTGAATTATGGATACTTAATTGATGATTATTTTTATCAAAAAAAAAATTAAGAAGAAATTATAAAATTGAAGAAATATGAGTTAAATTGAAGTATTTTTAAAGGATATTTGAATATTATAAATGAAATGGAGACTTCAAAATATATTTCTAAAGAAAGAAATGGCATGGATGAGAATATTATCTGAAGGATTTGTCAAAATCCATTGAAGATGATTAGAAATTAGATTCTTTATGAGAAACATGTGTAGGTCCACATTAGTATTATAACTCATGTACATTTTATTATTATTCAAATTACTTATTTTAAAATGTTTTGATTAGCTTATAAATAGGATATCAGGGTTTTTTTAGAAGGGAAACTTTTCTTAGAATTTTAGTTAGTAAAGAGCATTTCCAAAAGTGGAAAGAAGAGATTATTTTAAAGATTTGTTCAAATACTTGCTTATTGACTAAGTTTATTATATATTCTCTCTTCTTTATTATTTTTTGGTAATGACTGTGAGTGTTGTCATTATTATTGATATGATTTTATGAATATGAATAAGTAATTACTATATACGTACATGTGAAACCCATGGAACTATGTGAATAGAAGGTTAGGATTCAATCAATTAATCATAATTAATCTAGTATCTAATTATGTATGTTTATTGACTTATTTTCTTATTTGTGCATATAATAAAATTAAGGTTTGATGTTATGTATACTCAATAGTATTTCATATGCATAGTTAGATCTACATAAATGAAAAGGTTGTACATGATTCTGAGTATGGAAGCATATGATTTTACTCAACTAAGGTAAAATTTAATAGAGGAACTTAGAGAGAAAAAGGAATTATTAATTAATTAAGGGCAATGCGATGTGAGTTAATTGACTAGGAAAGTTCCAATTAATAAAGATTAGTAATTATGGATCTTGGCAATCTCTACCATATTGTATATTAAGAATTTTCACAGTGTAGATTGATTGACAAAAGAGAGATTGAATCTGGTTTACTATTCATGTAGGTAACTTCTGTGGTGATTCATAATATCTAGTTATGTGATTGAATTATTGACATTGAATAAAGTAAGGATTAGTAATTCCTATAATTGATTAACTAAGTGAGATAATTAAATTGTATTAATAGTGTTGGTAATTGTTAAGTAATCTTGGTCTCATCATATTTATAATACCTAACGATAAGTGTGCTTGCCTACTTTCAATTGATCACAAGTATGCATTAAATTGTTTATGTACAATCAATTCATAGCATCATCTTCTATAGTGAAAGAAGTCATTTTTAATTGCTCATCCATACGAACATTGTAGAAATTAGGGAAAAAGGGAGGGGGGTGGGGGCGGGCGCGGTGTTGTGAAAGGGATGGTGGTGGGGGGTGGGATTTGTTTGTGTTGTCAGGGTAGTTGCTACCTTAAAGATCCTATACATTGGATTCATACTAGAAAACTTCGACAATTCCAATTTAATGTCCTTTATAAAGGAATATTGAAACTCTTCTAATGAGTATTAGCCAATGGAGAAGATGATGGATTTGGATCAACACGATTATTTGCGTAACTACTCTAATTGCAATTCAATCAATTTCCACACTTAAGACATATTTGATATCATGGTATCAATCTTTGATTTAGAAATAGAAGCTTACTTTCATTGACTGCAATTATTCCTCAATCAAAACATGCACTTGTGCCATCTAACCATTATTGCTCTTCAAGCAAACACAATAGTGAAACCACCAAAATGTTAAGCCTTAATAAGGGCTTAATTGTAAGTCCACATCTTATCTAAACCATTTAAAGTCCTTGAACTATTACATGCACAACCAAGTTTATGTCTCTCTCTTTCCCCCATCAGTGCTTCACTGGCTTAAGAAATTGAGGCATGGACTAACCAATCTACTATCTATGTTGCTCCCAATCAACTGCCAACATATAAGAAGTGTTGTCTCGTGTTGATGTATACCACATAGAAGCTTTGCTACTATTTCTTGGCATGCAAATTCATATGGTCACTAACTTTAATTTTTTTTTTAAAATATATGCTATCGAGGCCGCCTTATCAAGAAGGATTGCAAAATGGCTACTTCTGCTATTAAAATTTGGCATCACGGTCATGCCACCTAAGAATGTCAAGTCTCAAGCTTTGGCCAATTTCCTGTTTCATTTTCTTATAAAAAAATGGAATCAAGCCATGATTCAAATTCTAATTAATTTCATGAGGAGTCAAATGGAGAACTATCACAAAATTCTTATTGTATTTTTGCAAAGCAAGCTCATCTTAAGCTAGAGAAATATCACAAAAATTGGTATGTGTAAGAAATGGCTACCCTTGTGTTGTTTGCATTTAGCACACGGTGTATATTGGCCAAACATGTTTTAAAAATGCCTTACAGCTGCAAATGAGTTATCCAAAATGTTTAAAATACAGATTAGAGGAATGCGACTTTGAGGGAAGTTTTAGCCACTAGCAACCGCCATATATGATTATTAAAAAACAACACCCTTACCCATAAATAGCAAAAATGTTTGGCTAGTTAAGAACAAAGCAAGAAAGTATATCATGCATGAAGGCAACTTTACCAAAGTATTATACATGGGAAAACCCCTTTGGTGCGTCATCCCCCCTAAAACAAAAATTATACTAATTGAAGCTCAGTATTGAGATGGTGACAAGCACTAATGGAAAGAAAGTCATATTATCATATATTGGATTCGAGGTACTATTAGCCCTATGTGGAAATTGCACCTTCAACTTTGCAAAGAAGTGGGTCATCTATCATAAACATAGACATGCAATCCATGCTTCTACTGTTGCATTACATAGCTTAACTGCTCCATAGTCATTCCATAGTTGGACATTCAATTTGATTAGTCTAATTCACCCACCATTAGAGGGAAGTATCTATATTTGTAAACCCCCAAAGTTTTGTGATCAATTAAAGCTTAAACCCTAATTAGAAGTCAACTGGATCTCTAAAGTCAACAAAACCCTAGTTTATCGTAACCGTTCAAGTCCGACATCCTTGTGTAAGAAACCCTAAGGACGTAAGAAAGAGTTTAGTGAGTAGAATAGTTCGTAATTATCTAAGGAAGCTTTAAAAGATCAGTTTAGTAAAACCACGACTCGTTTTGAACCCGATCAGACACAATTCTTGAAAAACGTGTCACGGGGCTTGGAATAGTAAAAATATTCCGAATATACTGTTAGACTCGTAAAAATATAAGATTTTCAAAAATATCAATTTCTTAATTTTTCGGTAGCTAAAAATATCAGATATCGTAATTATACGAGTATTTTCTTACTACCAGTACTTAAATTGTCATGTCTACTTTACATTACACTATTTACTACTATTCTATGCTATTTATCTATCTCTACATTTTCTTACAACCTACTCTTACAACCCATGCCTCTATTTCTTATCATTTTCATTTTCAATACAACTTCACATCTTTCATATCTTACTTTTCATTAACAAAAATACAAAAAAAAAATAAATTTCTCTCCCCCTCTACAGTCCTAATTGCGCCAGCCATGTCCCCCTCCCCTCTCCGATTTGTTTTATTTTCATTATTTTATTAACACAATTAAGCTCTCACATTTTTCTATAAATACCCTCTCATCTTTCCACTTCTTTCATACCTTTCCTACACTAAAGTTACTCTCCCAAAATTCTATAAGAATTCTCTCCCAAGAGTTCTCTCAAGTTTAGTTCTCTTAGGTAATATTTCTTTAAATTTTCTTTATGTTCATTTACTTAGTATGAGCTTAGTGTGTGTTTTCTAAATCATAAATGGTTAAAGAAAGCAACAATAGATTTATACTTTGTTTTTGTTCATGAATCAAATTTCTTTTATGTTGCTTTTATGTATATAATTATCTAAATATATATATGAAGCTATATATATCTTTTAGAGCATATAAGCTCATTTGTTTTGCAATTTATTTACTTTCATATTGTTTTTAAGACTAGTCTTTCTAGTCTTAGACTTGTCCTCATCAAGTCAAAACATTTTCTTTTTCTTTATGGGACTAGTCTATTCTTAGTCCCGGGATACCTTGATAAAGCTAAGGTTCCAATACTTGATTTATTTCTTTACTTGCCTATTCTTTTAAGTTATTATGTTTCTTTATGTTTTCATAACTTTTTGATTCATATTCATGCATGAACATAATGACTTTTGTCTCAACAAAATAAATGAGGAAATGTTTTCTTAAAAAATTCTTTTCTAGAAATAAAAGTAGGAAGTGATTTTCTTAAACAAACTTTTCCAAGAAATCTAGAGGAGCTCATAAACATACATAGAGGGAACTTTTTGAAATAAACAAAGATTTTACAAAAACTTCACTTTTTCATCAAGTGCTGGAAATTCTTTTCATCAAAATAAAATGATCTCAAGAAACCAAGAAATTATTTCTCTAAATATAGAATTGTTATTACTTTCAAAAGTATGGGAAACTAAGCTTAGAAAATAAAATTATTCCTTAGGAATTTAAAGAGATTACGGAAATTAAATTTAGGAAAAGAAAATACTCATTTAAAATAACTTAAGATATTTTCAAAGCAAAAAGGAATATTTCAAAAGTTTTCACTTTCCAAAAATCTTTAAAAGACTTTACTTTTTCATAGTTTGAGATAACTTCATTAACTTCATACATTCTATATGAGTCAATTAATATGTGTACTTCAAAGGTTTTACAAAGTATTATAATACCTATCTCTTCAAAATGAGCATTGGATAAAATAAGGAAATCAAGTTTTTAAAAATTCGTGGTGAATCTGGTCGCCACTTTTTCGAAACTAAAATGACTTAGTTTGATGAAAATAAGTTTAGAAATAGATAGATCTTTTCGAATAGGCGAGAAAACGGTATATTATATGCGAAATTCCGAGTTAAAATGAGCAAGTTATGGCCATCTTAAGTTGGGATTTCCTCCTATACAATTTTACCACGATTTAAGAAAAGTTTAGAATCTTCAAAAATAGAAATTCTATGAAAGACTTATTTTGGGTATTTCATCTTGTTTAGGTGAAAGAGGAACCGAGATCACTTTCCCGGAAGACTACTTTGATTAGAATCTACCGACATGAAGTGAGTTATTCCTTTACTAAGTTACATTTCCTTGCTTGTGCTTATAATTAGTAGCACTAGAAATTAAAGAAAAGATAAAAGTAATGTGTGATTTGAATTTATGATTGGTTGAATATAAGTTAAGAATATCGAAAGAGGAATTAATAATTAAATTGTGATTCTTGCATTGATATGATGAATATCATTTTTTATCGCCTTTAACTTGAACTCACATTATCTGGTCAAACTTATATTGAAATAATTCATGCATATCATATTCGTGAGTCACATTTTTTTCACTACTTTTCTCGTGTGGTGAAATGAGGAAGTGGTAATAGGAGCTGGAAAGTCTACATGGGCCAGTAGGAGCAAAAGTCTATAGGGCAAGCAGAGCCAGCAAATCTGCAAATATTGGTGGTGTATAGGCCTATAACCTCCAACCCCCGACATGGGGGTGTAAAATCCATGCTACACATGATTTTTGGTTAATCTTGTGTATTTTGTTTGTTCATATGTTTGGTGCATTCTCATATGATTGTTTAAGTACTTGTTTAATTTATGAAAATGTCTTGTAGATGGAATTATCTCACTAGCTAGATTTGCTTATACCCCTATAGCTTTTTGTTATAGTATGATTACCTTTGGTTCACCAAGGAGCCTATGCCAGGTACGAGCTTAAGCTACTAGGAGTTTTTAGGAGAAGTTATATGTATTTAGTTTTGAACATAGACTTCTAAGAAAATCTCTATAGTAGGCTTATGATATAGTTATGATTACTTTTAGTTGTAACAAGACTTTTAAGACGGGAGAATGCCCCTAAGATGATGTAAGGAATTATTATTAAATGAAGGTTTCATGTTTATTTATATAAGTTCTTGCTTGCTTTTATTATCTACTTAAATGTAATACCCCTGTGAGTCTCCTACTATCTTGGATGCACGCCTTGCATGTATATCGAAGCTCCTATATGACTAAGGATGTCATTCATTAGCTTTAATATTATATGCGGCAAACTACCAAGTTTAGGGTACCTTCGGGGCGTGACAAGATTCTAGTAGGTATAAAGTGTTTCACTAATGGGTAGAGGTAATCCCACTGAAAAATCATATTAAGCTAGCAATGGTAGGCCTCATGAAAAAGCACATGATCTATCACTTTAGAACTTAAAGTGTGTTCTCTCTAATAATGGGACACCTTCTATTAACTCACACATTCGACAGCTACTAGCCTCCTACAATATTGATCATGTGAAGTTCATGCTACTATCCCAAGGGTGTCACGCCCCAAGCAGTACCCTAAACATAACTGTCCGCCACACTCAATATTAAAGCTTAAGTATGACAACCTTAGTCATTCCTAAAAGCTTTGATATTAAGTGTAAGCGTGCTTTCACAATTTTAGAGAACCATACATGGAATTATGAAGCTTAAGAAAATATAATAACATATTAAGAAAAGAGGATTCATAATATTCTTTTATTCATAATGATGTTCTTACAAAACTTAGGGACATTTCCCTTATTCACAAATCTATTACAGGAGTATTTCTACATCTTATCTACTAAACTTTATTTTAGGAAATTCCTTAACTCAAAAAGAACGTACCTGGCTGCAAGGTCCTCGTGGCCTCAACCACAAATAAGAGAACTGCAAAAGATATCTATAGGGGTATAAGCTAATAGGTTTAATGAGAACTATTTCCATAAATAACTTCTTGTAGTATAATTTTAAACAAGTTGTTTAAGCAAACAAATGGAATACAACATACACGTGGGCAAACAAAGCATATAGTTTTCCGAGAACTATTTCTTGAATGGATTTGCGTCCTCCATTCGGGTTTTGGTGATACATAACCTCAAAACAAGTAGTTTTTGTTAAAACGATTTATGCTTTCGATCAATATCACCAAGCATATAAAGTTTACTTGAATTGAGCATAGCTTTCAGATCTTCCGCCAAGCATTTCCTTCATGTTGTCAAGCAATCGCTTTCGGTCATTCCGCCAAGTGTTGCTTTTGACCCGAGCTACAATCCTTCTCACCCAAGGATAATAATCCAATACAATGTGACTCACTTCATGGTATGCATGAATCCATTTATTTATTTATGATATCATAACATTATTATTATCAGATTTAAGGTGATCAAGGAATTTCATACAAATCAAGTGTTATATTAAAACAAACATTAAATCAATTCCGGCCTCGATATTCTTAGGGTTCTTTCAAAGAATTATCTTTACAACATATCCATTTATCTTTTCTTAATTCTAATGCAACTAAATTACAAGCATAAACAAGTAAAGCATTTTAAGGAAATAAACTCACGATGCCATGATGATGATTTCTCTAGCAAATGAGTCGTGCACACACTCCACTTAATCGAAACAGTCTTCGAGATATAGGTATTCTTCCTTGGAATCACCTAACCAAAGAAAATACCCAAGATGAGCATTTCTTGAGGATTTTCTTGAATTTTGACAAAACAATGTCATGAGAACGTTAAAGTTCGTATAAAGGAAAATTCCAATTTAAAACGGCCATAACTTGGTCATTTTAACTCGGAATTGCGCATATAATGTATCGATTTCTACCTACTTGAAAAGATCTACCCATTTCTAAAACTATTTTTAACAAACAAGATTATATAGACTCCGAACAGTGGCGATAAAATTCACCACGAATTTTCGAACTCAAAAATAATTTTGGTTCAAATATTAAATCATTCAAAATTTGTTTGATAAATACTTAGTTGTCTATATAGTTGAAAATTTCTCTTTTTATAGCTACTTAGCTCATATTTATTCATGCTCAAGTGTTTGTTATCAATTTATGTTTCTTAAGTAAAACAATGTCAAATTAGGAGTTTAGAAAACTAAAGTTTACAAAAATTCATTTTGGAAATTATTTTGAAATGAATATTTTGATTCTTTTTTTTTTTCAAAGAATTGCTTTATAATTGACTTGTTATGACTTTTCGAAAAAAAATTTTCTTCTTCTTCTAAGTGCTGCTTTTCCCATTTATGTTCTATAAAATCTTTCTTTGACTATTTATTTGAAAAGATCTAAATTCAAAAAATTCATACTTCTTGCTCCTAAGGTTTTTGTTATGTTAGGTTCTTATAAAAGTCATTTCTATATAAAAAAAAAAAAATCATTTTTCTCTTTGAATAACAAAGTGACATATAAAGGCTTTTCAAAACAAAAATAGTTTCCAAACATTGTAGTAAGTTCTTCTTAAAACTTGGAAAGAATAACTTTTACTTTTATTAAACCATCGATGTTATTTAACTTATTCCTAAGTGATAAAATCTCTTTTTATCAATTATTTTTAGAGCTTGAAAAATTTGGACAACAATCTTAATGAACATGGTTTATGAGAGATAATAGCAAGCAAAATAACATAAATAATAAATAAAGTCAAGTATTGGGAGTCTTAGCTCTTCAAGGCTCCCGGGACTAAGAAGTAGACTAGTCCCAAAAGGAAAAAAAATCAAATGAAAGAAAGAAAAATTTGTTTTGACTTAATAAGGACAAGTCTAAGACTAGAGGCTAGTCTTAAAATAACAAGAAATAAATAAATTACAATGGAATAAATAAATAAATTACATTGCATGAAAATAAATAAATTACAAGTGAGCCTATATGCTCTAAAGAATATGTATATATATATAGAAACATAATAATACTTAGATATGACAACAATAACAAAATAAAACAATATAAACATACATGGATTTTTCATGAACAAGAACAATACATGAACATAGTGCATCTTCCATAACACTTAATCTTTGGAAACTCACACCATGGTCATGTAAAGTTACATGACATGAGGAGAAGAAAATAATAAGAAAGTTTACCTAAAGAAGGTTTTGGTAGTGTTATGTGGTTATGGGTTTTGTTGTAGGTAGAAAGTGGTTTTGGAATTATTTTGAGAGAGTTTTGAGAGGATATTTGGAGAGAGGTTTGAGAGGAGAATTTGAGAGAGAGTTTTTGTATAAAATTTGTGAGTAGTAATTGTGTGAAAGAAGTGAAAGAGGAGAGGGGGTATTTATAGGAAAACGTTGAGTGATTTTCGAGTAATTAAAATAAAAAAAAATTGAAACAAGTTGAGAAATGCATAAGAGGGGGAGGGCACCGGCCAAGTGGAGTAGAAGGGAGGAGAGAGATTTTATTTTGTATTTTTGTGGATTAAAAGAAGTAATAAGTAAGGTAGATGTGAAATAAAGTTATGGGAAAGGTACAAAGTAAAGGTTATAGGTTATGGTGTGTGTAAGAGTAGGTGTAAGAAAAAGTAGAGATAAAATAATAGTATAGAATAGTAATGAATAGTGTAATGTAAAGTAGACATGACAATTTAAGTACCGGCAATAAAAAAATACGTGTATAATTGCGATATCTGTTATTTTTACTTACCGAAAAATTATAAAACTGATATTTTTTAAAACCTTATATTTTTACAAGTCTAACGGTATATTTGGAATATTTTTACTATTTCGAGCCCCGGACACGTTTTTCAATAACTGTGTCCGATCGGGCTCAACGATTTGCGGTTTTACTAATCTGATCTTTTTAGGCTTCCTCAAGTAATTACACACTATTCTACATTCTAAACTCCTACTTACTTTCACCGAGTTGCTTATTCGGGATTGCCGGACTTAAGCTATTACGTCTAACTAGGGTTTTGTTGACTTTAGAGTTCCGGTTAACTTCCAGATTAGGGTTTTAGGCTAAACCGATTCAAAAAACTTAAGGGTTTACAAGGGAAATGGACAACCAAAAGCTACTAGCAAAACTCTTTTGAAGGTTCTTAGTTATATTGTATATGATAATCACAAAGAATGGCACGATAAGCTCTTGCTAACAATATGAGCCTCCAGGACATTAAAGCAAAGTCCTACACAAATAACACCCTTTCCCCTGCTATATTGGTTTGAAACAGTGATGCCCATAAAGGCCACACAACTAGCTCTCAATACAAATTTAGAACTAGATAATCTACACGTATTTGATTTAGAAGCTTTGGAAGAAATGTGAGATATTGCTGAGCACAATCTTGCAATTATCAAAAGTAACTTAGTACAACTTATCATTATCTGATCAAGAAGTGATCATTCCAAACAAGGCAATGTTGTACTTCATGTAGCAAAGTATGTGTAACAAAATATTCTAATGTGTAAGTTCACACTAAAGTGACTAGTAAGAAGCCCCTTCATTATTCATAAAGTCCATGATAGTAGCTACTGCAAGCATCTAAATCCAACAAACAATAAAGTTACAATACCCATTAATTTCTAGTATATTAAAATTTTCATATGTAACGTTAATGATGTACTTGCAGCGTGGTATGAATAAAAAGATATGGCTCACATCATTGAAGCCTTTTTCAATATTCTCTACTTCTATGTTTCTTTTACCTATGCCTTTCTTTTTTTTTTTTTTTTTGGGATTGCTGCAAAGTTAGAGATTTATCTCCTTAGCACATAAATAATACTACCATACATCGTTACTACTTTGTAAGAGCACAGCCTCTCAAGTGTGTGATGATTAGTTAAAACCCAAATAACGCCAACTAGTCGAAGCATTATCTCCTAGGAGTGGACAGTAATGCTTTACAAACAAGTAGCAAATAATTAAATATTAAGAAATACCCTCTCAATCTACTAACGCAAAATTTTATGCATCAAGCTTATATAACATATGATACTATCGATGAGAATATTACATGTATATCATATTTTCAAAAAAGAATTACACAAAACCAAATTGTGTAAAAAAAATTATAGAACATCATAGAGATGCAATTCGAGTTTTTTTAAATTAGATGTGTATTGCACGTTGGGAGTGCGATACAGTTCAGCTTGTATCAAATGTCCAACAAGCAATACGCATAAAATTATAGTGTATCGCTCATTGAACATGCAATAAAACCTTAAAGCCTGATTGCACAACCAACGTGTGATATACAAATTTTTAAAAGTTTTACACAATAGGTCGTTGTATCTTGCTTCCAACATGCAATATACATATAAAATTTTGTATCTTTTCTCCAACATGCAATATAGAGGCTATTTTTTGTAATTTTTTTATACAACTTGGTTTTGTGTAATTTTTTTTTTTTTACAAGGACCCTAGACATATATTCTACCCTACTATTGATGCTTAAGCGCGATCAATTTCTTTAATTATTTATGATATTGTTGGCAACATGTGAGAGTTTTTCTCCAATGGATGACATTTTAATCAAACACATGATGAGTCATTAAAAAATATTGTGATTTTATCTGTTATGGTGCTATTAAATGAGTAGCATAACTTCTAAGCACATGGCATTCACTTTTTTATTGGAATTTTCCAAGGTAAAACTAACATTATCATAGTTTTTTCATAATGAGGCACAAAAAAAATATGATATACGATAAAAAAGTAGGTGTCAATATCACTCCTCAAAATCATGAGAATAAAGTAAGAGCCTTGCTCTAATCATCATCTAGAGTACCCTTAGATCATTTTAGTCTAAGCAAGTCTCATACTTAAAAAAGTTTCATCAGAGGCGTCTTAAATCATTGAACCTATGTAAGTCTCATGCGTAAAAAAGTTTCAAAAAAAAATTCCTTAGATTGTTAAGTCTGAGTAATCCTCAAGCCTATGAAATCTCTACAAGAATTTCTTCAAATCATAGAGCTTAGAGCATACCTCATTTTATGGTAATTTCACAAGGGGGCCCTTAGATCATTGAGTTTAAGCAAGATATATATTTACAAAGGTTCCACAAGAGGGCTCTTAGGTCATTGAGTCTAACCAAATCTCATATTTATGAAAGTTTCACAAGAGGTTCCTTTGATCGTTAAATCTTCATAGCATCACAATCATGCTACTTTACACTAATTCGACTAGGTCGAGCCTTACTCACAAGCAAACAAGTGTTGTTACAATGGTATGGGATGAAAGTAATCTCATCACCTTATAATGGGACAACATCGCCTCTTGATTGAAGTATCACTCCTAAGCAAGTAAGTCTTCAAAGCTTTATTAGTCATGGCATCTAATGCTCAAGCATAACTACCATGTGGCCTAAAAGAGTTATCATACTTTGGCAATACCATGGTTTTTTTTTTCTCTTTACATTTCAATCCCATGAGATGAACGCTACATCGCTATATGAAAACACTCACTTAATGAAAGCTATAGTTGATACTAAATTGCGACTCTCCTAGCAGTCTCCACTATTGTTGAAGCATGTCATAAAATAACATGCTTAGCTTGAAGAGCAATAAGCAATCATCAAATAATTAGTAAGCTTTACACTGGAGTTAAGACAACATGATTTACCAAAAGCACTTTATATTTTTCAAATATAAAACAGTTGTGATAAAAAATAGTTGAGGGACGAAAGTCTACAATAAGTGAAGTATTTTAATGTATGGCACAATTCTTCATCAATCTGTGTTATGAATACTTAATATAATGATGCATCATTATAGGTAACCCTTCTTCATTTTTTAAAGCTTGAAATCAATCTTTTGACTCAAGAAATTATTAAATTCTTTATGTCATTGTTATACCACTATGAGAATGCATAGAAATAATCTTCCGCAACACCTCATTTATTGTGCATCCTCAAGATTTTTCAAAATTGGTAGCAATTACTACATGCAATCACTCCCACTTTGGGGAAGGAGAAATATAGTCATACATAAAAAAATAATAATACATACATAGATATATAATGATGAAAAGTGTTACATGTGAATTCGATTCAATGAGGAGAAGACAAACATTCAACCACATCAACATGTGAATAAGAAATATGAACTTTAGAAGATTCAAAAGCAATGACATTCAGTAACCAAGTTGAAATAGATGATTTGCTAATAGTAATAAGTGAAGAGACTTTTGTAAAGATGAGGGATAAGTCAAGTATGACTTGGAAACTTGTACATGATAGGGGGCACAAAACGATGAAGAGATTCTCTTCTTATAGCATGGGGCTTATAGGAATCATGGTTCATCTTGACCAATAACTCTAGATAGAGGTAAAGGTTTGTTGAACTTAGCTTATCGGATCCTTCTGGATGAACAGAATGAAGATGAGTTAAGGTATTTTAGTAGATATTTGATACACTTTGGTGACGCACATGATATGGTATGCTTAAGTGTAGAAAAGTCACTTAATTTAATGGGAAATTCATTACACGAGGATATCATGCCCGTGACAATGGCGGTGATTGAAGCAAAGCAAGAAAATCAAGTGACAAAAGGGATCACCACCCTCATCACTCTCGTGATGGTGGCGGTGATAGTGTTAACCCCCTTCACTAAGGTCATGATAAAGCCTGTGAGAACGTCATCATCATATGAAATTGAGTACTGAGAGGATCATCATCCCCATCACGGTCGTGATGCCACCAATGATCTATGTTATCACACTAGTGATGAACTTAAGTTGAAGATATGATGTTTAATTTGTGATAAACTTATCATAAATTGCTAGAATGGGTAGTTGTTTTGGTTAAAATTCATGTTTCAGGTCTAATTTGAACAAAGGGAAGCAAAATAAGAAACTTTAAAATGAAAATAAGAAAACTCATGGGGTACGCCGGCTTTTCTAAAAGCCTAAGCCGTCGGCATACAACCAGCCTTCATGATGCCTAGAATGAAAATCCTTAAGGAAGCCTCTACACTACCGACCTAGAGGCGGTGTAGACTGTGGGAAGCTAAACAAACTGGCTCAACACCACCAGTGTAGAAGAAAGAAGAAGCCAAATTCGGCAATTTTATTCAACGCTGGCTTTCTGGGATTCAAAGCTGCCAGCGTTGAGACGGCTTACAAGATGAACAGGTTTGCATTCCTCAAAGCTGCCAGCTCAGAGCTTAAACGTTGCCAATGTAGAAAGAGTTACAATGTACGTCGGATGCTACGCTACCGGCATTGAGGCAGTGTAGGTTAAAGATCAAGAGGCATGATCAAACATGAATGCACGGTTACAAAATGAACGGTCGAATTTGAAGGCATTGTCTAAGCCGGCATGAAAGCCGCTAGCTTTGAGACGGTCTTCCTTATAAAATGGCCAACCTTTCATTTTTGAGTATATACGTCGGCTATATACATTTCTAAGCCACCGGCATACAAGCGGTCTACATTTGTAACTGAAGATGAAAGCTGCCAGTACACTGCCGGTATAATCAAGAAAGGAACTTTATGCCTCTGTAAGCCGCCAGCGTAGAAAGTATAACTACTAACGTACATATTGAAACTGCAAATTTCCTTTAATGCTTTTCATGAAATTTTTCCCTATATAAAGGGGACTTCCCCCCTCTACTTTCATCACGAAAATCGGAGAAACAATTCAGCATACATTCAGTAGATAGATAAATAATTGTTAGCACTTCATAGAGAATTTGTAAGAGATTTGAAGCTTTCAAGAATTTGTAATTGAAGATTTTGATATTTGAATTAGCGATACCTTATCTCTCTTTTCTTATGCAATTCATTTATCTGATTTCTTTGTTCATAATGTTATCAATTCCATATTCTTATCTGATTATTGAATCATTATCCATGAGTAGCTAAACTTTTTATTGTGGGAAGTGATGAAACCCTAATCTTGCTAAAATGATTTTTTAATTTATGTTATAGGATTGCTAGAATTATGGAATATTTGTAATGAATCCTGATTATCTATCTTGTTTCTGTACAAAATTAGATTGATAAGAATTTTGATTATTCGGAAGAAGAATTAGGGTTTATAGGAATTCATGAATTAAGATTAAACAACAATTGTTGAAGCGGCGGAGTTTAATCTGATTTAGAAATTGTCTTATGTAAATCATGCAATGTTTTATGTTAATTTCTCACTAAGGAATTAGGAGAAGTTGATTTAGGGTATTAAACAATTGTAGAATCGGGAGGTTTATAAATGTAAATTAGATTCCATTGATAATTTATTTAGCGGAAGCTAATAGATTATTTTGCGGTTTACAAAAACTTGATAGTTTTAGGTCTTGACAATTTTATGCAAATATCCATAATTCTAACTATTCATATAATATAACTTCAGTATGATTTGCAAAGATTAGGGTAGATTATGCTCCTTCCCACATTTATCTAATATCTCTCTCACAATCTCATTGCATTCAGCAATAGCTATTAAGTTAAAATAGAATTAGTTAATTAATTTAGATTGATACAATTTGATTGCCTAAATATTAGTAAAAGCTAATATCGATTTAGTAATTAAATTGATCCTCGTGGAAACGATACTCGACTCACTTTTCTGTATTACTTGATTCACCCAGTATACTTGCTGGTAGTATCCGAACTTACATTTATTATACACATTTTAAGCGGATCAAGTTTTTTGCACTGTTGCCAGGGACTTCAATTAATATTAGATCACTTTTAGTTTTGCTAGTAGTTTAGGTGTTTTTTTTTTCTAGGGTTTGATTGTTTTCTTTTCTTTTTGCAGGTTACATGCATAGGAGTAAAAGTAGGGAACTTCTACCAATTGATCCTGAGATTGAAAGAATTATGCATCAACAAAGAAGAGAAAACAGAAGGCAAGAAGGAGTGCTACAAACTGACGAAATGGCAGAAATTGAAGCTCGGAACAATGCAGGCAACAATGATCAAAACAACATTCAAAACAATAATCAGATTCAAGTTACACCCGTTAGAGCACTTCGGGATTATACGGTCCCCACTGTTCAGGGTCCCGCTGTGAGAAGGCCAACAGTTCAGGCCAACAACTTTGAGCTTAAACCGACGTTAATTCAAATGGTTGAGTCACATCAATTTGGAGGATATCCTAATGAGACACCAGATGAACATTGCCAAATTCCTCCAATATTGCAATATAGTCAACTCAATGGAGTATCTAATGAGGCCATAAGAATGCAGCTTCTTCCTTTCTCTCTTAGGGATAAAGCTTTGGCTTGGTTTAATTCTCAACCACCTGAATCCATTACTTTATGGGCAAATTTGACAACTAAATTTTTGAAGAGATTTTTCCCTCCTGCCAGAACTGCCAGATTAAGAAACGAGATTACCAACTTCACAAAGTTTCCTAGAGAATCATTGTATGAAGCTTGGGAGAGATTTAAAGAGGCACTTAGAAAATGCCCACAACATGGACTTACGGATAATCTCTTGATTCAAAATTTCTACCTCAGTCTAGATGAGACTTTAAGGTCATTAGTGGATGCTACATTAGGAGGATCACTCATAGGAAAGATATATGATGAAGCTAGTGCATTAATTGAGGAATTAGCTTCTAGTGCTCATAACTGGAGCTGTGAAAGAACAAGATCAAATGGGATCTATTCAAGATAGTGAATCCATGCAACAGCTCACTACTCAAGTTTCAGCTTTAACTACAAAAGTAAGTAAACTTGTATCATCTAGTTCTTTGAATACTAATCAAGTTGCTACTTGTGAGTTGTGCTCAGGACCACATTCATTTTATGATTGTCCTCATGGTACCACACCATCATCAAGTGGAGAGCACTCAACTATGTTGGAAACTTTGGAAGGGTTAATTATGGACCATACAAACACTTATAATCCAGAATGGCATAATCATCCAAATCTATCTTATAGAAATGAATCAAATGTTTACCGACCACCTGGATTTCAAAAACAAGGTCCTGTAAGGAATACCTGCCTATCTCAGCAAAATCAACTTTCAACTGATGAGTTATTGAAGACTTTTATATAGACCACACTCAATAATCCATGTTATTATTCAAGATCTTCAAGGAAATTCCATCAACTTGCTCAGCAAATTGGTAATAGACCATCTGGTTCTTTACGAGCAAACACTGAGGAAAATCCTAAAACTGTGAATGCCATAATATTGAGAAGTGGCAAAGAGGTTGAACCGTTGAGGAAAAAGTTGAGGAAACTGAAGTGATTCCAAGGAAAGATAAAGGAAAACAAAAGATGGAGGAACCAATGCAAAAATCACCTGAGGTAAACCTTATGTTCCACCTATTCCTTTTCAGGAAGACTGAAGCAGCAAAAATTGGATGAGCAATTTTCAAAGTTCCTGGATGTTTTCAAGAAGTTGCAAATCAATATTCCATTCTTATAAGTGATTCAAGAAATGCCTTCATATGCAAAATTCATCAAAGAATTGCTTACTAAAAAGAGGAAGATTGATGGGAATGAACCAATGATGCTAACAGGAGAATGTTCAATGATTCTGCAAAAGAATACACCTGTCTGCCAACAAAACAAAGAGATCAGGGAGTTTTATGTCCTTGCACTATAGGAGACTTTTACTTTGATAAAGTTCTTATAGATTCTGGTGCAAGTATTAATCTTATGCCCTGTCTATTTTCAGGAAATTAGGACTTGAAGAATGCAAGGAACTCATGTTACCTTGCAACTTGCAGATAGAAGTGTCAAATACCCACGTGGTATTGTTGAAAATGTCTTAGTAAAAGTTGACAAGTTCATATTTCCAGTAGACTTTATAGTCTTGGAAATGGATGAGGATCGTGAAGTCCCAATGATTCTTGGCAGACCATTCCTTGCAACCGGTAAAGCATTAATTGATGTGGAACAAGGTAAACTCACTTTAAGGGTAGAAAATGATCAGGTAACCTTTAATGTTTATGATGCAATGAAAAAATTTGATAAAGGTTCTTGTTTACTATTGATATTATTGATGAGTTTATCTCTGAGTCTTGAAGAAAAAGCAGGTGTAGAAACTGTGGAATCTGTGCTAAGAGATCTGGATGATTGGAGTGATGATGAGCAAGAGGAAGAAGTTGAGCAAGTGCCTCAAATTAAAACCAGATATTATGAGGAGCTGGGCACTAGTGAAAGCAAGCCAATACCATCATTGATACAACCACCAAATCTTGAGCTTAAACCCCTTCCTACTCATTTGAAATATGCTTTTCTAGGAACTGGAAATACCTTGCCAATAATTGTTTCATCTTATTTGACAGGTGAACAAGAGCAGCAGCTGCTTGGAGTTCTAAGGGAGCATAAAGAAGCAATTGGTTGGACTATTGCTGATATCAAGGGAATTAGCCCTATGATTTGCACTCACAAGATTTGATGGAAGCTGAGTACAAACCTACATTCAACCAAGAGGAGACTTAACCCAACACTTAAAGAGGTAGTAAAAAAGGAAGTTCTGAAACTACTTGATGCAGGTATTATCTATCCTATCTCTGATAGTAAGTGGGTTAGTCCAGTTCAAGTTGTTCCAAAGAAAGGTGGTATGACTGTAGTGAAAAATGAAGAAATGAATTGATTCCTACTCGTACTGTGACTGGGTGGAGAGTTTGCATTGATTATAGGAAAGTTAAATGATGCCACCAGAAAGATCATTTCCCCTTCCTTCATTGATCAGATGTTAGAAAACTTGCAGGCATGAATATTATTGTTTTCTAGATGGTTACTCTGGTTATAATCAAATTTATAGCACCTGATGACCAAGAGAAAACCACTTTTACTGTCCTATGGTACTTTTGCCTTTAGGAGGATGCCCTTTGGTCTTTGCAATGCACCTGCTACGTTTCAGAGGTGTATGATGGCTATTTTTCTGACATGCTTGAAAATTTTATTGAGATATTCATGGATGATTTTTCTTTTTTGGAAAGTCTTTTGAAGCATGTTTAGTAAACTTAGCTAATGTTCTTAAAAGATGCAAAGAAACAAATCTTTTTAAATTGGAAAAATGTCATTTCATGGTAAGAGAAGGAATTGTTTAGGTCACAAAGTTTCAAAAAGGAATTGAAGTTGATAAGGCCAAAGTTGAAATAATAGAGAAGTTGCCACCACCCACAAATGTTAAGGGAGTCAGAAGTTTCTTAGGACATGGCTTCTATAGAAGATTCATAAAAGACTTCTCTAAAATTTCTAGACCTTTGTGTAATCTTCTTAAAAAGATTTGTCTTCAATTTTGATGACAAATGTTTGCAGGCATTTAATTTATTGAAGGAAAAGCTCACATCTACACCAGTGATTATTGCACTGACTGGGAGCTGCCTTTTGAACTCATGTGTGATGCCAAACTTTGCTGTGGGAGCAGTATTGGGTCAGAGAAGAGGTAAGTTGTTTCATGTTATATACTATGCTAGTCGGACTTTGAATGAGGCTCAAAGAAACTATGCCACAACTGAGAAAGAGCTTCTTGCTGTTATATTTGCTTGTGACAAGTTTAGACCTTACCTGATAGGATCTAAAGTCATAGTATATACTGATCATGCTGCTTTGAAATATTTGTTTGCTAAAGCTGATGCAAAACCTAGGTTAATTAGATGGATATTGCTACTGCAAGAGTTTGATCTTGAGATCAAAGATAAGAAGGGAACTGAGAATGTAATTGCGGATCATTTATCTAGACTAGAATCTGATAGTTTGGATATTCCTATCAATGAAAAGTTTCCTGATGAACAATTGCATGCAGTAGAGATCCTACATTTGCCTTGGTATGCTGATTATGTCAATTACTTGGTTAGCAAAATCATTCCATATGGTTTGTCTTATCAACAAAAGAAGAAGTTTTTGCATGATGTGAAAAGTTACTTTTGGGATGAACCATATTTGTTCAAGAAATGTGTTGATCAAGTGATTAGACGCTGTTGCCTGAATCTGAACAGCTTAGTATTATTGAACACTGTCATTCAAAAGAAGCAGGAGGTCATTTTGGTCTTCAAAGACTGCAGCTAAGGTTTATATCTGATTTTATTGGCCTAATTTGTTTCGTGATTGCAGAAATACATAGTGTCATGTGCTCAATGTCAAAGGACTGGTAACATTTCAAAGAAACATGAATTACCACAAAACAACATCTTGGTAATTGAACTTTTTGACGTAGGGGAATTGACTTCATGGGTCCTTTTCCCTCATCATTTTCAAATAAATATATACTTGTGGCAGTAGATTATGTTTCAAAATGGGTTGAAGCTGTTGCTTTACAAACAAATGATGCCTGAGTAGTTTTAAGATTTTTGAAAAAGAATATTTTTACCAGATTTGGGGTGCCTAGAGCTATCATTAGTGATGGGGGTCACATTTTTGTAACAAGCAATTTGAAAAACTTTTGTCAAATATGGAGTTACACACAAAATTGCTACCCCTATCATCCACAAACCAGTGGACAAGTTGAGGTATCCAATAGGGAGATCAAAAGAATTTTGGAAAAAACTGTTAATGCATCTAGAAAAGATTGGTCTTCAAAATTAGATGATGCATTATGGGCTTATAGAACTACTTTTAAAACCCCTATTGGAATGTCCCCATTTATGATTGTTTTTGGTAAATCATGTCATCTTCCTGTAGAACTTGAGCACAACATATTGGGCCATAAAATTCTTAAATTTTGATGAAAAAGCTGCAGGGGAAAGAGATTGCTTCAATTAAATCAATTGGCTGATGGAGGGATGAAGCTTATGAAATGCTGTATCTACAAGGAACGAGCAAAGAAATGGCATGATAGAAACATTATCAAGAGAGTTTTTCCTGGACAAAAAGTTTTACTTTATAATTCTCGTTTGAAGTTGTTTCCAGGAAAGTTAAGATCAAGATGGTCAGGACCGTTTGAAATTGAAAAAGTTTTTCCCTATGGTGCAGTAGAATTGAAAACTGATGATAATCGGACTTTCAAGGTGAATGGGCATTTGCTCAAACATTATTATGAAGGGGAAAACCATGATAGTGCTACCACTGTCATAAATTTTAAAGAACCATGACAAGAATTGGGAAAGGGGCTAAGCGACTCTAAACTAAGCGCTTCTTAGGAGGCAACCCATGTCTAACTTAAATTAGTATTTTGTTTTGTTTTGCTAACTTATTTTTAGTATGTACAGATCAATCAAAAGAGGAAAATTGAGTTTTTAACTAACAAGGGAGATGCAGTTTTTCAAAAAAAAAAAAAAAAAAAAAGAGGAACAATTTGGAAAATCTCCAAGGAATTACAAGGTAAGTATTCTAATTTTTTTTAGAGTACTAAAATTTTTAGAGCTTAAACTTATACACAAAAAAAAGGCCGGCACATGGAAATTTAACGCCGTCGACTTAAAGCCAGCGTTTGCAAATAAGCCAAATTAATTAGAATGCCGGCTCAATACTATTTATGCCGCCAGTGCTTGAGGCGGTGTAAACATCATGTTTGAGGGTTTTTTAACCCGATCAACACTAGCACCTAGGTTTTAAAGCCCCACTTTGAAGCCGGCGTAGACCTGTATGCCGGTAGTGAACATGGGAAAACCGCTGGCTATTTGCTCTCGGTAAGAATTAAATTTTGATACATCGGCATCTATGTCGTCGGCTTATTCGATAAAAATGCCAGCGTTTGCTCTGCAGGATCAAATTTTAACAGGTCTCTCTCTCTCTCTCTCTATCTTCCTCATTTCTCACATTCAACTCTCTTTCACTTTTACATGTACTCCCAATCCCCCATTCATCCTCCCACTCGCTTGGATTCATTTTAAACAAGTAAGTACCCTAATCTAATGCTTTTTATTTGTTCCTCAATTGTGCTCATATATGCTTTAAATTTGTTGATTGGTGAATTGGATTGTTGAAATTGGTGGATGGGTTATCTTATTCAGATTTAGAATAGAATTTATGGATGAGATGTTTTGGATGAAATTTGGAGTTGGATTTGAGATCATTGCATGATTAATTACATTTGCTGCTCAGTTGATTCATGAATTGTGGTCCATGCGTGAATTAGGGTTTTTGAATCGACAAAGTAATTGGAAATTCGACATTTGGAGCTTTTGTGATTTTTATGAAATTGGATGAATGAAATGAATTTCTGTATTGTGCTCTAGCTTCAGTTGATGTTAATTGCTCCAACTCAAACATGTGAATAAGAATTTGTGCAAATTTTGAAGATTAAATAGGTTTTAGAAGTGTTTAAAAGAATTTTGATGGAAAATTTTTCCAAAATCATAATTGACACTTCTCTTAGTGGACTTTGAATTCCTAACATTCAAGTCTAAGCTGGCTAGTCTAGGTGCCAGCTTAGAACTCATTTTGCAAGTGTACTTTCTTTCAATACCAATTCCATGTCATTTGCTTCATTATTTGATATGCCTAAGATCTAAGATTTGTTTAAACTCATGTGGTGAAATGAATTAAGCATAAATTCTGAGTGCATTCAACAAAATTTCACTAAGATTATTAGAATTGTGTTAAGCCTCGTACTTTAATATTATTGCAGGAATGGCTCCTAAGCAGAAAAAGCAAAAGACTACTAACGCTTCTACTTCTGGTTCATAGACTAGGAATCTACTGTCCAATCAGTAGTATGCAAAGGATAGGAAGAAGAGGCTATTGAAGATGGATTTTCTGAATACCCAATATTTCAATTGGAGTTTGCTGGATGAGTATGGATTGACTGACAGAGTTAGAAGTATAATCCAAGATCTAGCTTGGATTAGATTGTTTGATTTCAGGGAGCCAGCATATAAGAACTTGACCATTGAGTTCTTATCCACACTGAAGAGTTTACCTAATAGAGCTTAGTCTACTTTTCAGTTTCAGGTGTTTGGTGAGATTAAGGAAGTCAAACTGAAGAAGATGGGCAAACTCCTGGGTTTATATGATGAGAAGGAGGAGAATTTGCATCTGCCTAACAATTGGCCTGATGGAGAAAATCAGATGACACAGGAGGCTTATTGGTATCAGTTGATTCCTCCTAAGCGAGCTAATGAACCATTTGTTCCCTCAAAGTCATTGGCCACCACATTCTCTGCTGTTGAGCACAAGCTGCTCCACCATATTCTTGCACACGCACTGAGCTGCAAGAAGACTAGTCACAGTAAGGTGACTACATTTGATATGTTTTATCTCTATAGCCTTATTAGAGGCTATAGAATTTATTTGGGGGAGGAGATAGCCAATTTCATCTATAGGCAGGTCGATGATACCAGGACCAGACTTTTGTTCTGTGGTGGCTATTTCACCAGATTGTTAAAGGGTATGGGGATCTTTGAAGCTTTTCAGGGAGATGAGATATTTGAAAGTAAAAAGATCTCATCAGCACCCTTCAGAGGCTGGGGATTGCTTAAAAACCCCAGAGGAGTTCAGCTACTAGTTATAGAGTTAGAATTTCAGGATATCTTTCCTGGTGATATTCCTACTAACATACCATCTTCATCTGCTCCTTCTCCTCTTATAGGAATTGCTTCAGCATATGATATGGACCAACTTAGGCTGGATATCCTTGGTTTGAAGAAGGAAAATCAAGAGCTCAAGGACAGACAAATTAAGGAGAACAAGAAGAATAAGAAGTTCAGGAAAATGATCTTTGAGGCAATGAAGACTGCAATCTGCTGCTTAAATCCAGAGAAAGGGGCTGAGATGATTTATGAGACTTTTATTGATTCTAGACATAGCTCAGAGCATACTGCTAGACTTAGCTCATAGCACACTCACATAGCTAGCCCAGAAGATACTCAGAGACTTAGCCTAGAGCACACCAGCAGATCCAGTCCAAGGCGAGAGAGCTAGAGATCCTGCTAGCTCTCATTTGTTCTTACTTGATTTTTATTTTTCATATTGGCCTATATTTATTACGAGCACCCAAGTCCCTGTAGGTAGACTCAATCTGATATGTACTTATCTTATTAGATAGTTTTTATTTTTCTTTTTTTTTTTCTTTTGTAGAGATTACAGGGATGAACAAGCAATCTCTCTTTACCTTGAGTTTTGCTAACTTTGATTCAAAAGGAAAATACAAAGGTTTCAGTTTCTTTTCTCATTTGTTCTATATCTATGAAATAGTGTGGATATTTAGTTGAAGTATGGGGGAAGGGATAAACTGAATTGAATGAAGTTGTGAATATGATCTGTTGTTTGAATTGATTTGGCTGTTTGGATTATTGATTGTTGTTTGACATGATTTTATCCGAGTAAACACCCACTTTGATTTTTGGTTTGAGAGAAAATTATGAGGAAATTCTACCAAAATTTTTCAAAAATCTCTTGAAATTTAGAGATAGTACAAAGTAATGATTGAAAGCATTTGATTGAACAAAGAAACAATAAAATTAACTTGTTAAAGTATCTTACTCACCTGCTGTTGTGATTGGTTTACTTGGTTGAAATTGAGTTGTAAAATCCTTAAGGAAGAAGTTTACTTTATTTTTAACTTTGGAATTGGAAATTTAAGAGTTGGTCAAATCCTTTTGTGAAGAATAAACAAGTTTACTTCTCGGAAATTTTAGTTTGTATATACTCTTTGAATTATAACATTTAGTGAAAGAGGCAAATGAAACTTTTAACTTGGTGATCCTTTATAAAAATAAGTCATTGATTTGTTATTGCATTCAAAAAGAAAGAAACAAGCATAGCTTATACTCTCCTGACTTAAAAATTTAAGTCATGAGTATCTGAACTTGAATGTTAAAGTGAGGAAGAATTCTTAGGGGTATTTTGAAATTTGGTCACTTAGGTGATGAGCTTGGGATGTGCCAACTCAATAAACTCACTATAACAAGAAGGGAAGAAAGGCAAAAGTTCAAATTGTAATAAAGAAGGAGAAAATCTAAGGAAAAAGTAGATACCACATGCTTTCAGTTGGTGTTACTAAGAGTACATATAAGCTAAAAGTCCAATGAAGTCTAAACGAGTATTTTTCCTTAGTGGATTGTGCATCTACATTTTGAATAGAATGTTTTTTTGTTAAAAACTGAGATTAAAACTTGTTTTGTCTAGACTAACTCCTCAATTTAGATTAAAGTACTCTAATTACAAGAAACAAGTGTGGTTAGATCAGCAAGTGCAAGAAAAGCAAGTTAAAAAATTAATGCTTAAATTAGAAAAATTGTACTATCTATGACAGATTTCAAGGATTTTGTTCTTAATTGTTTTGCTTGAGGACAAGCAAAATTTTAAGTGGGGGGGAGTTGATAAGATCATATTTCATACAACTTTTTGATGTTTAATTTGTGATAAACTTATCATAAATTGCTAGAATGGGTACTTGTTTTGATTAAAATTCATGTTTCAGGTCTAATTTGAACAAAGGAAAGCAAAACAAGAAACTTTGAAATGAAAATAAGAAAACTCAGGGGGTACACCGGCTTTTCTAAAAGCCTAAGTCGCCGGCATACAGCCAGCCTTCATGATGCCCAGAGTGAAAATCCTTAAGGCCGGTGGTGTAGACTGTGGGAAGCTAAACAAACTGGCTCAACACAGCTAGTGTAGAAGGAAGAAGAAGCCAGCTTCTGCAATTTTATTCAACGCCGGCTTTCTGGGATTCAAAGCCGCCGGCGTTGAGATGGCTTACAAGATGAACAGGTTTGCATTCCTCAAAGCCATCAGCTCAGAGCTTAACATTGCCAGTGTAGAACGAGTTACAATGTATGCCGGATGCTATGCTGTCGGCATTGAGGCAGTGTAGGTTAAAGATCAAGAGGCATAATCAAACATGAATGCACGGTTACAAAATGAACGGTCGAATTTGAAGGTATTATCTAAGCCGGCATGAAAGCCACCGAGACGGCTTTCCTTATAAAATGGCTAACCATTCATTTTTTAGTATATACGCCGGCTATATACATTTCTAAGCCGTCGGCATACAAGCGGCCTATACTTGTAACTGACGAAAGCTGCCGGTACACTGCCAGTGCAATCAAGAAAGCAACTTTAGGCCGTTTGTAAGCCGCCGGCATAGAAAGTGTAATTGCCGACGTACATGTTGAAATTGCAAATTTTCTTTAATGCTTTTCATGAAATTTTCCTATACAAAAGGGACTTCCCTCCTCTACTTCCATCAAGAAAATCAGAGAAACAATTCAACATACATTCAGTAGATAGATAAATAGTTTTTAGCACTTCATAGAGAATTTGTAAGAGATTTGAAGCTTTCAAGAATTTGTAATTGAAGATTTTGATATTTGAATTAGCGATACCTGATCTCTCTTTTCTTATGCAATTCATCTATCTGATTTCTTTGTTCATAATGTTATCAATTCCATATTCTTATCTTATTACTGAATCATTATCCATGAGTAGCTAAACTTTTTATTGTGGGAAGTGATGAAACCCTAATCTTGCTAAAATGATTTTTGAATTTATGTTATAGGATTGCTAGAATTATGGAATATTTGTAATGAATCCTGATTATCTATCTTGTTTCTGTACAAAAGTAGATTGATAAGAATTTTGATTATTCGGAAGAAGAATTAAGGTTTATAGGAATTCATGAATTAAGATTAAACAACAATTGTTGAAGCGGTGGAGTTTAATCTGATTTAGAAATTGTCTTATGTAAATCATGCAATGTTTTATGTTAATTTCTCACTAAGGAATTAGGAGAAGTTGATTTAGGGCATTAGACAATGGTAGAATCGGGAGGTTTATAAATGTAAATTAGATTCCATTGATAATTTATTTAGTGGAAGCTAATAGATTATTTTGTGGTTTACTAAAACTTGATAATTTTAAGTCTTGACAATTTTATACAAATATCCATAATTCTAACTATTCATATAATACAACTTCAGTATGATTTGCAAATATTAGGGTGGATTATGCTCCTTCCCACATTTATCTAATATATCTCTCTCACAATCTCATTGCATTCATCAATAGCTATTAAGTTAAAATAGAATTAGTTAATTAGTTTAGATTGATACAATTTGATTGCCTAAATACTAATAAAAGCTAATATCGATTTAGTAATTAAATTGATCCTCGTGGGAACGATACTAGACTCACTTTTCTGTATTACTTTATTCGACCCAGTATACTTGCTGGTAGTATTTGAACTCACATTTTATATACACATTTTAAGTGGATCAATGTCCCATGATTGTCACGTGAGGACTGAAACATGAACGACTGAGAGTTTCCTCATATAGTGGTGTAGGCCCAAGATTGTCACCTAAGTACCTGGAACAAAGACAACTTGTAAGCCCCTAGATTTTTCGATGATATATGCAAACCTAGAACCAGAAGTCAAACCGGAACCCTAAAATCAACCTTGTTCTATGTTTAGTCTAGTGAATCTAGATCTGGCAATCCCCGTGTTCTTAAACCCTAGAAAACGAAATTGAGATAATTAAGGAATATGGTTTGTAATAATATAGGAAAGCTTAAAAATATCAGATTCTTAATTTTCTAGTATCTTTCGGATCCGAACGGGATCAGTTTTCGAAAACCGTGGCCTGGTGCACCAGATAGTGAAAATATTCCGACAACACCAATAGATTCGTAAAAATATAAGGATTTCAAAAATATCAGTTTTAGAATTTTTCGGTAACTAAAAATATCAGATATAGACCGTTTACGCATATTTTCTTTACTACCGGTATTTTAACTGTCTAGTCTACTATTCATAGCACTTTTCTACTATTTATCTATCTCTACTTTTTTTTGCACTCTATTCTTACACACTATCATACCTATACCTTACAATTTACCTTCCCCATACAACTTTAATCACATCACACTTTACACATTACTTCTTTTATTACAAAACAAACAAAAAAAATTAATTTCCTCCCTCTACAATGCTAGAACCGGTGCCTCCTCTCTCTCTCTTCCATCAAAATATTTTTCTTTTCCAAATTATTTTATTACATCTAATTTCCACTCCAAAAATCTATAAATACCCCTTCCTCTTTCATTCTTTCACACAGCACAATTCATACTAAAACTCTACTAAAATCACTCCATAAAATCTCTCTCTCAAAATCTCACTCAAGTTCTCTCTTTTCCTTATAAAACTAAGTCCCACATAATACTACAATCCATTCTTTTCTTCTTCAACAAATACATAAACCTTAGGTAAAATTTCTCATATTCACTCATCATGTTCATACAACTTAACATGAGTTTAATGTAGGTTTCTTAGACTCATAAGAGTTAAAGAAGCATCAATATATTCATGTTTTGTTCATGTTCATGTTCTTATTTTCTTTATGTTACTAATATGTTGTTGTTATTATTTTTGTTTCTAATCTAACTTATATAAAGTATTATATATATTATGTATATATATTTATTTAGAGCATATAAGCTCATTTGTTATTTATTTACTTTCAAGTTATGCAATTTATTTATTTCATGTAATTATTAAGACTAGTCTTTCTAGTCTTAGACTTGTCCATATCAAGTCAAAACAATTTTCTTTCTTTGCTTTTCTTTTCTTTTCTTTTCTTTTCTTTTGAGGACTAGTCTATTCTTAGTCCCGGGATACCTTGATGAAGCTAAGGTTCCCAATACTTGACTTTATTTTTATGCTCTTATTTTATTCATCTTATTATGTTGTTTTATTACATTTCTCATAGTTACATATTCTCATTCATGCATGAACATGTTGATATTGTCTCAACCATAATGGAAATGAGTTTTCTTAAATAATAAAAATGAACTCTTTTTAAAAATAAATTTTGTCACATAAGGAATAATTTCTATCTTAACAAATATTTTCTAAGATTAGATAAGTTTAGCTCATGTTTTAGTAATAACACTATATGTGATTTTATCAAGAAATACATAAAGTGAAGTTATTACAAACTCTCTTTTCAAACCAATAAAATAAGAAAGTTTCTTTAAACTTAATTCCTTGTTTAACCAAAAGTTTTCCTAAACTTATTTATCAAAGTTTTCTACTAATACTCTAAAATGCTAAGGTCTAGATAAGTTTTTCAAAATTAACTTATAAGATCATTGATATTATTCTCTAAAGTGGATCTAACATTAGAAAAGCTTTAGAACACATAACCATGAAATATTTAGAAAAACTATGTTTTCCAAAACACTAGGAATAAATTTATGGGAATCCTAAAAGATTAAAATTTTCTTTTCAAAAATGTAATTATTCTCAAAGTTAAGAAATGGAGTTAAAAGAAGGAAATACTTACTAATAAATTTTCCAAACAAAATTAAAAAGGAGATTTTCAAAGTCTTAGCTTTTCTCACTTTTAAGACATTTTTTTTACAAAATCATTGTTGAGATAAAACCACTAAATTCATCCATATGGTTTGAGTCTATATATATGTATTCAAAGGATTTTTCAACCATACAATTATCTATATTTTTGTACAAGAATTCTTGAATGAAGAAAAGTTTGAAAACTTAAGTTTTGAAATTGGAATTTTCGTATCAAATCTGTACGCTACTATTCCGAGACCCAAATGACTTCTTTTGATAAAAAATAACCTTAGAAATAGATAGATCTTTTCGAGTAGGTAGAAATCGATATATAATATGCGAAATTCCGAGTTAAAATGAGCAAGTTATGACCATTTTAAATGGAATTTCCATTCATGCGAATTTTGACGAATTCAATAAGATAGAATTGGAGAGATTGAGTAGATCTTGGATGAAATACTCACTTCGGGTATTTCTTTTGTTTAGGTTTTGAGGATCAAGGCCTTCTCTTCCTCAAGGATTACTTCGACTCCTAGAAGAACGCTATGGACGAGTGAGTTTCCTTTACGCTTATGTATTCGCGCATGTGCTTATAGAATAGAGCACTAGATGTTAGGAAAAGATAAAATTGATATGCATGTGAGATATCATGAGAATTATGTACGTGAATCGTTGTGTCGATCAATGAACAATAAGTATATCGAAACCCGATTGTGATTGATATAAGTGTTTCCATGTATGTATTGTCATGTGTGCAAATATTGTTTGATCGATTTAAATGATTTAATGTCATATTGAAATCCCTATATAATAAATTGCTCATGCATATCACTTAGAATATCATTTCAAAATTTTGCTACTACTCCTCAATGTGGGACCGGAAAGGTAAGCTGCCTTGCTACAACCTTGAGAGTTTAGGACGTTTGGGGAATACGGTCTCAAGTTGTAGCCGAGCTGGATCGATCGCTTTGGGTAAGAAAGCCTGGGGACTAGTAGTACGGTTCGTTGGAACCCCAAAACGCACACAACTTTAAGGAGGTCGTTTGGGACCCAGTTCAAAGCATTCCCTAACTACCGATGGAGGGGTAAATCCATCACACATACGAAACCGGATAGTTGTATGTACTGTTTGATTATATGGTTGTTGCATTTCATATACTTGTTTAATAAACTTGGTTGATTGTCTGTTATGAGTACTTTTGCGTAAGGAATATCTCACTAAGCTAGTTATGCTTATACTCCAATAACTTTTGATATTGCAGGATTATCTTTTTGCACCCGAGACTATCGTGATCACCTAGGTAGAATCCTTATTTTAGGAAGCTTTTGGAGGAATTCTGCTTTGAAGCCTTAGAGTAGATTTCTTCTAAAATCTTCTAGCTTTAGTATGACCATATTGTTATTATCAGGGGAATGCCCCTTAGAAGTTGTAAGACTTTTTATGAAATATATTAAGTGTTATTTTGCATGTTCCGCTGCCAATATCTTAAAATGCATTATTCCACTGATCTCCCTTTGATGTGAATGTACACCTTGTACCGATATGGAAGCTTTCAAGTGAGGTAGTCATTCTTAAGTTTTAATATTGCGTACAGGGGCTGTCACGTTTAGGGTACCCGTTGGGGCGTGACATTTAAGTAAGTTTGTCTTAAAACCATTGGGCCCCATAGTCATTAGGTGAATGAGTGGAGAGTGGGATGATTTAATGTTCTTTATTTTTACAATCGTATTAAGCATTCATCATCATAAGAATTGTGGAGTATGTCAACAATTCACACTCATTACACATGTTCAATGCCAACAATATGTTAAGCTTACAAACAAGAGTACTACCATTACAGTACTTATTTTTTAAGTCTACATATAATGTTTCATATAAAGTAGTCACAAGTAAGTATGCATATATAGAGGGAAGCATGTTTTATATTTTTCATCTAACAAATGAACGTCTATTACAATAAAAATTTATATATATTGAATATATACACACACATATATATAAGATGAAGTAAAAGTAATGATAATCATATGGGTGAGTCTCAAACCTTCTTTTACTCATAGTTTGAATACCACCCTGTAATTGATGAAAATTTTGGTTGTAAACTACCTCTAGATCAATCCTAAAGCCTACCAAGAAGCATGAAGACAAGAAAGAATGTAAAAAGGAAGTAAAGACAATAAAAGGAAAATTAAAGGAAGAGAAAAGAAGATGCTTGTGTTTATTACTTTGATCTCCTCTCAAGAATGCTACAAAGCTAGGTAAATTAACAAACAAGATTGAGACCAATGACCTTTTCCCATTGATTAAACTCTAAGAACAAGACTTCTCAAACAACCCATAAAAACATATACATATATATAACTTAGTGAAGAAGTTACTTGTTCTAAAAGAGGTTTGTTTATGCCTCTACCACTATTGCTTTCCATAGTTTCCAATGAAGGGTCTGATGTAATTATAAAGGTTCATGAAATTGATTTTAGTGAAAAGATGAGGAAAAAATGGCTATATGACATAAATATAATAGCCTCGACTTGAGACAAAGGTAATGCGCACTCGTGCAGTATCTAATTTGTTATATTCTTTCAAGAAACTAGTGCACAAAGTATACCTTAATTCAAATTATATCCATGATATATTAAGCCTCACTAATGTTGCAAATTAAAAAAACAAGTATGATGTCACCGTTACTTATTTATTTTTTATGATCAACTATTTATCATTGGTACTAGTATATCAAGTCTATAAAAGATCAAGAAGAATCATGAGGTTGTAATTAAAATTAAAATAAAAAGAAATAGGATAAATCAATATGAAAAAATAAAAGAAAAGGCAAGGATGAAATGCTACGATGCTTTACTGTTGGTGTTCATGTTACCACTATCTTGGTTATTGTCAAGTTTGATTATTTCTTGCCAATCAAGAATTGCTAATGGACATTACATAGATGCTAGTTAAAGTTGTTAAAGACTCAAGAAATCAAGTTTTGTTTCATTATTTTAAAATCTAAATTTAATGTTTTATGACATGTAATTTATTTAAAAAAAAGGGAAAGAGATGAAAATAATGAGAAAAGGAAAAAGAAAACAAACCTAACTGTGTTTGTTTTGTGTTGGCTGCTACTAGTTCTTGACTCTTCAAGAAATATAGTTACTGTTATTACCTTGAACACACGTGTTACTACCTTGCTTTGATCACCACAATGGCATTCAATGTGAATGTAGATGATAAATCTAGACAATAGTTTGGATATGGAAAGATTTTTATAGATGGTAAGATATGGATAAGATTTGAAAATAAGCTAGAAAATTGTTGGTAAATCTAGGTTGGAAATACATGAATACCATGCGGAGAGGGTGTGTGATTATGAGTGAAAGGTCAATATAATCTCTTTTTAAATAATAATTACCAAAATAAGACATAGAACATCTTAATTATTAAAATAGACCGCAAAAATTACATCTTAAAGATAAGAAATAGGTTGTGCAAACATTGTTGATGTACTAAATGCAAAATATGTATAGTGCTTTTGAGCCAAGCATGTTTCAGATGCGAGTCATGCCTATATGATTGCATGGTTCCATCTAAGGCATCTCTCTCTTGCTTTAGCATTGATATTACTTTTATTCATTCTATGCATTGCTTTTTTTCAATATTCAATCACATGGTAATTTGATGGTTATATTAGAAGTTAGAATCACTCTAGCCACACAACAATATTTCTTAAATGTACACATCCACACAAGCTTTGTCTTTGTGTTCTAAGTTCCTAATAACTGTCACAGGCACAATGGACAAGGTTTTACCTGTTGAAATTATTTAAAGTGACAACCAAGAAAAAAGGAAATTATTTAAAAAGTCTCCCATCTTGGTTCTGCAAGTTATAGATTCGCATCTTCTGTGTGAGTTGCTTCTAACTCACAATTCCGTGATGCGAGATACATATTTAAACCAAAAACGCACATTGAACATATAATTTTGATAGCTTATTTTGCTATTAAGTTTAATGACGGCTTATTTTAGTAATTAATTTCATAAAAATATCTTTATTGATAAAAAAATATCATGTGATTATTGTAAACCTAAGATATAGTCATGTTACAAAAAGAAAAAAGAAAAAGAAATCTTGGAACAAGAAAAATCAAGGGCTCACATGTCCATATACAATAGGTATGGACAAGCTAAGAAGATGAATATTAAGAACTTTGAATCTACAATAAAGATTTGATATGAGACAAATAATATTTTTTTTATAGATTTCAGATGAGAAGATATCACATAAATAATATTTGATAGGAAGACATTAGTTTATCCTATCCATGATCATGGATTGCTTATGTGAAGAATGACAAAGTCAAGGCTTGAAATATACCTTGCTAAATCATGGTCAAAAGCAAGAGGTTTCAAAATATACATTCATACATATACATATGTTTAAGCAAAGATGTTAGTCGTTGAATATTTGTGTATATAAATGTCCAGGCAATATGCACAATTAAACAATTCTACAAACTTGCATACTAAAATATATGCCATAAATAAATTGTAGCACTTGAGCTGGACTCATATACTATATTTGATTAGCATAACAGTTCTTCAACTATATAAGGTGCTTAGCAGTAGTGTAACTATATTATAGCACACTTATGCAACTTGCAACAACTTTGTTATTCAAACTATGCATCATGCCCAATATACTTGAACTATATCCAAAGATTTTGATCAAGAGGCAAAATGTAAAGAGTTGAAAATTAATTATAATAAATATCGAGCTTGACCCTTTGAACTAAGTGACAGACTTAAAGAGTCCAGTTTTTAAGAGAATAATCAAGAAAAATTTGGCATAATGGGCTTTGAGTAGAGCATGTTACACCGACTTGTTCATCATCCAACCTTTTTCAATATGGCTTATGTACTAAAAATGACTCATCTTGACATCAATTGTCAACATCATCTAATGCATGACATTGATAACTAAGCTCTATAAATACCCAAAATCGCTTTTCATTTGGAGGATCTAACATTTGAGAGGAACACCAATGTGCTATCGAATTTTTATCTCAATAGATCAAACACTAATTCATCATTACTAGTGGATTTTGATGTCTAATAGCTCTCTACCTATTACTGGTGCATTTGATATGATTGAGATTACATACTTTTCTTCTCTATTCCACTTTTCCCTTAATCATTCTTTAAGTGGCATTGTGTGTCACTCCACATAAGCCACGTGTAGTGCGATATTCTCGTAGCACATACATGACTACTTCACTTGAATTCATACATCCACACGTAGCGAGATGGATGGTGGTGAGTTACATAACATTTAAGAAGTATGTCTTATCTTTGGAAAACCTAAATTTGAGCGATGAGTTAAAGAAAGAAATTCAATATGCCCGCCAAAAACTTTTATTTGATCTTTGCAATTAGACATTCCACATCAAATATTACTATATTTATTATGTTGACGAGTTAGATAGGAAGGTGCGATGTGTTGTTTAAGTAAAGGGGGATTAGAAGCATGATTGTCAAACTCGCGAGTCTACTTGTACATTTTTACGAGTTTATAGGTTGGTAAGACGATTTTGATTCAACTCATATGCAAAATCATTATTAGAGCAAACGCATTATAGACTCATTGTCGAGCCTGGATTTTTTCGATTTCCTTTAATCCGATTCGTACTAAACCCTAACCCATTCAATACAAATCCTCGACTAAGAATTAAAGGAAATTTTGAATTTTTAAAACTTTTGGAGTCGCCACTCGACTAAAGTCGAGAAAAAAATAAACCAAAACCAATGGGTAGGTTGATTTTGGCTTTACTACTGATCTGCGTAAAAAATCGTTTTTGAAAACGAGAACCAGAAATTAACTTGAGTTCGGGGGCTAACTTATTAAAACCTAAACGGTTACCACTTTAAATTTTCATATTTAAATTGCTTTCTTTTAAAACCTAATTTCAAAATTTAAACTATTTATCATGATCTAATTAACTAAACATATGTCTAATATACATAAAA